>LR738715.1:397364961-397423834 GCA_902687465.1 Secale cereale | reverse complement strand
GAGGGCTGCTGGACCCAAGAACTCAAGATGTACCTGCAACACGATGCCCTACCAGACAAGGACGAAGACGCAGAACGCGTGGTCCGACAGGCCTCTGCCTACTGCATCCAAGATGGCGAACTCTATAGGAGGCGCCCAACGACGTCTCGCTAAGGTGTATCTCAGGAAAGCAAGGGCGCGAGCTGCTGGCTGACATCCACGGTGGGGACTGTGGTCATCACTCATCGTCACGCACCCTCGTGGGCAAGGGCTTCCGCAGCGGGTTCTATTGGCCCACGGCGCTCAACGACGCCACGGAACTCGTGCGGGCCAGCGAGGCGTGCCAGTTTCACGCCAAGCAAATCCACCAGCCGGCGCAAGGCCTCTAGACGATACCGCTCTCCCGGCCCTTCGCAGTCTGGGGATTGGACATCCTAGGTCCTTTCCTCGGGCTGCAGGGGGCTACCGCTTCCTGTACGTCGCCATCGACAAATTCACCAAGTGGACAGAAGTGGAGCCAATTAGCACAATCCCAGCCGGGTCAGCTGTCAAGTTCATCCAAGTCCTCGTGAGGTGATTCGGGGTCCCCAACCGCATCATCACAGATAATGGTTTGCAGTTCACAAGCAATCTCTTCAGGTCATATTGTGCTAACCTTGGAACACAGATCTGCTACGCTTCGGTGGCCCACCCCAGGAGCAACGGCCAGGCTGAGCGTGCCAACGCGGAAGTCTTGCGTGGCCTCAAGACGCGCAGCTTCAAGAAGAAGCTTGAGGCTTGTGGCAGGGGTAGGATCGAGGAACTTTAGTCCGTGTTGTGGTCAATCCGAACCACTACCACCAAACCTATGGGCGAGACTCCCTTCTTTCTCGTCTATGGGGCGGAGGCAATCCTCCCTCACAATGTCAAGCATCGCTCCCCACGGGTCTTGGCCTTCGATGAGGAATGCCAGGACGCCCCCTGGCGGATGGACCTCGTGCTCGGCGAGGAGGGCCGCCGTCGGGCTGCCCTCAGGGCGGCGCGTTACCAGTAGGCGCTGCGGCGATACCACTGCCACAGTGTCCACACAAGAACACTTGAAGTTGGTGAATTGGTCCTGAGGCGGGTCCTCTCTTGTGAAGGGCTGCACAAGCTCTCACCCATGTGGGAGGGCCCGTTCAGAATCGCCCGTGTCTCTAGGCCTGGTGCTGTGCGCCTGGAGACGCGGGATGGGATACCTATCCAGAATTCGTGGAACATCGAACACCTCAGGAGGTTCTATCCATAATCAAGGCTCCGTGCCCATGAAGGTCCCCGCCCGTGACACTCTCACGTAATAATGAGTTGGGGTTCTACAAGCCTCGGATTCTCCTGTGCGTTGTCTACGGGCCCTTAGACGGGGTTCCCACCCACGCCCCAGTTGTAGTCCTTAGCTCCGCGCTGGGAAGAAGACGTAGTGTAGGGGTCGGGCGCGACCTTTTTCCTTTTTGCTTGGTGTTTGGCTGTCAACCTTTTCTACTTCCTTGGCTATCAGCCCTTCCTCTATCCCATGCCATGAAGTCCTCATGTTTCCCGCGCTTCTTGCGTTTCGTTGAGAGTTTTGTGTTTGGATCTTTCTCGCCAGCTTTAAGTTCAGCTATGACACTCGCTCTCCTTCACGTGCCTCGCACGTGGGGGCTGGGGCATTATCTGTCACCGGACCTCGTTCGTCGTAGCCCCGTGACCTCGCCTGCCAAAGCCTGCTCAGGCTCTGGCACAGGGTTTCTCAACCCGCGCAACCTACCAAGCCGCTCAGGCTTTGGTGCTCTAACCCGCGCTCAGCACTCTCAGCAGATTTCAGCGATTGACCCCCGCTCGGAGGCTATACGAGTCAGACCCGACCACCTCCTCTAGAGTCAGGAGGACTCCGCCTCAGGATGACAGGACACATAAAAGCTAAGTGACTTCATTCAAGCAACAAAAGCATGACGACGAGTTCCCGCTTCTTACATACATCACAACCCATTACGCGCCTCCTCAAGGAAACTTGAAACTTTGATGCAGAAAAAACACGAAGGAAAAGAAGGGAGAAGAAGCAGAAGCCGCTCCCGCTCAGTCGGAATCCTCCGGTTGCTCCAGCTTCACCGGGCCGCAGCGGCGCGGCGATCCCCTCCCCACGCCTGTCGGGACCCCGATCCTAAGTCACACAGGTCTAGCCTGTAACACATCATATCACTTTGTGGCCTCACGCATAGTATCCCCACGGGTGCCACCTTACCTGGCCCGTGACCGTTTGCGCATTTTGGCACACGTATATGATAGTGTCGCCAGCATCCATATGAAAGAGAACCCGGGCCGACATGACCAGTTATAAACCAAAAGTGGCACTAAATTACAGAGACAGGCATACATGACCCAGCAACGAACGTGCGGTCATCAACGTATGAACCCAAGTCGTAGCAAGCTACAAGGACTTAAAGGAACAACTCGTGACATTTCCCCTAAAGGACAAACACAGGAACGAAAAAAGACACATGCCGGCCAGCCTAAGTGTTCCGGAGCAGTAGCAAGCTACCAAGGCTCAGTGGAAGCACTAGGAGACATTTCCCTGTAAGATAGGCTACCAAGGGTAAACAACTAGGTGTCAGATCCCACACATAGCAATACACGTTATACGTACACATAACATGCAAGTATGTGATGTACAACATGGCATCACATCATAACTCAACAACTCATATAGATAAAGGCCCAGAAGAGCCATCATAACATTTATTACAAACAGAGGTCACATGACCCAACATACAGAGCATACAGGCAACGAAAGCATAACATGTCTGAGTACAGACAACTACAAATTAAAAAGGCTGAGAAGCCTGACTATCTACAAGACCCTCCCAAGGGTACAAGACCGTAGCTGAGGTAACAAGCTAAACATCAAAGTCCACGCGGAACCACTAGCGAGACTGAAGTCTCTCTGCAAAAACATAAATTAAGCAAGCGTGAGTACAAAGGTACTCAGCAAGACTTACATCAGAACTAACTACATATGCAACATTATCAACAAAGGGGTGGTGGAGTTTGACTGCAGCAAGCCAGCTTTGACTCGGTGGCTATCCTGAACTACAACTGCAAGTAACTCTTTTGAGGTGGCGCACACGAGTCCACATATTCACCAATCAATACACCACTATGGATCCGCTCCCGTCGCCCTATGAGAAGGCCATCCATAGCACTCACGCTTATCTTGCATGTTTTAGAGTATCCACTTCCACTTGTCTATGTACCACGTAAGCATCCAAGAAGTCCATAACCGAGGACCCGGCTATTCGAATAGATCATATTAACCCTGCAGGGGTGTACTTCTTCACACACGCTCTCGCCACTTACCGCCATGTACACGTCGTGTATCTTGGCAACCTTCAAGTGGAAGCCTGGCGAGGGTGTCGGCCACGACCTGACTAACCACACAAGACTCTAGTCGAGGTTTATCGCCTATTCGGGTTCCATCCGTGGGGAGATCCGGCCGGGGTGTCGCTCACGGCCCCAAACGATGTGTACAAGGTTCCCAAGCCCATCATCCGGGTGCCACTTGGTACACCGGGCCACTGCACCTAGTATGTCCCAAGCCCACATGTACCGTGTGCCACTTGGTAGACTACTAGCACTACCTACCAACACCAGAAACTAGTTGCAACTCCTGGACAGAGATCTAGTTGATTAATAAGTCGAGAGGGGTCGAGTTACCGGAACCCTATGTGTGGTAGTAACTAGTCATTGGACAACTTACACAGAACTCAGTTCTTAAGGACGGCTCCAATGAGACAACCCACCATGTACTCCTACATGGCCTCTCACCACTACCTTTACCAAATCATGTCCACACACTTAGCTCACACACAGTAGAACATGTTCACCACATTCCAATTCATCCTCGATGAATCAGACCAGACACAACTCTAAGCAATAGCAGGCATAACCAGAAAGCATGAATGAGTAGGCACAACATGGCTCAAACAACTCCTACTCATGCTAGTGGGTTTCAACTATTTACTGTGGCAATGACATGTCATGCAGAGGAAAGGGGTTCAGCTACCGCAGCAAAAAGCAGTACAATCGTTGTTGTCCTAATGCAGTAAAGGAGAGCAGGATCGAGAGAGTGGGATTGTATCAGAATGCTCAATGGGGGTTTGCTTGCCTGGCACTTCTGAAGATAGTAATAGTTCTTCATCGGTGTCATCGAACTCATCGTCGGAACATCGTCTACTGAGAGGGGACAAACACCGGCAACAGAGAAGGAACACAATCAATGCTATGCAACAATATGATGCATGATCATGACATGGGAATATGTTGTTGATTGAGCTAATGCAACTAGCAACCATATTAAATGAGGTTGATTTGAACCCAAGGTTCAAATTCAAACTCCACATGTAGTTATTTAAATGCCATTCATTTCATTTGTCCTAAACAATAGCCATAAGTTGTTCTAACATGCATGAAACAAGTACAGATGGATAGATTGGATTTTTCTGATCATTTTTCATATATAAATTATTTTCATCTGAGCTACGATTGATTTTTTATGATTTTTTAGAAGTTTAAAGCATTTTTTGGAATTTCTAAACCTTTTCTGATTTATTTTAATTCCAGAAAGGCTTTATTGCGTCAGGCTGAGGTCAGCAGGTCAACTGACCGGCCAGGGTCAAACCTGACGTGTGGGGTCCACACGTCAGTGACACATCGACTAAATCCGGTCAAAACTAGTGCTGACTGGGGTTTGACCAGGGCTAGGGCCCACTGTCAGTGGCTGTGAGGTGGCTAACTAGGGGTGGTTTAGTCCTAATGATCAAGCCACGTCGGCGGTCGCCGGAGTTCGGCCAGCGGCGACCAAAACTGCGACGGAACTCGCCGGACTTGAGCTATAGGCGGCGGCTAGACTCACGGGGACCACCAGAAGGTAGCCCGCGCTCGTCCGCATCCAGCAGAACGATCGGGAGGCCTGGGGTCGCGGGAATCGACCGCTCCGACGAGCGAGGCGGCGCCAGAGTTCAGACGTCGATGAATTCAATGCCGCAGGGCACGGTAGGAGCAACAGCTGGGTGCTACGGCCTCCTAGTGAAGCACTAAGTGCGGTGACGTGCTCAGTTTTGAGCGTGCGTGGCTGTGGCCACGGCGGCGGCATCGCCGGCGGAGCTGAGCTTCGATCGGAGGTGGAGCCGCGGCTAGGGAATATGGAGAGGCAAGGGAAGAGCGTTAAACGACAGCGGAGCTCACAGTGATCACGAGGAGGGTCTCGACTTGCTTATGGATGGCCTGGGGCAGACGAATCGACCGGCGGCATCTCGGATGCCCGAGGTTGAAGACGACGACGTAGACCATGAAGCGGAGCCCTCCGGCTCGTTTCCTTCGGCTTGGGGATGTGGTGCTTGATTGCGGAGCTTCTGGACACGGTCACGGGACGAGGGGTGGCCGGTGATCATGGCTACGGCGAGCGGCGGCGACGGTGGCGTTTGGCCATGTGTGGAAGGGAGTGAGGGAGAGGCGAGGGGGAGGACTAGAGAGGCCGGCTCGATCCAGATGACAGCGGCGAGACCTTTCGCGGCGTCGCGCTGTCCTCGAGCGACCAGGCAGGCAGGTGGCGTGGCGGCACGGCCGAGCATGCGCTCCGGCCACACGCCTGGCCGACTAGCGCCAGGAGGACGACGGCGGTGGTGGGCTGGGCCTGTGGGCCGCACAGGAACTGGGCCGGCTCTGGTGCAGGTAAGTAGCCCAGGTGAGCTCTTCTCTCTCTCTCTCTTTTCTGGTTTTGTTTCTGTTTTCTATTTCTTTTGTATGTTTTTGATTTAGTACAAAGACCAAACCATTTGATAAATCATGAACTAAGTTGTGGGCACCTATTGAATTATTTCTAACAGCCCTCAACTAGTTTCACAATTATTAGAGCATTTAAACTATTTAAAGAATTTAAATGCCCCAATTCAAATACAATATGGATTAATTCGAAAATCCAAAAATGTCCTAGAAATATATTCATCATTTTTGGCAGGGGTCTCTACCTTAACCAAAAATCATGAACTTTTCTTGAGGCACTTTGGGTGCAATGAAAATATTTTTATGTTGAACCTAGTTGGGTTCTTTTGGTGCTAGGGTTTGAACAATCCCCAATTCAAGTTTAACAAAATTTAAACATGATGACATGATGATCAGGCAAAGACCACAGGGGTTGATCTAGGGATGTGACAACTCACCCCCACTAAAACAAGAATCTCGTCCAGAGATTCAAGACGTGAGGTAAGAAAACAGAGGGGACACAAAGCCATCACAAACTTCTCGTTTCATCTGTCCTCCTCGAAGCTGTTAATTCATTGCATCATGTTGATCTTGGCATCCTTGCTTTCGAGGTCTTTGTCCAACACGGTGACGACGAAAGAAACCCTACAAAATTGATCCTCTGAAAGATCGAGCAACTCAAGATCAACTCATGGTGTGAGACGTTGAAACATCTCTTGAGCTGAGATACGAAACACACATCCAAAGGGATGGAGTGAAACAAACGATGAAGATTCACTTGGTAGGCAATAATTCCATACCTAAGAGGATGGTGATCGATGTCACCATACGGGGCACCTTAGCGAAGGTGACTCATAGAGTTATTCCCTCAAGTGGCAAAAAGAATTACTTTTGATATAGAGATCATTGAAATTCCCTATACCAGCCTAAGGCAAATCACAATCGATTGTTTGACGGAGTCCGTAAGAATGACATTCTCGGGCCAGAATGGATGATGTGGACTACCTTGTTGAAGACAACACAACGGATGGTTTTGCTTATCATCGGAAATGGATGAGACCCATGGTAATAATGGCACATTGGCGGTGCAAGCTGGGAACAAAATGCAAATGCTGGGAATGATTCTGGTAATTGGGGTAAATCCCAACAGTAGAGAGTAAATCTACTCTTTGAGAGGTTATAGCATAACCAAGAACACTGGGAGCAATCACGGTTAGTGCTGGTGATAACACCTAGTGCTTGTTCGTGCTCTCAAGAACTTGAGCATTCCCATATTCATCAAGGTTTTACCAATATCCGTGTCAAGGATCCTGGCAACACCACATATGACCATGATGAATAGCGATGGACGATGCAGATGCAAAAGAAGATAACACTTTCTTAGATTTTTCCTTAGCAATGCCAAGAAACAAATCCGGATGATCGACCGAGAGACATTTAGCACTCCGCTTCTAATGTTCTCCTTGATGTGCTAGCGCAACCCATTTGTTAAAATGTTTTGGTAACTAGAACGTCAAGTAAAAGGTCGGACTTCAGGAGCACAAAAATCCATAAGGAACAACTAGGGAGTAAAACCTATGAAATCCTCATGGGGAGGTGGCCAACTTCTTCAATCAAGATTCTACAACAATAGGTCTTCCGGCTGGGTGTGTTGGCCACAACATCTACTTACCGGGTTACAGAGAGACCAATATTATTGTTCTTGGAAAATGCTCCAACCATCATTTCTGCCTGAGATTCAAATCTGGTTTGTGTCAGGATATTCCAGACTCATCAAGTCTAGGGAGAAAAATGAAAGTTTGCAACACAAATCGATGAGATGACGTTGCGAGATTCTCGGGGATTGAACTGCGATAGTAAGCTCCAAAACATGAGCTAGTTCTGCTATGCACATGTGAACACACTATCGCAGACAAGCATGCCCACGTAGTAGTCTTATAATAAAACACTACCGAGTTCTGGTTGGGAACCATCATTGCGGATAAGGAAGTCCTTACATAAGTCCGGATTAGCTCTTAAGAAGGAACTACTTCTCCTTGAACAAGTCAACCAGTGGCTTAGTTGCTAGGGAATACATATGGAATGGAGATAGCGAGCCTATCAAACCATAGAATACTTCGCACATGCGTGACTGACTTGGGATGATTCCATGGGAAACCTAAAACAATCTTTCTCGAACTCACGACGATAGCTTGCACCAAATGTATGTGAATCAGAGAAAGTCACTTCTTTCATCCAACGTATGCTTCATGAACAAAACATGAAGGCAACACTTACAAAGTTTTCCAACACTAGCTTAATGTCCAACAAATCATGGAGAGGATAAGGATGTTTGTCGATGGGCTCAACAATAGGTCATCCAGATTTCCATGAAGATGGAATTCCACAACTATGTGAACAAAGCGATAGCATTGGTCAGACCAATAGATGTAACGGTGTATGCTCGAGGGATCAACCACGAGTAAGACAACATTATGAATATCATTGCTTCTGATTTGATTTGAGGATAGCCCACACTCAAATCAAAGTTTTGGCAAGACAATAGGTCCAACAACTTCACGAGGATCAATCGATGAAGATATCATCTTTTCTCCACACATATACAAGATATCCCTTAAGATGAACTAAATCGGACAAGCTTCCATCTTCCAACTCTCCAAGTTGTTGTTTTAGCTTAACCAACTAGTTCAGGGTATCCGACACAGACTCTTGGAGAATGGGTGGTTTATATGTAAACCAACTTGATCAAGAGCTCAACATAACGGTCAGGGATCAACCTGGTAATACCTCCGAGAAGATATTCGGAAAATCACGATCCACCGATATGTTAGGAAGCTCGAGATCAATCTTGCTTTTCGGGGCAAGACGATATGATCAAAAGAGCAAGAGATTGACACAATCCTAACTCATTGATCGAGAAGTGCACCAGGAAAGATGGACTAGAAGTATGATCAATCTTAGAATGATGATGCAGTAATCAACACGCTAAGAATGATATTGTTGTCCTTTAACTACCAAGCAACGAAGTTGCTAGGAGTATTGATTTCACACATTACAATTCACTTGTCAGCATTCCGGTTACAATAACACGGAGGCCGAGTGATAAACGATGATGGCGAGAAGTATCACCTTATCAAAAGTTCATAGGAGGTGGTGCAATTCCCATGACATTCTTGACATAAGGACGGTAATACTCTAGGATAGAATAGATTAGAAGCTGGATTAGCATTCTTCATCTATGAAGTACGACTTCTTTGACCCAATCCTGGATATGGATAAGGTACTGGAGTTTGTTTCTCCTAGTCATTCTAGAATAGAATGGCTTGACAGACCACAAGAGTAATAGGCATCGATGAACGAATGCACGCATACTGTTGACTATCAATTGATAGACAAAGGTCAAAATACAACTAAAAGGGACAACTCAGGGAACATATGATTGTCTGAGTTGTGGATGCATAGGTTAGTATGTCGAACGAGTTCCACATATTTCTTCCGAATAACCCATGCAGAAAGGTAGGACTGGCAGAGTCACAATATGAATGGAGTACTACTCAAGAGCACTCTCGTTGTGACCTTTTGGTTCAGAAGAACTTCTGCCAAGGATGGTTCATGGTATTGGAAGAACGATAACCACGGACCTCGAGGACAATCACAAAGTTATTGATATCCTAAAGGGACAAGCAAATACTACCAACAGGAAGTAAGTATAGTGAATCTTTGGTTCAAGAACCCAGGAATAGAATACCTACTAACTAAATAGCATCACGGGATGCTTTCTAGAATAATGGCCAGAATCATCACACTGAGAATATAAAGCATTGCTAGATTACTGGGTGATACTCTAGACACCTAGGGTCATAATGATAACTCCAACATATATGTCGAGGTAACAGAGTACCTCAACACACTAGTTAGTGTGGGTAATCTGGCCCAAAGGAGCATCGGAAACAGGAAGAAAGGATTTGCAAATGCATCAGACCATTTAGAAACCTGGGATGACTCGGACAGCATAACGGCTGTAAATGCTCGAAAATACTTTTGAGACTCATGCACAAAGATAGCATAACCACTGAACATCATAATGTCAAGGTTCTGAGATCAACAGTTTAACAAACAGAAGTAGTAGAAACTGAACTGAGGGTTGAATCCACAACTAACGTGATCCTGATAATTAGAATGAGAATCCTAGTTTCTTAACCCCCGTAGAAAGAAGAAGGTGACTGAGATCAGAAGGTCATATGGTAAAGGAGTAAAAAGAGCCTGACGTTCCCTTCCACAATCAATTCCCTTATATAACTAAAGAATTTCTAGACACGACTTCGACCAGTTTGGCTTACTAATCCTACAGACAGTCAGGCTCTGATACCAAAGCTGTCGGGACCCCGATCCTAAGTCACACAGGTCTAGCCTGTAACACATCATATCACTTTGCGGCCTCACGCACGGTATCCCCACGGGTGCCACCTTACCTGGCCCGCGACCGTTTGCGCATTTTGGCACACGTATATGATAGTGTCACTAGCATCCATATGACAAAGAACCCGGGCCGACATGACCAGTTATAAACCAAAAGTGGCACTAAATTACAGAGACATGCATACATGACCCAACAACGAACGTGTCGGTCATCAACGTATGAACCCAAGCCGTAGCAAGCTACAAGGACTTAAAGGAACAACGCGTGACATTTCCCATAAAGGACAGACACAGGAACGAAGAAGGACACATGCCGGCCAGCCTAAGTGTTCCGGAGCAGTAGCAAGCTACCAAGGCTCAGTGGAAGCACTAGGAGACATTTCCCTGTAAGATAGGCTACCAAGGGTAAACAACTAGGTGTCGGATCCCACACATAGCAATACACATTACACGTACGCATAACATGCAATTATGTGTTGTACAACATGGCATCACAACATAACTCAACAACTCATATAGATAAAGGCCCAGAAGAGCCATCATAACATTTATTACAAACAGAGGTCACATGACCCAACATACAGAGCATACAGGCAACGGAAGCATAACATGTCTGAGTACAGACAACTACAAATGAAAAAGGCTGAGAAGCCTGACTATCTACAAGACCCTCCCAAGGGTACAAGACCGTAGCTGAGGTAACAAGCTAAACGTCGAAGTCCACGCGGAACCACTAGCGAGACTGAAGTCCCTCTGCAAAAACATAAATTAAGCAAACGTGAGTACAAAGGTACTCAGCAAGACTTACATCAGAACTAACTACATATGCAACAGTATCAACAAAGGGGTGGTGGAGTTTGACTGCAGCAAGTCAGCTTTGACTCGGTGGCTATCCTGAACTACAACTGCAAGTAACTCTTTTGAGGTGGCGCACACGAGTCCACATATTCACCAATCAATACACCACTATGGATCCGCTCCCGTCTCCCTACGAGAAGGCCATCCATAGCACTCACGCTTATCTTGCATGTTTTAGAGTATCCACTTCCACTTGTCTATGTACCACGTAAGCATCCAAGAAGTCCATAACCGCGGACCCGGCTATTCGAATAGATCATGTTAACCCTGCAGGGGTGTACTTCTTCACACACGCTCTCGCCACTTACCGCCATGTACACGTCGTGTATCTCGGCAACCTTCAAGCGGAAGCCTGGCGAGGGTGTCGGCCATGACCTGACTAACCACACAAGACTCTAGTCCAGGTTTATCGCCTATTCGGGGTCCATCCGTGGGGTGATCCGGCCGGGGAGTCGCTCACGGCCCCAAACGATGTGTACAGGGTTCCCAAGCCCACCATCCGGGTGCCACTTGGTACACCGAGCCACTGCACCTAGTCTGTCCCAGGCCCACATGTACCGTGTGCCACTTGGTAGACTACTAGCACTACCTACAACACCAGAAACTAATTGCAACTCCTGGACAGAGATCTAGTTGATTAATAAGTCGAGAGGGGTCGAGTTACCGGAACCCAATGTGTGGTAGTAACTAGTCATTGGACAACTTACACAGAACTCAGTTCTTAAGGACGGCTCCAGTGAGACAACCCACCATCTACTCCTACATGGCCTCTCACCGCTACCTTTACCAAATCGTGTTCACACACTTAGCTCACACACAGTAGGACATGTTCACCACATTCCAATTCATCCCCGATGAATCAGACCTGACACAACTCTAAGCAATAGCAGGCATAACCAGAAAGCATGATTGAGTAGGCACAACATGGCTCAAACAACTCCTACTCATGCTAGTGGGTTTCAACTATTTACAGTGGCAATAACAGGTCATGCAGAGGAAAGGGGTTCAGCTATCGCAGCAAAAAGCAGTTCAATCATTGTTGTCCTAATGAAGTAAAGGAGAGCAGGAGGGAGAGAGTGGGATTGTATCGGAATGCTCAATAGGAGTTTGCTTGCCTGGCACTTCTGAAGATAGTAATAGTTCTTCATCGGTGTCATCGAACTCATCGCCGGAACATCGTCTACTGAGACGGGACTGATGGCTTCTCGCCCCTCGTTGGTTACCCCAAGTGGAAGGTTTGAGATGCAGTGTAGCGGTAGTTTTCCCTTGGCAAAGATACCAAGGATCGAATTCCCCTGAGACTCCAAGGTTCAACAAGAAGGTGTCAACTGCTAGCGGCGCAACTAGCGATCAACTGGACCTACACACAGATACAAATAACTTTGCTCCCAACGAGTACGGAGAGGTTGTCAATCCCTCCGGCCTTGTCGTTTACAAAGGATCAAACGGAAGAGATAATAGTGATAGGTATTACTGCAACTAGTAAGTAAGAACTGAAAGTAAATAGCGGATGTGATCAGTGATGGTAATATGGACCGGGATCCCATGATGTTCACTAGTGATATCTCTCTCCCAAAAGACGATGAAACAGCTATGTGAGGTAAACGAATTACAGCTGGGCAATTGACAGGATTATGTGCGCAAACCAATGCTAACTATGTTGCAAGAAAGGTAGAGGCTCAAAAGCATGGGCGGTATGCCAAGGCAAGTAGACCGAAATCCATCTGCATCTACTACTAATCATCCACCTTGAGATATCTATCCAGAACATCTCGCTGGTATTAAGTTGCGAGTCCCACCCATAGTGTAAACTCAAAGCAACAGACAACTGCATTAAAAGAACTTTGCGTAAAGTAAACAATCCTTGCACCCGCGAGTACAAGCACCGTTGTTTTCCCCCTTGTGGCAACAGCACATCCCCTAGACTCATGTTTCTGTCACTCAAGCTAGTCATCGAGGGGCATGAACCCACAATCAAGCATAACGTTCCCTCTTGGAGTTACTACCTACTACTTGGCCAAAGCAATAAACAGCAACGGAGAACATGCAAGAATTACTCAAGAACATAAATATAAAAGAGGTAAATCAAATATATTACTCAAACACAATCTGAACATAATCTCATAATCCATCAGATCCCAGCAAACTCATCATAGCAACAGCATAAGGATTACATATGTGCCTCGATCATGTCGGGCAGCTCACGAGGTCAAATTAGTGAAGAACAAAGAGGGGAGGAGAACATCAAATAGCTACTAGTCATGGACCCACGGTCCAAGGGAGACTACTCACAACTCATCCGGGAGGCGTCCATGGTGGTGGAGAGGCTCCCGGTGGTGATCCTCCCCTCCGGCAGGGTGCCGGGAAGAGTTCTCCTGGTGCTCCCGATCTTGGAAGCGCGGCGGCGGCGAAACAGAGAGGAGATCGCGAAAAATGGTTCCGTCCTCGAGGGTTTCGGGACGCGGTGTAAATATATGCCAAAGGGGGGCATCAGCGGAGACCTGGGGGGCCGCGCCCCCAGGGCGCCTGGAGCCCTGGTGTCCCCCCTTCGGCCCTACTTTGGCCGCATGGAAGCTTCCGGAACGCTGATTTTTTATATATTTTTCCCGGAATTTTTCTGGCAGTTTACGTAATGGGAAAACCTGAAATACAAAAACAGCAGAAAACAGAAACTGGCACTGGGGTGCACTGAGTTAATAGGTTAGTCCAAATATGATCAAAAGTGTATGGAAGTGTGAAAGTGCAACTAATCCCCGGGTGGTTTTGGCAATTAATAACAACATATATATCATTGAACTAATAGTTACTTGAGAATCATTTCAGAGAAGTTCAGTGATATGGGTATGGCAATGACTGAAGAAGTGGACCCCTCAAAATGCTAAGGCAAGCATTGGCAAAAGCTCAAGACTCCATTTTTGGTTTAGTGATCCAAGATCACATTGAGTCCATAGGAAAAGCCAATACTATTAAAAGGGGATGAGGTTATGTTGATGATCTCGTTGCTCAAGTGCTTAGTGATACATCTCCTAAACTATCAGCAACTTTCACTGCCAAATACACTCATAAGTAATCTCGGTCCCACCGATATTCCAAACTCAGTCACACCGAGATGAACCACCTCAGCCATAAGCCAAACCCTAGAAATTTCGGATATTCCGATTCTGAACTCGGTTTCACCAAAACATGGGCTGCCAAGCTTCTGTAACCTTCTGTCATCAAATCGGTGTCACCGAGATGATGAAGTCGGTCCCACCGAAACTGGCATGCTCTTGTCTTTGCTCAAATCGGACTAACCGAGATGGTATTTTCGGTCCCACCGAAAACCCCAACGTTCACATTATTTGAACTTTCGGTCTCACCAAGTTGTCCACTTCGGTCCCACCGAGATTGCTCAAATATGTGTGTAACGGTTGGATTTTGTGTGGAGGCTATATATACCCCTCCACCCCCTCTTCATTCGTGGAGAGAGCCATCAGAAAGAACTACCACTCCTACCTTACATTTCTAAGAAGAGAACTACCTACCCTTGTGTTGAGATCAAGTTGCTCCACTCCCACCATATGAAACTTGATCTCTAACCTTCCCAAGTTGCTTTCCACTCAATCCTTTCTTCCACCACAGCCAAATCAGTGAGGAGAGTTGAGTGTTGGGGAGATTATCATTTGAAGCACAAGAGCAAGGAGTTCATCATCATCTACAACATCTATTACCTTTTGGAGGGTGGTGCCTCCTAGATTGGTTAGGTGTCGCTTGGGAGCCTCCGTCATCGAGATGTGGAGTTGAACCAAGAAGTTTGTAAGGGCAAGGAGATCGCCTACTTCGTGAAGATCTACCCCGAGTAAGGCTAGCCCTCCGTGGGCGTAGGCCATGATGGAATAGACAAGGTTGCTTCTTCGTGGACCCTTCGTGGGTGGAGCCCTCCGTGGACTCGCGCAGCCGTTACCCTCCGTGGGTTGAAGTCTCCATCAACGTGGATGTACGATAGCACTACCTATCGGAACCACGTGAAAAATCATTGCGTCTCCAAATTGCGTTTGATCTTCTCCACCTCTCTTTACTACATGTGCAATTTACTTTCCGCTGCTTATACTCTAGAATTGCATGTGTAGGGTGATGCTTGACTTGATCATAATTGTGAATCTGCCAAAAACTGTTCTTGATCAAAAGGCAGAATTTTTATATTTACAAGTAGTCTAATCACCCCCCCTCTAGACATACTTTCGATCCTACAAGTGGTATCAGAGCTTTGGTCTCCATTGTTTTGGTTTCCATTGCATTGGACTCCATAAGCTTGGTTTCACAACCTAGGAGAGTATGGCGTCTAGTGAGGGTAATTATCGTAGAGGTCCTTACTTTGATGGTACAAATTTTGCTAGTTGGAAGCATAAAATGAAAATGCATATTCTTGGTCATAACCCAGCCGCATGGGGCATTATTTGTGTTGGTATGCAAGGTGAATTCTTCGAGGAAGGAAAAGTTCCAGATCGCGAAGCTACACCTGAAGAGTTGCGGATGTTGCAAAACAATGCTCAAGCTTGTGACATTCTCTTCAATGCTTTGTGTCCCGAGGAGTTCAACAAAATCAGCCGTCTTGAGAATGCTAAAGAGATTTGGGATACTTTGGTTGAAATGCACGAAGGTACCGAGTCTGTGAAGGAATCAAAGCTAGATATTCTTCAAGGTCAACTTGACAAGTTCAAGATGAAGGATGGTGAAGGAGTCGCTGAAATGTACTCTAGGCTTGCTCTCATCACAAATGAGATTGCCGGCTTAGGAAGCGAAGAAATGACCGACCGATTCATCATCAAAAAGATTCTCAGAGCTTTGGATGGAAAGTATGACACCGTGTGCACTTTGATCCAAATGATGCCAAACTACAAGACTCTCAAGCCAACTGAAGTCATTGGAAGAATTGTTGCTCATGAGATGACACTTAAGGATAAGGAAGAGCTTCACAACAAGTCAAGTGGTGCTTACAAAGCTACAAGTGATGCTCCCACAACCTCAAGTGACAAGTTAGTTTCCAATGAAGAGATAAGCCTAATGGTTAAGAACTTCAACAAATTCTACAAGTATAGAGGTAAAGAGAGAAGCTCAAAGTCTAGATCATGTGATGAAAAGAGATCTTCTAGTCATGATCGAAACTGCTACAATTGTGGAAGACCCGGACACTACTCAAATGAGTGTACGGCTCCCCACAAGAGAAGAGAAGAATCTCCAAGAAGAAGAAGAACCTCAAGAGATGAGTCACCTCGGAGAGAGAGAAGGAGTAGAGATGATCGTTATGAACGAAGACCCTCTCGGAGAAGCAAGGATTCGGAGAGGAAAGACAAGTCATCAAGGAGCTACACAAGAAGAAGACGTCAAGCTCATGTAGGTGAATGGGTCTCCGGCTCCTACTCCTACAATCAACCCGATGGAAGCTATCACTCCGACTCCGACTACAGTCAAGATGAAGGTGTTGCCGGTCTTGCTCTCGTATCCTCCAACTCCAACTCCTACGACTTATTTGATTCACCAAATGAGGGAATTGAAAGATGCTTCATGGCTAAAGGCCCCAAGGTATCACACCCTGAATTCTTTGACTTCAATAGTGATGAGGATGACTTGCTTGGTGAAGATGAGCTCTTGCATGATAAATCTAGTGAGCCTAGTAACGATGAAAATGCTAGTAGTCTTTATAGTCGAGAAGAGTCGAATGACAATGCTATGAAGGAGATTGAGTGTCTAACTAAAGAACTAAACACTCTTAAGTTAGCTCATGAAACAACTCAAGAAGATCATAGAGAGCTCTTAAGATCTCATGAGAAGCTACGCTTCGAGAAGCTCACTCTAGAGCAAGAACATGAGTTTCTAAAAGCAATCAATGACGATCTTCGAAAGAAGAGTTCTTCATATCTTGCCAAACGATTTCTCTTGTCTAATTTCTTGCCACACATTAAGACTAAGCATGACAAGCATAAGAAAAATTCTTCCTCTAGCAGTAACAATAACCATGTTAAATCTAATATTGTTGCTTCTAGTAGTTCTCTTGATTCCACTAACAATGTTTCAAGCCAAGTTACACTTGAGCAAGAGAATAGTTTATTGAAAGGGATCATAGAGAAAGGTGTCTACAAGAGTCTTGCCGGAAGCAAGAACTTTGAGGAAATTGTTCGCAAGCAAGGAAGGCACCGGAAGAATCAAGGGATTGGTTTTGAGCGAAAGTTCAACGCCGAAGGTGTTGAGTGGGAAGAAGGTCGATATCCTACTCCACAGTTTGTTTCTCAAAAGGAGAAGTATGATCCTACTTCTTCCAATGTGGAACAAGCTCAAGATGACCTTCCACCACAAGACCACAAGCTAAAAGCCAAGGACAAGCTTCAAGAGGAGATTGATGCATTCATTGAAGCACCTCAAGCCATGGTCAAGTGGGTTCCCAAGGAAACGTCAAGTTCTACTTCGTCAAGCTCAACTACAACCCCAAGGATTCCCATCAAGATGATGTGGATCCCGAAGAAGAAGAACTAGAAGGTTCTTGAGGGTGACTCCGCCAACATACTTCACTCACATTCATTTTGGCAAAGAACTTGTGCAATCAACTTCCACATCATGCACTAGTTCATGGAGTCACAAACCCTCTTGTTGGTAAGTCAAGGGACAAGGTAATCATTGCTTTCATGGACGTCATCTATTGTGAACTTCAATCTATGTCCATGGATATCCTTGTTTGTTCCTTGTGGGACTAACCCATGTAGGTATTGAAAGTGCCCTAATCCAAAGGATAGCTCCCAACTCTTGATGATCTCCATCAACATTGAGCATCCACATCTTCAACATCTACATGAAGTCTTCTACGACAACCCAAGGTTAGTTTGACCCTTTAAAAGGGGTTCTCACATCTAGGGGGAGCTTTGCTCTAAAAATTGAGCTAAAGCATCTTCTAATGATGTGAACACATCAATGCTTTATGGAAAAGTGGTAACCCCACTTGTGATTAAACGATGAGTATGACCTATGATCAAATGTTCTCATTTGGCTCCTAAGTCAAAATACTCATATAAAGATGACCTAGTCATCGACAAATTGTGTGTTAGTAGCTAGAGTTTTGGTTGTGCATGTTTGACACATATTTCATTTGCTATCTTATTGTGTGAGCATGTTGAATGCATGATTTTATCCATTCGAGGACATCCATTTGTTGTTTTGGTTGTTTTGATTTTTCTGACCAAATGGATGGACAAGAATGCCTAAGTACCTCCCCTAGCTATCTATGCTTTCTTGTCTCAAATTCTATTCATGCTTAAATCACAAACTTTGAACAAGTCATTTTCGGACCCTCCGAGTGAGGAGCACTCGGAGCCACCGATCCGTCAAGGGCTAACCTCCAAAACCTTCTAAGTGATTTCGGTCAGACCAACTCACTCAAACTCGGTCAAACCGAAAGCATTTAGACTGATCTAGGTTTCATCTCGGTGAAACCGAGTTGTAATTTTCGGCGTGACCGAAATGCATAACTGCCTGGCAGTTATCCATCTCGGTGCCACCGAGTTTTTCAACTCGGTCCCACCGACAGCAAAGGGATATATATACCAAGGGCCGCGCGCGTTGATTCCTCCTTCAAACGTTTTCGGTCCCACATCCCCTGCTGCCGTCGCCTTGATCTCCGGATCGTCACCGTCGTCGCCTGTGCGCCCTCGCCGCAGGTCTCCATCGCCGTCAACGGACATCTCCTCCGCGCCGTTGCCGCCGTAGAGAGACTCCACCAAGTTAGGGTGAGTCTTGATCCCACTCGTGCTCCCATCTCCGATTCAATGCACGTTTGGTTTGCCCAATATCTTGCCACGATTGAAATCTTCCTTTACACTAGATTGGTTCGTTTGAACTAGATTCGAGTAAAAAATTTAGGGTTAGGTTTCCACGGAACACATCTCGGTAAAACCGATTTTAGAATTTCGGTGTGACCGATTTGGCCTCTGGCCATTGCACTGCACCCTTCGGTCCAACCGAGTTGTGCAAATCGGTGTGACCGAAATGTAGTTTGTGTGAAACCCTAGTGTTATTGGCAGGACCGAAACCCACTTCGGTCAAACCGAAAGTGGTGTGCCAAGCCCAGTTTAACACTTCGGATTCACCGAAACTCAAACTCGGTCTGACCAAAATGTCTTCTGTGAAAACTTAAAACTGGAATTTGAACTCATTTTTTTGCAAAAACTTCTGCAGTTTGTGATAACTCTTCTTCTCTGCCTATACCTTATCTATTCACAGGTTGTCAGCCATGTCAGATGTGAGTGACAGTCAGAACAGGTCAGAGTCACCTATTGCAGACATTCCTGAGGCAGGCACTAGTCCTGAGACTAGTAGCCCATTTGATGATGGTGAGAGGAGTACACCAAGTGGCATGCCTCCTGCAGCCACCAGAGCTAGAAAGGAGAAGAATTCCGATGATGAGGATTCTGATTTCATTGTTGAGGAAGAGGTGACCTCAAAGCCTAAGAGAAAGGTTGTTGCCAAAGAGCAACAAGGTCAGCAGTCTAAGAAGGGCACCAGCAAAGTCAAGCAGTCAACTGTAGCTAAGAAGCTAAATTTGGGAGAGCCAGCTCCAAGCAAAGTGAAGAAAACCTCCAAGAGAAAGAGGGTAGTGTATAGTGATTCTCATGCAGATGCAGCAGCAGAGGATGAAGATGAGGAAGCACCCCAGCCTGCTCCTCAGAAGCAGAAGCTCATGGGTGATGCCATTAAGGCCGGAGCCACTTCAAAGTC
The DNA here is from genome assembly GCA_902687465.1 of Secale cereale. Classification (NCBI taxonomy): domain Eukaryota; kingdom Viridiplantae; phylum Streptophyta; class Magnoliopsida; order Poales; family Poaceae; genus Secale; species Secale cereale. Next base: position 397,404,085 of record LR738715.1, on the reverse strand, counting down.
CAAGAAATCTGCTCAAGCTAAGGCAGCTCCAGCAAAGCCTGCTGCCAAGCCCAAGAGGACTACCAGAAACATTCCAGCATCTGAAAAGAACAAGGATGATGTGCCACCAGCTGAGTCTGATGAGGAAGGACAAGTGTTGCTGAAACTCCGTCCAAAACTGCCACTTCACAATGATGCTCATCCTCAAGCCGAGGATATGAAGGCAAGGAAAGATAGAGGTCTCAGGCTATGGAGACAAGCTGACCCATATGCTGTGAGGAGAAGAACTGCTGTAGATCCCAGATTTCACACCAGAGAGCAGCAGGACTTCTATGAGACCGTGTTGATGGACAAGAAGCCCATAGTCGCAGACACCAGATATGTTGACTGGGAATACATTGACAGCGAAGAGCACAGAGATTTCTTTCCACATGTGCATGAAAGCTTCACTGCATGTGGAGTTGCAGAGTTTGTGGGTCAGAAGTTGACCAGTTGGAACGATGAGATGATTATGCAATTCTATGCCACAGCTCACTTCTATCCTGATGGAAAGATCACATGGATGACTGAAGGTCAAAGGTATTCTTCTTCTGTTGAAGAATGGGCAGAAATTCTGAATGCTCCAGTGCAGCGAGAAGACGATATTGATGTCTATGGGATTCCAAAGAAGAATCATGATTCCATGAAGAACATGTACAAAGAGATTCCCGCAGCGGATTTGGAAGTATGGAAGCTCGGCTCAGTCTACCATCTCCAGGCAGGTTTACCTACCACTAATACTATTTTGAGGCATACCTTGATGCCCAAGTCTGGAGATCATCGCATGATCAGAGGATATTCTATCAACATGCTGCACATACTTGATGAGAAAGCACCTTTCAAGGTGATGGACTTAATGGTAGAGACCATTAAGAGGACTGCAGCTGACCAGAAAAGGTCATGTGGATTTGCCCCACAGATTCAGATGCTTATCAATGCCAAGTTTGGCACGGGCAAATTCTTGTTGGATAAGAAACATTTACCCCTGTAGCCAGAGCATGAAGACAATGTTGTTGTGATGGATGAGGAGGATCCAACATCTGTTGAAGGTCAAGCCAAGATAGAAGCTGCTAAGAAAGCCAAAGCTGACAAAGAAGCAGCAGCAGCAGCTAAACCAAAGAGTTTCGGAGAGCAGATTCTTGAAGCTATTCAAAGGATTGAACAACGCCTGGCCAGCATTGAACAGTCTCAGGAGAGCTTAGAGAGGATTGTTGACGAGAAGATCCACGCTCTGGACGTGAAGCTGACTGAAATTCAAGTGACCGTCAACAAGCTTGAGGCAGACTTTGAGGAAGCAAAGCAGGACAAGGCAGAGCTTGTGCAGGATGACTTAGTCCAGGACTCTCATCGACAGACTGCTCCGGTTCCCAAAGGATCCCGATCAGCTGCTATTCCAGTGACTGACACCAGGACTACAACTTCAGCACCTCCTACAGCTCCAGCAGTTACTCCAGCTACAGCTCCAGTGTCCACTCCTCCAGCACAGGCATCAGCTGAAGTCTTCGCCGATGCCGTCATATCCACTCCGACATCAACCCAGACGGGAGCCGCCAGCAGAGCCCACAGTGACGTTTAGCTCTATGCTTTTTCGAACTTTTTGGTAACTTGTTGCCAAAGGGGGAGAAATTGTATAGATCATAGGGCTTCGAGAGAGAGAGTGCTGTTATCTTTGCGCTTTTGCTCTTTCGTTCTTTTGCGGTCTCTTTGAGATACTTTTGGTTTTCGAGACTTTCAGTGTGCTTGATACTCCGTTTGATGCTACCTTAATGAGTGCTTGGTCATACTATGCTTTAATGTGTGCTTAATGCTTATCATATGTCATTTCTATCTTGTATGACTATTTACTCATGTGTTGGTGATTGGGTGCATGCTGTTCATTCTTATCATTTTGTGCGCTCCACCAAGATGTATGTGACATGGAAGAGTGACCCATGATCCTAATCGATTGTGCATTTGCATTCAAACGCAAATCTTAAATAATGCACAAATTTAGGGGGAGCTCTTGCTTATCACATACTTCTCAAAGCGACGATATTATTCATTGATTATATCCTTTGTCGAAGCTTTGATCTATATGTTGTCATCAATTACCAAAAAGGGGGAGATTGAAAGTGCAACTAATCCCCGGGTGGTTTTCGCAATTAATAACAACATATATATCATTGAACTAATAGTTACTTGAGAATCATTTCAGAGAAGTTCAGTGATATGGGTATGGCAATGACTGAAGAAGTGGACCCCTCAAAATGCTAAGGCAAGCATTGGCAAAAGCTCAAGACTCCATTTTTGGTTTAGTGATCCAAGATCACATTGAGTCCATAGGAAAAGCCAATACTATTAAAAGGGGATGAGGTTATGTTGATGATCTGGTTGCTCAACTGCTTAGTGATACATCTCCTAAACTATCAGCAACTTTCACTGCCAAATACACTCATAAGTAATCTCGGTCCCACCGATATTCCAAACTCAGTCACACCGAGATGAACCACCTCTGCCATAAGCCAAACCCTAGAAATTTCGGATATTCCGATTCTGAACTCGGTTTCACCGAAACATGGGCTGCCAAGCTTCTGTAACCTTCTGTCATCAAATCGGTGTCATCGAGATGATGAAGTCGGTCCCACCGAAACTGGCATGCTCTTGTCTTTGCTCAAATCGGACTAACCGAGATGGTATTTTCGGTCCCACTGAAAACCCCAACGTTCACATTATTTGAACTTTCGGTCTCACCGAGTTGTCCACTTCAGTCCCACCGAGATTGCTCAAATATGTGTGTAACGGTTAGATTTTGTGTGGAGGCTATATATACCCCTACACCCCCTCTTCATTCATGGAGAGAGCCATCAGAAAGAACTACCACTCCTACCTTACATTTCTGAGCAGAGAACTACCTTCCCTTGTGTTGAGATCAAGTTGCTCCACTCCCACCATATGAAACTTGATCTCTAACCTTCCCAAGTTGCTTTCCACTCAATCCTTTCTTCCACCACAGCCAAATCAGTGAGGAGAGTTGAGTGTTGGGGAGATTATCATTTGAAGCACAAGAGCAAGGAGTTCATCATCATCTACAACATCTATTGCCTTTTGGAGGGTGGTGCCTCCTAGATTGGTTAGGTGTCGGTTGGGAGCCTCCGTCATCGAGATGTGGAGTTGAACCAAGAAGTTTGTAAGGGCAAGGAGATGGCCTACTTCGTGAAGATCTACCCCGAGTAAGGCTAGCCCTCCGTGGGCATAGGCCATGATGGAATAGACAAGGTTGCTTCTTCGTGGACCCTTTGTGGGTGGAGCCCTCCGTGGACTCGCCCAGCCGTTACCCTCAGTGGGTTGAAGTCTCCATCAACGTGGATGTACGATAGCACCACCTATCAGAACCACGGGAAAAATCACCGCGTCTCCAAAATTGCGTTTGCTCTTCTCCACCTCTCTTTACTACATGTGCAATTTACTTTCCGCTGCCTATACTCTAGAATTGCATGTGTAGGGTGATACTTGACTTGATCATAATTGTGAATCTGCCAAAAACTATTCTTTGTCAAAAGGCAGAATTTTTATACTTACAAGTAGTCTAATCACCCCCCCTCTAGACATACCTTCGATCCTACAAAGTGTATAAATATCATAGCAATATCACACAAAAGAGGCATGGAGCAAGCAGAAATTATAGATACGTTTTGGACGTATCAACATCCCCAAGCTTAATTCCTGCTCGTCCTCGAGTAGGTAAATGATAACAAGCATAATTTCTGTGGTGACATGCTATTAACCATATAAGGACTTTTTACAGTCACATGACAAGTGCTTACGGAGACAATGAATCTGTAGTAATTAAGTTGCCTCATGGGAAAATCACAAAGAACTGAAAGATTTACAATATGATACTGAAATACTCAAAAGATTTGTAATGGACATGGTGTGCAAATATGACAAAGTGATATCTCACTTGCCCCCTTTTGTGAAGCAAAACATAAATGCAGGGGCACCTACAAAGTTTAAGTGACGACTAGATACAATGATTTCAGAATAAACGATATCATAATCATGCAAAAGACAATGGTACTTTGGGACAATGCACATTACACTCAGAATGACAATCATGCTCTCAATAGTTGGTGCTTTAAAGAAGGTGGAGACTCTCGAACCGTGGCTTTTGTTGGCAAGGTTGAAAACCCGTGGTCGGAAACAAAAACTAAACATGTACCAGAGCTCTTGATTTTAAAAAATAGAGGTAATAATTATTATTTTTTAGAATATGCATATTTCGTCAACGAATGCTAGCAGATAACTCAATTACTTCTTGAGCTGGACAAGTTTCGAGGAACGGCTCCCGAATGAGGACGATCACATCCTCTTAATCTCCTTTGTTTATCACTGCCAAAGTTTTCTGATTTCTCATAAACAAAGCGTGAAGCAGGGTCTGTTTGTTGTATAATTTTTTAATGAGCCGGGCGCACTCTATGCCAATTCCTTCTCGTATTATGGGATTGCACATTAGACATGCAATCCTGGGGTGAAGCTTGTCCAACTTAAAAAGATCATGAATTAACTACTACTTCCCCATGAGCTAAAATAGAGGCACAAAATAGAAATGCTTTTTTTTAATAATTTCGAGATGGTACATGAAAGTCTTCGTTAGGAATGGCAGGTAAATACCATGTATGGGAAGGTATGGTGGACTCATATGGCATAACTGGTTTACAGGATTTTGGATACACAAGCAGTCAGTCCGCTTAGTACAGGCGAAGGTTAGCAAAAGACTGGGAGAGACCAACTAAAAGAGCAATGACGGTCATAATCATGCAGAGCGACAAAGCAACATTGAATCAGGCATGGAAGTTATATCGCTACTCAGAAACTAAAGATCATCAAGGCTTGATAGACTTTCTTTACAGTCTTAAATATGCGTGAGCATACGCCAAGTCAATCAAAATAAATTCCTGGAGGAAGATAGCACTAAACCATACCACATCATAGGCAAACAAATCATGTTGGTACTCCATTAACACATTGAGAACCCCCCAGCTATTTGAGACTAACCATAAGAAAACATGAACTACTAAGCATCATTATGCACATAGCATTTTTATCATAGACATATCGACCAGTGCAATAGAAGCCAACTCTCTTAATAAGATAAGCATGATAACTAAAGAGAGTTCCAGCGACCAACTAAACAAAAGCTCTGTAAAAAGATAAACATGAAAACTAAGAGCTAAGCATGATAGTAGCTATTGAAAGACAAAGAACATACACGGCAAGGATAGACATGAAAATTCTATGTTGTTTTCTAGGTTGAAGTAGAGCGTGTTTCTCTCCCACACAAAGAAGGCTGAGTTCCAACTCGTTATGAAAAGCAAGCTAAGCTAAAGAAAACTAAAAAGGAAACTAAAAGCAAGACGCTCCAAGCATAGCACATAACACATGAAGTGATAAAAATATAGTGGAACGAAAGACGAACTGATAATGTTGATGGAGAAGGGGATGCACGGGGGCATCCCCAAGCTTAGAGGCTTGAGTCTTCTTGAATATTTCTTGGGGGGTGCACGGGGGCATCCCCAAGCTTGAGCGTTTGACACTCCTGAATCTTTTTATCATCTTCCCTCGCACACTTGAAAACTCCCTTCATACATAACTCATCATAATCTGATTAGCGAGGTTAGTACCCTTAATAAAATAATTTATCCTTGCTGGAAATAAGGATATTCTTGAAGGTCTAATGTTTCTCAAGATTGCCAAAAGGTTTTTGCGAAGAAAAAGCAAGCTCAAGGTTTGCAAAATGAAGGAAATGCAAAACAGGACAGAATCTGTGAAAAACAGACCAACAGGTAGGAAATAATTTTTTCGGGGCACTTCTGCCACTCAAATCAAAAAACTCAGAACAGACGCCCGAAAGCCAATTGTATAGAGCACGCTGTCAAAAAAATTCATACCAAAAAGATGATCTAGGGATTTTATACGAATTTTTCTATCCAATGACAGAATCTGTTTCCTGGACAGCACGTCACAACTTTTGAACTTTCTTGCAATCAGAGGCTACACTTGGCACAAAGCTGAAAAGTAAAGATACAATGATGATGCTACTGTAGTAATAACATCAAGACACAACAAAATAAAAATAAAATTTTATTCATTGTGGGCTGCCTCCCAAAAGCGCTTTCTTTTATGCCTTTAAGCTAGGCATAATGCAAAGAGATCAAGTTTTATCAAGAGTAAAAGAATAGCTAGCCCGTATAACGGACTCAAAAGGTAACTTAATCTTTTTTCTAGGGAAGTGTTCCATCCCTTTCTTGAGAGGAAATTGGAATTTTATATTCCCCTCTTTCATGTCAATGATGGCACCAATGGTGCGAAGAAAAGGACGTCCCAAAATAATTGGACATGAAGGTTCACATTCAATATCCATAATAGTAAAATCAACGGGAACGTAATTGTCATTGACAATGATAAGAACATCGTCGATCCTCCCCAAAGGTTTCTTTATGGAAGAATCAACAAGACGAACACCAAAAGAACAAGAATCAAAAAGGTTTCAGTTTTATCATATCATATATTCTTTTGGGCATGACAGAGGTACTAGCTCCAACATCACATAATGCATAGCAAGAGAAGTTATTCAACTTAATTTTAATCATAGGATCCCAACCATCTTCTAGCTTTCTAGGTATGGAGGCTTCTACCCTAAGTTTCTCCTCCCTAGCTTTGATGAGAGCATTAGTGATATGCTCTGTGAAGGCAAGATTAAGCGTGCTAGTGCGAGGATCTCTAGACATCTTGTGAAGGAAATCAATAACTTCGGTAAGGGTGCAATTATCAAAATCAAGGTCACTACTATCAAGTAAAGTGGTAGTGGTGTCCTTTAGGCTCACTTGTTTGGTAGTTTCTATGGTCATAGCATCACCATTAATAGGTCCAATGAGACCAGGAGTGCATTGGGCGCTAAGAGTTTGGATATCCTCAACAACTTGGATAGTAGCAACAGTGTGGTGGGTAGGAAGGTTCTTAATTCTATCTTCTTCCTCCTTTTCTCTAGCCCATCTCTCTTTAAGTTTAGCCAACATCCTAATGTTTTCATTAATTTGCACTTGAATAGCATTCATAGGAGTGACCTTCCTCTCCTCAAGAGGGGAAGTTCTAATTTTAAGCAACTCTACCTCATGGGCTAAATTGTCTACCTTCGAAGAGAGATTATCTAGTTTGTTTAGTTTTTATTCTACACTCTTATTGAAGGCTTTTTGGGTAGTGATGAGATCTTTAAGCATAATCTCTAGTTCAGAAGTGGAGTTCTTGGTGCTAGGATAAGCATTGTTGTTCCCATAGGAATTAGAGGGGAACGGTCTAGGATTGCTACCAAAATTACTCCTATAAGCATTGTTATTGAAATTGTTTCTAGAGATAAAGTTCACATCTACTTGTTCTTAAGCAATCAAAGAATTTAAAGGAACATCACGAGGATAAATAGGAGATTGCTTGGAAAGTAGAGACATGATCAAGTCAACTTTTTCGTTTAGGGAGGAAATCTCCTCGACAGAGTTTACCTTCCTACCTGTTGGAGCGCGTTCGGTGTGCCATTGGGAATAATTGGTCATCATCTCATCGAGAAGCTTCGTGGCAGCACCAAGTGTAGTTGACATAAAGGTTCCTCCCGCGGCCGAATCTAACAAGTTCCGCGAGGTAAAGTTCAAGCCTACATAAAAAGTTTGGATAACCATCCAAGTAGTCAAACCATGAGTAGGGCAGTTATTGACAATAGATTTCATGCGTTCCCAAGCTTGGGCAACGTGTTCATTATCCAATTGTTTAAAATTCATTATGTTACTCCTTAGTTGGATAATTTTAGCATGTGGATAGTACTTTCCAATAAAAGCATCTTTGCACTTGTCCCAAGAATCTATGCTATTTCTAGGCAAATATTGAAACCAAATTTTAGCTCCTCCTCTCAAGGAGAAAGGAAAAAGCTTAAGCTTAACAATATTACCATCTATTTCTTGGTACTTTTGCGCATCACAGAGTTCAACAAAATTGTTTAAGTGTAAAGCAGCATCATCTCCAGCACGGGATAATTGATCTTTCATAACTAGGTTCAGTAAAGCAGGTTTAATTTCATAAGAAGGTGCTGAAGTGGCAGGTGTAGTGATAGGCATGCAGATAAAGTCATCATTGTTATGACTAGTGAAGTCACATAACTTAGTGTTCTCGGTGGAACCCATAGCAGCAAGCAAGCAAGATAACTATTTTTGTGATTTTTGATAAAAGATACTAAAGCAAAAACTGAAAGGTAAACTAACAAGACTAAAAAGCAAAGGTAAAAGATAGCGTGCAACTCCCCTATCTTGAAGAGTGGAGTCCCCGGCAACGGCGCCAGAAAACTTTGCTTGATGGCTTCTCGCCCCTCGTTGGTTACCCCAAGTGGAAGGTTTGAGATGCAGTGTAGCGGTAGTTTTCCCTTGGCAAAGATACCAAGGATCGAATTCCCCTGAGACTCCAAGGATCAACAAGAAGGTGTCAACTGCTAGCGGCGCAACTAGCGATCAACTGGACCTGCACACAGATACAAATAACTTTGCTCCCAACGAGTACAGAGAGGTTGTCAATCCCTCCGGCCTTGTCGTTTACAAAGGATCAAACGCAAGAGATAATAGTGATAGGTATTACTGCAACTAGTAAGTAAGAACTGAAAGTAAATAGCGGATGTAATCAGTGATGGTAATATGGACCGGGGTCCCATGATGTTCACTAGTGATGTCTCTCTCCCAAAAGACAATGAAACAGCTATGTGAGGTAAACGAATTACAGCTGGGCAATTGACAGGATTATGTGCGCAAACCAATGCTAACTATGCTGCAAGAAAGGTAGAGGCTCAAAAGCATGGGTGGTACACCAAGGCAAGTAGACCGAAATCCATCTGCATCTACTACTAATCATCCACCTTGAGATATCTATCCAGAAAATCTCGCTGGTATTAAGTTGCGAGTCCCACCCATAGTGTAAACTCAAAGCAACAGACAACTGCATTAAAAGAACTTTGCGTAAAGTAAACAATCCTTGCACCCGCGAGTACAAGCACCGTTGTTTTCCCCCTTGTGGCAACAGCACATCCCCTAGACTCATGTTTCTGTCACTCAAGCTAGTCATCGAGGGGCATGAACCCACAATCAAGCATAACGTTCCCTCTTGGAGTTACTACCTACTACTTGGCCAAAGCAATAAACAGCAACGGAGAACATGCAAGAATTACTCAAGAACATAAATATAAAAGAGGTAAATCAAATATATTACTCAAACACAATCTGAACATAATCTCATAATCCATCGGATCCCAGCAAACTCATCATAGCAACAGCATAAGGATTACATATGTGCCTCGATCATGTAGGGCAGCTCACGAGGTCTAATTAGTGAAGAACAAAGAGGGGAGGAGAACATCAAATAGCTACTGGTCATGGACCCATGGTCCAAGGGAGACTACTCACAACTCATCCGGGAGGCGTCCATGGTGGTGGAGAGGTTCCCGGTGGTGATCCTCCCCTCCGGCAGGGTGCCGGGAAGAGTTCTCCTGGTGCTCCCGATCTTGGAAGCGCGGCGGCGGCGGAACAGAGATGAGATCGCGAAAAAGGGTTCCGTCCTCGAGGGTTTCTGGACGCGGTGTAAATATATGCCAAAGGGGGGCATTAGCGGAGACCTGGGGGGCCGCGCCCCCAGGGCGCCTGGAGCCCTGGTGGACCCCTTCGGCCCTACTTTGGCCGCATGGAAGCTTCCGGAACGCTTATTTTTTATATATTTTTCCCGGAATTTTTCTGGCAGTTTACGTAATGGGAAAACCTGAAATACAAAAACAGCAGAAAACATAAACTGGCACTGGGGTGCACTGAGTTAATAGGTTAGTCCAAATATGATTAAAAAGGTATGGAAGTGTATAAATATCATAGCAATATCACACAAAAGAGGCATGGAGCAAGCAGACATTATAGATACGTTTTGGACGTATCAACATCCCCAAGCTTAATTCCTGCTCGTCCTCGAGTAGGTAAATGATAACAAGCATAATTTCTGTGGTGACATGCTATTAACCATATAAGGACTTTTTACAGTCACATGACAAGTGCTTACTGAGACAATGAATCTGTAGTAATTAAGTTGCCTCATGGGAAAATCACAAAGAACTGAAAGATTTACAATATGATAGTGAAATACTCAAAAGATTTGTAATGGACATGGTGTGCAAATATGACAAAGTGATATCTCACTTGCCCCCTTTTGTGAAGCAAAACATAAATGCAGGGGCACCTACAAAGTTTAAGTGACAACTAGATACAATGATTTCAGAATAAACGATATCATAATCATGCAAAAGACAATGGTACTTTGGGACAATGCACATTACACTCAGAATAACAATCATGCTCTCAATAGTTGGTGCTTTAAAGAAGGTGGAGACTCTCGAACCGTGGCTTTTGTTGGCAATGTTGAAAACCCGTGGTCGGAAACAAAAACTAAACATGTACCAGAGCTCTTGATTTTAAAAATAGAGGTACTAATTATTATTTTTTAGAATATGCATATTTCGTCAACGAATGCTAGCAGATAACTCAATTACTTCTTGAGCTGGACAAGTTTCGAGGAACGGCTCCCGAATGAGGACGATCACATCCTCTTAATCTCCTTTGTTTATCACTGCCAAAGTTTTCTGATTTCTCATGAACAAAGCGTGAAGGAGGGTTTGTTTGTTGTATAATTTTTTAATGAGCCGGGCGCACTCTATGCCAGTTCCTTCTCGTATTATGGGATTGCACATTAGACATGCAATCCCGGGGTGAAGCTTGTCCAACTTAAAAAGATCATGAATTAACTACTACTTCCCCATGAGCTAAAACAGAGGCACAAAATAGAAATGCTTTTTTTTGAATAATTTCGAGATGGTACATGAAAGTCTTCGTTAGGAATGGCAGGTAAATACCATGTATGGGAAGGTATGGTGGACTCATATGGCATAACTGGTTTACATGATTTTGGATGCACAAGCAGTAAGTCCGCTTAGTACAGGCAAAGGTTAGCAAAAGACTGGGAGCGACCAACTAAAACAACAATGATGGTCATAATCATGCAGAGCGACAAAGCAACATTGAATCAGGCATGGAAGTTATATCGCTACTCGGAAACTAAAGATCATCAAGGCTTGATAGACTTTCTTTACAGTCTTAAATATGCGTGAGCATACGCCAAGTCAATCAAAATAAATTCCTGGAGGAAGATACCACTAAACCATACCACATCATAGGCAAACAAATCATGTTGGTACTCCATTAACACATTGAGAACCCCCCAGCTATTTGAGACTAACCATAAGAAAACATGAACTACTAAGCATCATTATGCACATAGCATTTTTATCATAGACATATCGACCAGTGCAACAGAAGCCAACTCTCTTAATAAGATAAGCATGATAACTAAAGAGAGTTCCAGCGACCAACTAAACAAAAGCTCTTTAAAAAGATAAACATGAAAACTAAGAGCTAAGCATGACAGTAGCTATTGAAAGACAAAGAACATACACAGCAAGGATAGACATGAAAATTCTATGTTGTGTTCTAGATTGAAGTGGAGCGTGTTTCTCTCCCACACAAAGAAGGCTGAGTTCCAACTCGTTATGAAAAGCAAGCAAAGCTAAAGAAAACTAAAAAGGAAACTAAAAGCAAGACGCTCCAAGCATAGCACATAACACATGAAGTGATAAAAATATAGTGGAACGAAAGACGAACTGATAATGTTGATGGAGAAGGGGATGCACGGGGGCATCCCCAAGCTTAGAGGCTTGAGTCTTCTTGAATATTTCTTGGGGGGTTCATGGGGGCATCCCCAAGCTTGAGCGTTTGACAATCCTGAATCTTTTTATCATCTTCCCTCGCACACTTGAAAACTCCCTTCATACATAACTCATCATAATCTGATTAGCGAGGTTAGTACCCTTAATAAAATAATTTCTCCTTGCTGGAAATAAGGATATTCTTGAAGTTCTAATGTTTCTCAAGATTGCCAAAAGGTTTTTGCAAAGAAAAAGCAAGCTCAAGGTTTGCAAAATGAAGGAAAGGCAAAACCGGACAGAATCTGTGAAAAACAGACCAGCAGGTAGTAAATGATTTTTTCGGGGCACTTCTGCCACTCAAATCAAAAAACTCAGAACAGACGCCCGAAAGACAATTGTATAGAGCACTCTGTCGAAACAATTCAGACCAAAAAGATGATCTGGTGATTTTATACGAATTTTTCTATCCAATGACAGAATCTGTTTCCTGGACAGCACGTCACAACTTTTGAACTTTCTTGCAATCAGAGGCTACACTTGGCACAAAGCTGAAAAGTAAAGATACAATGATGATGCTACTGTAGTAATAACATCAAGACACAACAAAAGCAAAATAAAATTTTATTCATTATGGGCTGCCTCCCAAAAGCGCTTTCTTTTATGCCTTTAAGCTAGGCATAATGCAAAGAGATCAAGTTTTATCAAGAGTAAAAGAATAGCTAGCCCGTATAACGGACTCAAAAGGTAACTTAATCTTTTTTCTAGGGAAGTGTTCCATCCCTTTCTTGAGAGGAAATTGGAATTTTATATTCCCCTCTTTCATGTCAATGATGGCACCAACGGTGCGAAGAAAAGGACGTCCCAAAATAATTGGACATGAAGGTTCACATTCAATATCCATAATAGTAAAATCAACGGGAACGTAATTGTCATTGACAATGATAAGAACATCGTCGATCCTCCCCAAAGGTTTCTTTATGGAAGAATCAACAAGACGAACACCAAAAGAACAAGAATCAAAAGGTTTCAATTTAAGCATATCATATATTCTTTTGGGCATAACAGAGGTACTAGCTCCAACATCACATTATGCATAGCAAGAGAAGTTATTCAACTTAATTTTAATCATAGGATCCCAACCATCTTCTAGCTTTCTAGGTATGGATGCTTCTACCCTAAGTTTCTCCTCCCTAGCTTTGATGAGAGCATTAGTGATATGCTATGTGAAGGCAAGATTAAGCGTGCTAGTGCGAGGATCTCTAGACATCTTGTGAAGGAAATCAATAACTTCGGTAAGGGTGCAATTATCAAAATCAAGGTCACTACTATCAAGTAAAGTGGTAGTGGTGTCCTAATGCAACTAGCAACCATATTAAATGAGGTTGATTTGAACCCAAGGTTCAAATTCAAACTCCACATGTAGTTATTTAAATGCCATTCATTTCATTTGTCCTAAACAGTAGCCGTAAGTTGTTCTAACATGCATGAAACCGGTACAGATGGATAGATTGGATTTTTCTGATCATTTTTCATATATAAATTATTATCATCTGAGCTACGGTTGATTTTATATGATTTTTAGAAGTTTAAAGCATTTTCTTGAATTTCTAAACCTTTTTTGATTTATTTTAATTCCAGAAAGGCTTTATTGCGTCAGGCTGAGGTCAGCAGGACAACTGACCGGACAGGGTCAAACCTGACGTGTGGGCTCCACACGTCAGTGACACATGGACTAAATCCGGTCAAAACCAGCGCTGACTGGGGTTTGACCAGGGCTAGGGCCCACTGTTAGTGGCTGTGAGGTGGCTAACTAGGGGTGGTTTAGTCCTAATGATCAAGCCACGTCGGCGGTCGCTGGAGTTCGGCCGGCAGTGACCAAAACTGCGGCGGCAACTCGCCGGACCTGAGCTACAGGCGGCGGCTGGACTCACGGGGACCACAAGAAGGTAGCCCGCGCTCGTCCGCATCCAGCAGAATGATCGGGAGGCCTGGGGTCGTCGGAATCGACCGCTCCGACGAGCGGGGCGGCGCCGGAGTTCAGACGTCGATGAATTCGACGCTGCAGGGCACGGCAGGACCAACAGCTGAGTGCTACGGCCTCCTGGTGAAGCACCGAGTGCGGTGACGTGCTCAGTTTTGAGCGTGCGTGGTTGTGGCCACGGCGGCGGCATCGCCGGCGGAGCTGAGCTTCGGTTGGAGGTGGAGCCGCGCCTAGGGAACATGGAGAGGCAAGGGAAGAGCGTTAAACGACGGAGGTGCTCACAGTGATCACGAGGAGGGTCTCGGCTTGCTTGTGGACGGCCTGGGGCAGACGAATCGACCGGCGGCATCTCGAACGACCGAGGTTGAAGACGACGACGTAGACGACGAAGCGGAGCCCTCCGGCTCGTTTCCTTCGGCTTGGGGATGTGGTGCTTGATTGCGGAGCTTCTAGACACGGTCACGGGACGAGGGGTGGCCGGTGATCATGGCTACGGCGAGCGGCGGCGACGGTGGCGTTCGGCCATGTGTGGAAGGGAGTGAGGGAGAGGCGAGGGGGAGGACAGGAGAGGACGGCTCGATCCAGACGACAGCGGCGAGACCTTACGCGGCGTCGCGCTGTCCTCGGGCGACCAGGCAGGCAGGTGGCGTGGCGGCACGGCCGAGCGCGCGCGCCGGCCACACGCCTGGCCGACTGGCGCCAGGAGGACGACGGCGGTGGTGGGCTGGGCCTGTGGGCCGCACAGGAACTGGGCCGGCTCTGGTGCAGGTAAGTAGCCCAGGTGAGCTCTTCTCTCTCTCTCTCTCTTTTCTGGTTTTGTTTCTGTTTTCTATTTCTTTTGTATGTTTTTGATTTAGTACAAAGACCAAACCATTTGATAAATCATGAACTAAGTTGTGGGCACCTATTGAATTATTTCTAACAGCCCTCAACTAGTTTCACAATTATTAGAGCATTTAAACTATTTAAAGAATTTAAATGCCCCAATTCAAATACAATATGGATTAATTCAAATATCCAAAAATGTCCTAGAAATATATTCATCATTTTTGGCAGGGGTCTCTACCTTAACCAAAAATCATGAACTTTTCTTGAGGCACTTTGGGTGCAATGAAAATATTTTTAGGTTGAACCTAGTTGTGTTCTTTTGGTGCTAGGGTTTGAACAATCCCCAATTCAAGTTTAACAAAACTTAAACATGATGACATGATGATCAGGCAAAGACCACAGGGGTTGATCTAGGGATGTGACAACGCCATACCGAGCTCGCTGGCGTGGTGGTTCGTCGCAGCCGCCACTACTGGAGGAGCTGCTGCTGCCACAAAGGGGGGCCTCACGACGCCTAGGACTGAGGCCGTCTTCGGTGGAAGAACTGCTCCTCTGGACGTCTTCGCCCTCCTCGTCGTCAGCCTCGGGACAGCACCCAAGGCGCCTCCCTTCCTCTGAGAAGACCCTGACGAACAACATGGAGATGCCATCGTACCTGAAGTGGAGCGCACACCTCCCCTGCAGCCAGCGCGCGCGGGCAAACGACTGCCAGCCATGCTCCAAGAACACATCGCCCGAGGGAGACACCTCGACCTCCACCCAGGATGTGCAGCTGCAACAACCGTCGGCCTGCAGCCATATGCCCCCAAGGCCTCTAGCCGGGAGCATGTCGCCAAATGAGCGGGGAAGCCTGAGCCACGAGCCACCGGGCTTCTCTGCCCACACCATGAACTCCGACGAGAAATCGAAGGAATGGAACTATGGGCGCGGAGGGCGCACAACCAGCAGGCACCTTTGCGCGCCCCCTCTTCCTCCACGGCCGCGACAACCTTCGCCACGGGAGGAAGCCCGGTGCTGCACACCGGCGGCCACAACAAAGCTCAAAGGACCGCGCCCGCCTCCTCGAGAAGACGTTGCGGGCGCGGCGGTGTGCTTGCGGGGACGGCCGCGACCCCTCTTCGGCTGCAGCGGGACAGGATTCTTCGGGGTCTTCCCATTCTCTACGGAGACCGATGCCCCAGGTGTCAGCCAGTTATTCGTCGTCGTTGCCGTGTCATTTGCCTGCGTGTTGCACTTTGCCATGTCATCATGTGCATTTCACCAGCATGTTTTCGAAACCTGCATTCGTTCAGGGTTCATCAGTTCTCCCCGTTATCCGTTTTGAGTCCAGACACACTCGCACGCGCCCGCGGCACCTCCAAATATTTATTTTATAAGTGGTCGGAAAATTTTCTCGGAATGGGATGAAAGTTGACGTGCGGTCTTATTATAGTGTAGGTAGACCGCCTGTCAAATTTCGTCGCATTCGGAGTCAATTTGATAGCCCAATGGATAACTATAGCGGCACTATAGCCGGTTAATTCGTCGGACGTTTTCGGTCTCCGAAAACCCGTGCCGGGCTGCTTCTTCCCTCTTCTCAGTCCAAGCCCTCCTACACAGTCCACCTATGGCCTAGCTACCCCCTCGTGTGCGCGTCTGAAGCTGACCCGAACCCGACTCGAGCAGTCGTGACCGATGGGTCCGGATCATCTCCAAGCATACCTAAAATATCGTCGGTTTCTTCTTTAACATCTCCTAGCCTATTTTTCTTGGATCATCCGATCACGATCGGAGGGATCCAGATGACCCATACCAAAACCCACCTGCTATATAATCAGACCAAACCCTAGAAACTAGGGATCCTGTCCCATCCATCCACTCATTCCCGCGGCCGCCGTCACTCCTGTCCCATCTTCCTCGGGATCCCCTCCTCCTCCCAATCCCCATCGAGCCAACCACCCTCCAGATCCTATCCTTCCCGCAGCTTTCCTCGAACTTGATTGGGCTTTCGATCTTCCCAGAGCCTCCTATGCTTGATCACGAGCGGATCACGACCAGCTCGTCCTCACCCCGCGCCTCCTCGTTCCCGTGCCCGCGGCAACCGAGCTCGAGGCCTCGTGATTGAACCTCCCCTCGTCTAGGAGACGAGCTCCTCGATCCATCATCGCACCCGAGCCCGCCTCTGTCCATACACCACCTCCTCCCGCTCATCACCTCGTCGCTCCTCCGCACGCACGCCTCCCTTCGGCCGTCGACCGCTTGCCGCTGGAGCAGCTAGCCTCCAGGTCATGCCGCCGGGCCTCCCTCGCGCCCTCTCTTCTTTTCCCTCTCTCTTTCTTCTCTATCTCACCTGTCACACCTTTCTCTGCCTCTCTTCGTCAGGGACAGGAACCAATGAACCGAGTCATCCTGCCGCCCTGGACCTCATCGCCGCCGCCCAGATCTCAACGCCCGCTCTGCGCCAGGCCAGCTCTTCACCGGGAATGGATTCCCCAAGTCTGGATTTGACGCCTCCCGTTGTCCCCGTCACAAGAACCTCCCCTACTGCCGTCTTCCGCATCACCATGAACTTGCTACTGCTTCTGTTCTTCCTTCTTCAGTAACGAGCAGCAGCAGTTTGCCCCACATTGACTGGTCCAGCGCCACCAGGGACGAGCGCCACTCTCCTGCACGAGCGCCTCGCCTTGCCTTGCCGCTTGGGCCACCAGCCGCGCAGGCCCAGCTCCGAGGCCACGCCCCAACCCAGCCAGCCAAGGGCCATCATCGCCATGGCCGCTGGCCTCTTTCTTTCCCCGCTGTTAGCAAACTTCCCTCGTAACGGAAGCTTTCGTTTTTCCTAGATCCATTCTGGCATGTAGAGGCTATTTAGATTAGCCACTATGATCTATCACAAATGCGTCTCTAGCCTAGTGGTTGTTCCCTTGCGCACTCATCCAGGAGGTCCTGGGATCAAATCCTAGGTGCCTTTCTCTTTTTGTTCTTTCTTTTACCTTGCACACACTCAGTCACTCAACCACTTGGGCCAAATGCTTCTGGGCTGCTGCGTGTGCTGCAGTTCGGCCCATCTTTTGTTTTTTTTTCAGCAGAGCGATTTTGTCATTTAATCCTGCGCATGCATAATTATAGAAAATGCCTTTGTTTTATAATGCTCATAACTAAATAACCGTGCATCGGATTTAAACATGTTATATATGAAAATTGCATAGTATTTCTTGTAGTTTCATACTATGCAACTTTCAACCCTGTTAAAATTGTTTAAACTTGTTGTTTGATTTAATTTGTATAAACAACATGTATAATGGTTTAATTCATAAGTAAATAACCGTAGCTCCAAATTTAACAAACTTTATATGTAAATGAGGTAGAAAACTTTAGTAACAATAAAATATTGTTTTAGGCAGAACAGTACCAAAGTCATATTATGCACATGGGGATTTTCCGGAATTGTTGTTTGATGTTTCCGGCCCCATTAAAAATTGCCTAGATATGTAGTTTAATTGTGCTTCACCCCTTCACATGTTAATCAACATTTAATATGGTTGTCTACATAAACGAGATCGAACTAAATATGTGAATGGGGTGTTCCGTCAATTATGCAAGTCGATGCATATTCACCCCACTTAACTTGTAGTGTTGTTTGATGCACTTTGCCATGCCATGCATACTTTAACCGGACATGCATCATACTTGTTTGTGCATCATGCCATGTTTATGCTTGTGTGTTCACCATGTTGTTTGCTTCTTTCCGGTATGCTTCTCTCGTTAGCTTCGGTTTTGTTCCGGAGTTGTGAGGATTCGTTCGACTACACTTGGTTCGTCTTCGTGGCTTCTTCTTCGTCTACTTCATGGACTCGCTCTTCTTCCTTACGGGATCCCAGGCATGATGACCATCCCCTTGGATACCTTTACTACCATTGCCATGCTAGTTGTCTCGATGCTATCGTTATATGTCGCGCGACCCATCTTTATTGTCAACCCCTCTCCTTGTTGCCATGAAACCTCTAACCTTGACACCTTCCCAGCAAACCTTTGTTTGGCTATGTTACCCGCTTGCTCAGCCCCTCGTATAGCGTTGTTAGTTGCAGGTGAAGATGAAGATTGATCCATGTCGGATCTTGTTGTTGGAATATCACAATATATCTTATTCATATTAACGCACCTATATACTTGGCAATGGGTGGAAGGCTTGGCCTTTTGCTCGGTGTTTTGTTCCACTCATGCCGCCTTAGGAGCCGATAAACCGGCGTTATGTTCCTTGATTTTGTGTTCCTTACATGGTTGGGTATATGGGGACCCCTTGACAGTTTGTCTTTGAATAAAACTCCTCCAGCAAGGCCCAACATTGGTTTTATTTTGCCTCATAATAATAACTTAATTAATTAATTAATTTGCACAGGGGGTTGCATCTCCGAGGATACTTCTACATAGCAGGGGGGCCAATGCTGATGGTGTTGGTCCCAAATAGAGCAGCTTGCGGCGTCGCCCCTTGGAAACTTGGAGTATCTGGTCGCTGTAACCATAGCTCATCCGGACGTGGCCTGAGATGAGATACGCGCAGCTACTATCAGGGTGTCGGCACGCCGGGAGGTCTTGCTGGACTTGTTTTACCATTGTAGAAATGTCTTGTGCACCGGGATTCGGAGCCTGATTGGATTGTCCCTAAGATAAGGGGTAATATTATTATTATCTCTTCTGATCGTGAGAGCTTGTGATGGCTAAGTTGGGACACAATTGCAGGGTTATGATCTTTCGAAAGCCGTGCCCACGGTTATGTGGCAGATTGGAATTTGTTAATGTCCGGTTGTAAAAAACTTGTTCGAGGATCCGAAATAAAACACACAACCGTGTGAGTAACCGTGACTGTCTCTTTTCACTTTGAGAAGAGAACACGGTGGGGTTATATTTGACTCGTAGGTAGTTCAGGATCTTTAGAGATCATTACTAGTTTGCGACCGCATGGGTAGATGCTCATCTTACTCTTGTACTCGTAAGGTAGCCACCATATATTGCTTAGCCGCTGCTGCAACCTCACCACTACCCTTTTCCATACCCATAAAGCTTTGCTAGTCTTGATACCCATGGTTATGGGATTGCTGAGTCCTCGTGGCTCACAGTTACTACAACACCAGATGCAGGTACCGCTCAGAACAGTGCAGGAGATGGTTCAGAACTTCATTGGATGCTCGATGAAGAGAGAGTGGCCGTATGTATGTGACGTTTTTCGATGATCAGTAGTGGTTCCTACTAGGGGCGATCGGATCTTGTGTTTATGGTATCTTTCTAGTTTGCTTTTCATCCTTAGTCGGACCCTGTGTTTTTGGATGATGTATATTATTGTATTCATTGTGTGACGTGGCGAGTGTAAGCCAACTATCTTTTCTATTTCATCCCTGAATTTTACATGAGATGTGCAAAGATACCATACTTGAGATCATTCTAGTATGCGCTTATGTCTTTAAGTCGTGCCTTGACACGTGGGAGACATAGTCGCATACTGGGCAATAAAAGTTGGTATCAGAGCCTTCTCCGACCTAGGAGCCCCTTGATTGATCGAATCGATGACGGTTGAGTCTAAGCACACACACAAAATGTTTTGAGTCCTATATATACCGGAGAGTAGGATTTCTTTTTACTCCTCATCCCCTTCATCGCTCTGGTGAGGACTCCTGACGTTGTTCTGTCTCCTCTACTCTCAAACATTTCACCAAACTTTTTTTAGGATCACACGAGTATAGTTTGGATTGTTCCGATATCTTTGTGACGAGAACATTGTTCTCGATGCCTCCTGTCATTTAGGGGTTGTGGCAGTGTCCCGGGGAGTTGAGCTCCGAGGTGTTGTCGTCACAAAAGTATCACAGCAGTTCTGGAATACTTAAGACGGTCGACATCAAAAACTCTTCTATGCGGTTAGTGGTAAGATAACCCCGACATCACCCAGTACTGGGGAGGTAGTTCGGGAGTATTGCCATAGCTTGTATAGCAGATGCGTTTCGAAGGTCCGAGGTAAATGGTTTCCGAAAATAACTAGTTATGTGTTGATGGATGGATACAGCTAGATGTAGGTTTAGAGTTGATTGTGTGGTGCTTCCCATGTATCCCCAACACCAGATTGCATAATCGGAAGGCTTCGGGAATTAATAGGTGGGTTTTCAAGTAGCTCGTAGGTAATCTTCCAACGAGTGCATGGTATGAGGTTTGGGGTTCTACATTTAGTGAAGAGGTTTCATGGGCGCTGTTCCAATTGGGAGTTGCATCTTAAAGGATCCTTGGCTATGCTGATCCGGGGATTGCAAGACCCTTTGCAACACGTTCCATGGGGCATTCAGCACAAACATGTGGGACGAAACTTCTATCATGTATTTGTTCCATCTGCACCTTGTTGTTTTTATTTATCTTTTGTTCTCCCAAGTGTCTTCTCGTCAAGTTGATGTACCATTAAGCTCATGGGATTCATTCATTCAATTCTCTGCTCGGATGATATTGTGAAGATTATGTTGCAACATATCTATCCTTTGTTTTTGTTTTGATTCTGGTATTCGAGTTGCTTCGATGTCAAGTGTTGATTCCATACCTTTCCTAATCGGTGTTCTCATATTTCTATGGGAGTGTTAATCCTTCTTGACCATCGTGATTGTCATGTTAAATTCTTTTCAACCGTCATGCTTCTCTTCAAGTTAATCCAATCTCTTCCTCATTTGCAAGATCAACTCTCAATCTTTTCTCAATGATGTCTGTTTCATTCATCCCAAATTGTCTTTGTTTTCCCCGCCCTCCCTCCCTTCTTATTCTCGGAGTCAGAAATTCTAAAATGAAATATCCATTTTATTAAGGTGATGTTTCTTCATTCTTTTCGTCAATGTCCTTATCGGGCGACTCTCAGGAAGATGCTCAGGAGCTTCAAGTTTTTCATTCTCCATTCGCGTTTCTACTCCGGTGGATTTTATTCAAGCTTTGGTGTTGATCATATCCTTCCTCTTGTTTCACATGTTTTTTCCCATGTTGAATTTCTTATTCGAAGTCTCTCTTGTTTATTTAACTCTCTCTAACTCTTCTCCGGAGTGTACAAGGTATCTCAGAAGATTCGTGTTTCAATTCTTAATCCGTTCAAGGTATTTTGAGGATCGTCATCTTATTCAAGCCATTTAATTCAACCGGTGTAATATCTCTTAAGCAATCTTTTTCAACGGTGTTTTTTTTGAGTGGGCCCTAACCCACAGATCTTTTTCCAGGATCTTACCTGATTCTTCTAATTTTTCTGGAGTTATACTCAAATTATTTCATAGTGTGACGTAAGAATGATTTCCATCGGTCACATGCCTTCTCCAAGATTGTTTCCAATTATTCACATCTTTAGCTCTACCTTCCATCTTTTCATTCTTCCGGAGTATCTCAAATTCTTCAAGGTGGTTCTCGTTGTCATTCTCAGCATTTGAAGACCGAAGAAGAATTTCTCCTAAATCTTGGTATTTTTCCTTCAAGATTCGTGGTTCTAGCTTCATGACATCCTCATAATTGTTTTGATCACGAGGAATCTTTTCATATCATCCGAAGCATTTCATGAATTCTTTCCATTGTGATCCTCTGAAGGCCATCATTTCAGAAGATTTCTTCGTTCTCAGTTTGCAACTTCGTCCTCCAACTATTCTTAATTGATGCCTCTTCGTTCGTCTCCATATTCTTACGGTGGTTCATTCAAGTTTACTCTTCCATTGTTATCATACCAATTCTTTCGTTCTTTTCATAATCCTACCGGTGGTTTGTTGAAGATTCCCAAGTTTGTGTGAGATCTCTCTTTAATTCTTTGCAACAGGAATAAGTAGTATGCCAAATCCATTGTTTGTCATCAATTTAAATTGGTGAAGGATAAGCATGACATAATTCTTATTCTTATTCCTGCAAGGTGATTTAGTTCCTTCGTCCGGAGTTTGTTCGTGATATCATATTCTCGGTTCAAAGTGCTCCAACTTTCTTTTTCCGGAGTTCCAAACTAGATCAATTATCTTGTCACGAAGCTCTATCGAAATCATTGCAACGCTTCAATCTTAATCTTTTCATCCTTCACTTCTCATCCTTTTGTTACCGGAGTTCTTCTTGGTGGTTCATCAGGATTTAATTCATCCTCGAAGACTTCATCAAGATTCTTGTTGGAGCTCAAGTATTCTCCATCTTGCATTTTGAAGTGCAATTCTTTCTACCTTATCTTTTGAGATGGTGTTATGTCATTCTTGACAATTTCCTTCATGTTTCATGATTCACAAGTTATCAAGAATGAAATATGTAAACACATCATTTTCTTCGTTCATGAGATCTTTTCAACCTTCAATTTCCTCGTTGGAGTTAACTTGGGTTATAATTCACCTAAAGCTTTCCCTAAGGATTGTTGCTATTGTGGTGCTCATAAATGACCCAAATTCTTCATTTATCCACTCGGTGAAAGAAGTCTTCATCTCTTCGTTGATCTCTACCAACAATTCGTTTCCGTTAGTGGCCGGTTGTCACCTCATAATTTTGAGATGTTTTCCATAAGCCCAGAACAAGCTTATTCTTTTGGTTGTTGATTTTTCCAACAATTTCATTCAATCATTCTTTCTAAGGATGCTTTTCAAATTCATTTGTGGGAGAAGTTGTCATTTTCTTCTTCGTTCTTTTCTTTCCAACAATCTGGCATCTATGTTTTCATTCCGGAGGCATTGTGAGGTTGCTCCCTTCGTTCCGTCATCTCGTTTTGTCAAGATCATGTTCTTTTCCTTTCTGGTCCATTTATCGAGAGTGTTGTGTCCTCCATTAAAGTTCACTCACCTTACTAAGTTTTACCTCCCTTTTCAACTGGAGTGCTGCCATCTTTGTTCTAGAGGCAATGTGTTACTGATTTCATCAAGTATCATCCAATCTTGTTAAGTTCATGTTCAGTTCCTTCCATTTACAGTCGGAATGCTGTCCAAATTATTCTGTTCTTATTCCTTCTCCATCTTGGTTTAACCGGAGTGGTTTTGAAATTCTTTCGTCATCCGTGAGCTCTTGTTCATGTCTTTTAACCTACAAGGTTCTTGTAATGTACCTTGTTCCTCTTTTCTAACGGTGTGTTTTCATCTTCGTTCATCTACGTTGTATTCTTCTTTCATTTTGGTCAACCTCTCAAGTTCGTGGTTTTACTCGTTTGTCAAAGAAGCAACTTTGTTTTACTCCTCCTTATCCTATTCTATCTGGTGCCATCTCTAGGATCTCGGGTCGAGATCCTCTGTTAGTGTGGGAGAGTTGTGACGCCCTCAGACCGATGCGCCAGGCGTCAGCCAGTTATTCGTCGTCTTTGCCATGTCATTTGCCTGCGTGTTGCACTTTGCTGTGTCATCATGTGCATTTCATCAGCATGTTTTCAAAACTTGCATTCGTTCGGGTTCCCTAGTTCTCTCCGTTATCCGTTCTGAGTCCAGACACACTCGGACGCGCCCGCGGCACCTCCGAATATTTATTTTATAAGTGGTTGGAAAATGTTCTCGGAATGGGATGAAACTTGACGTGCGGTCTTATTATAGTGTAGGTAGACCGCCTGTCAAATTTCGTCGCATTCGTAGTCCGTTTGATAGCCCAACGGATAACAATAGCGCCAGTATAGCGGGTTAATTCGTCGGACGATTTCGGTCTCCGAAAACCCATGCCGGGCTGCTTCTTCCCTCTTCTCAGTCCAAGGCCTCCTACACAGTCCACCTATGGCCCAGCTACCCCCTCGCGTGCGCGTCCGAAGCTGACCCGAACCCGACTCGAGCAGTCGTGACCGATGGGTCCGGATCATCTCCAAACATACCTAAAATATCATCGGTTTCTTCTTTGACATCTCCTAGCCTATTTTTCTTGGATCATACGATCACGATCGGAGGGATCCAGATGACCCATACCAAAATCCACCTCCTATATAACCAGACCAAACCCTAGAAACTAGGGATCCTGTCCCATCCATCCACTCATTCCCGCAGCCGCCGCCACTCGTGTCCCATCTTCCTCGAGATCCCCTCCTCCTCGCAATCCCCATCGAGCCAACCACCCTCCAGACCCTATCCTCCCCACAACTTTCCTCGAACTGGATTGGGCTCCCGATCTTCACGGAGCCTCCTATGCTCGATCCCGAGCGGATCACGACCAGCTCGTCCTCGCCCCGCGCCTCCTCATTCCCGTGCCCGCAGCAACCGAGCTCGAGGCCTCGTGCTCGAACCTCCCCTCATCCAGGAGACGAGCTCCTCGATCCATCATCGCGCCTGAGCCCACCGCTATCCATACACCGCCTCCTCCCGCTCGTCACCTCGTCGCTCCTCCGCACGCACGCCTTCCTCCGGCCGTCGACCGCTTGCCGCTGGAGCAGCCAGCCTCCAGTTCACACCGCCGTGCCTCCCTCGCGCCCTCTCTTCTTTTCCCTCTCTCTTTCTTCTCTGTCTCACTTGTCTCACCTTTCTCTGCCTCTCTTCGTCGGGGACAGGAACCAACGAACCGAGTCATCCTGCCGCCTTGGACCTCATCGCCGCCGCCCAGATCTCAACGCCCGCTCTGCGCCAGGCCACCTCGTCACTGGGAATGGATTCCCCAAGGATGGAACTGACGCTTCACGTCGTCCCCGTCACCAGAACCTCCCCTAGCGCCGTCTTCCGCATCACCATGAACTTGTTGCTGCTTCTGTTCTTCCTTCTTCAGTAACAAGCAGTAGCAGTTTGCCCCGCGTTGACTGGTCCAACGCCACCAGGGACGAGCACCACTCTCCCGCACAAGCGCCTCGCCTTGCCTTGCCGCTTGGGCCAGCAGCCGCGCAGGCCCAGCTCCGAGGCCACGCCCCAACCCAGCCAGCCAAGGGCCAGCATCGCCATGGCCGCAGGCCTCCTTCTTTCCTTGCAGTGAGCAAACTTCCCTCGTTACTGAAGCTTTCGTCTTTCCTAGATCCGTTCTGGCATGTAGAGGCTATTTAGATTAGCCACTATGATCTACCACAAACGCGTCTCTAGCCTAGTGGTTGTGCCCTTGCGCACTCATCCAGGAGGTCCTGGGATCAAATCCTAGGTGCCTTTCTATTTTTGTTCTTTCTTTTACCTTGCACACACTCAGTTAATCAACCACTTGGGCCAAATGCTTCTGGGCTGCTGCGGTGTCCTGCAGTTCGACGCATCTTGTGTTTTTTTCACGCAGAGCGATTTCGTCATCTAATCCTGTGCATGCATAATTACAGAAAATGCCTTTGTTTTAGAATGCTCATAACTAAATAACCGTGCATCGGATTTAAACATGTTATATATGAAAATTGCTTAGAATTTCTTGTAGTTTCATACTATGCAACTTTAACCCCTGTTAAAATTGTTTAAAATTGTTGTTTGATTTAATTTGTATAAACAACATGTAAAATGGTTTAATTCATAACTAAATAACCGTATCTCCAAATTTAATAAACTTTATATGTCATTGAGGTAGAAAAATAAGTAGATTAACATGGTGCATTTACTTTGCTATTTAATAACACTAAAATATTGTTTTAGGCAGAACAGTACCAAAGTCATAATATGCACATGTTTTTTTTTCGGAATTGTTGTTTGATGTTTCCGACCCCATAAAAAATTGCCTAGATAGGTAGTTTAATTGTGCTTCACCCCTTGACATGTTAATCAACATTTAATATGGTTGTCTACATAAACGAGATCGAACTAAATATGTGAATGGGGTGTTCCGTCAAATATGCAAGTCGATGCATATTGACCCCACATAACTTGTAGTGTTGTTTGATGCACTTTGCCATGCCATGCATACTTTAACCGGACATGCATCATACTTGTTTGTGCATCATGCCATGTTTATGCTTGTGTGTTCACCATGTTGTTTGCTTCTTTCGGTATGCTTCTCTCGTTAGCTTCGGTTTTGTTCCAGAGTTGTGAGGATTCGTTCGACTAGACTTGGTTCGTCTTCGTGGCTTCTTATTCGTCTACTTCATGGACTCGCTCTTCTTCCTTGCGGGATCCCAGGCAAGATGACCATCCCCTTGGATACCTTTACTACCATTGCCATGCTAATTGTCTCAATGCTATCGTTATATGTCGCGCTACCCATCTTTATTGTCAGCCCCTCTCCTTGTTGACATGAAACCTCTAACCTTGACACCTTCCCAGCAAACCTTTGTTTGGCTATGTTACCCGCTTGCTCAGCCCCTCTTATAGCGTTGTTAGTTGCAGGTGAAGATGAAGATTGATCCATGTCGGATCTTGTTGTTGGAATATCACAATATATCTTATTCATATTAACGCACCTATATACTTGGCAATGGGTGGAAGGCTTGGCCTTTTGCTCGGTGTTTTGTTCCACTCATGCCGCCTTCGGAGCCGATAAACCGGCGTTATGTTCCTTGATTTTGTGTTCCTTACATGGTTGGGTATATGGGGACCCCTTGACAGTTTGTCTTTGAATAAAACTCCTCCAGCAAGGCCCAAACATTGGTTTTAATTTGCCTCATAATAATAACTTAATTAATTAATTAATTTGCACAGGGGGTTGCATCCCCGAGGATACTTCTACATAGCAGGGGGGCCAATGCTGATGGTGTTGGTCCCGAATAGAGCAGCTTGCGGCGCCGCCCCTTGGAAACTTGGGGTATCTGGTCGCTGTAACCATAGCTCATCCGGACGTGGCCTAAGACGAGATACGCGCGGCTACTATCAGGGTGTTGGCACGCCGGGAGGTCTTGCTAGACTTGTTTTACCATTGTCGAAATGTCTTGTGCACCGGGATTCCGAGCCTGCTCGGATTGTCCCTAAGATAAGGGGTAATATTATTATTATATCTGCTGATCGTGAGAGCTTGTGATGGGCTAAGTTGGGACACCCCTGCAGGGTTATGATCTTTCAAAAGTCGTGCCCACGGTTATGTGGCAGATTGGAAATTGTTAACATCCGCTTGTAAAAAACTTTTCAGAGGATCCGAAATAAAACACACAACCGTGTGAGTAACCGTGACTGTCTCTTTTCACTTTGAGAAGAGAACACGGTGGGGTTATGTTTGACACGTAGGTAGTTCAGGATCTTTAGCGATCATTACTAGTTTGCGACCGCTTGCGTAGATGCTCATCTTACTCTTGTACTCGTAAGGTAGCCACCATATATTGCTTAGCCGCTGCTGCAACCTCACCACTACCCTTTTCCATACCCATAAACCTTTGCTAGTCCTGATACCCATGGTTATGGGATTGCTGAGTCCTCGTGGCTCACAGTTACTACAACACCAGATGCAGGTACCACTTAGAACAGTGCAGGAGATTGTTCAGAACTTCACTGGAAGCTCGATAAAGAGAGAGTGGCCGTATGTATGTGACGTTTTTCGACGAGCAGTAGTGGTTCCTACTAGGGGCGATCGGACCTTGTGTTTATGGTATCTTTCTCGTTTGGTTTTCGTCTGTAGTCGGACCCTGTGTTTTTGGATGATGTATATTATTGTATTCATTGTGTGACGTGGCGTGTGTAAGCCAACTATCTTTTTTATTTCATCCCTGAATTTTACATGAGATGTTCAAAGATACCATACTTGAGATCATTCTAGTATGCGCTTATGTCTTTAAGTCATGCCTCAACACGTGGGAGACATAGTTGCTTACTGGGCATTACAGCTTCCTCGACGGTGCCATGAAGATCTTGCGACGGGGAGGGAAAGCACAGGACAAGCAAGGAGAAGATGGTGTTGGATTGAAAATGGCTTGGGGGCTCCCCCCAGCCCCATTTATAGGGCGGAGGAGCCCAACCGCCGGCCAATGGTGTCGCAACCATTACTCCTCATCACCCGCGCCAGAAAGTTGTCAAGTCGCACGATCACCAAGGTTGCGTGGGGAGTGGAGCCGCCCCGTCCCATCCAACAGACAGCGTGCCGGCCTGGCCCGCAGCCTTTTAGGGGCCGCGGCGCTTCGTCCTCGCCTAAGGCTTCGCCCCGAAGCCAACTCCGCACGCGCGTTGGGCCCGGGGGCTACTGTCGGCGTACTGGGAACCAGGGTACCCAGACTTGCCTGTCTGCGGGCCGCGACTCGCTCCTACAAGCGGCCTGGTATGGCCCAGCTGATCGACCAGCTACTCAAGACCCTCGCGAGGGGCTAGGCCTCGCGAGGAGAACGACGTCAAGACCTCCTCAGGAGCAGCCTCGATAGGGTGCTCCGGAGGGGCGGAGAACCCAAGGCCAAGCCTGCCTCAGGAGGAGGCAGTGATGTCAGCAGTGACGCACCGCGCCAGCGAGTGCCAGCGTCCGCCAACAGCGTAGTTACCATTTCGGTGCAAGGGGGACATCGTAGCCGCAAGTTCCCGAGGAGCGGGGCAAAGGTTTCCTCATTGGTGCAATGAGACCGAAGACCGCAAGGACGACAAGGAGGATGTCATCATCGAGCCCACCACCGCGTCATCGCCTGATCCTTTTGCAGGCGAAGACTGCTTTTGTCAGGGTAGGAATGTCCTTGTGTTCCTGCTCAAAAATGGCCGTTGTGGAATCCCTTCCCGCCTAAACATTTCGGGGGAAGAGGACCGTGGCCGCCTATATAAGTAGCTAGGATTCTGACTGAGAAAGGGATCGACTCACACACTTGACTACCGCACAAGGAGCAAGAACACTAGCCTCCTGACCCTCCCGAGCTCGCCTCCTGAGCTCAGGAACCCTTGTACCAGTTCGTATTCTAGCTCACCCGGAGCCAATCCACCAAAGCAGGAAGTAGGGTCTTACACCTCGCGGTGGCCCGAACCTGGATAAACTCTTGTGTGTTTGTTCGCTGTTTTCTTGAATCCTTCCACCAAAACGAGGGCGAGGCGCTAGGTAGACGTGAGTGGGAGAGATCTTCATTCACGCCCCTGTGTTCGAACTTAACGGGTTTTGCGGAGCCCTGGATCCGACAGTGTAGACTTCCCTTCATGACACTTTTCCAAGTCTTTCTTCAAAGAAAAGACTTGGTCCTTGAGCTCTTTGATTTCCTCTACATGGTTGGTAGCAACACAAGTACTAGAGGAAGTATAGGCTTCATTATTAGAGCAACAAGGCAAGGAAAGTAATTCATCACAAGAAGTACCAATGTTATGAGTAGATGAATTACGAGGACTAGCACATGGCAATATGGCATTTTGACTTGAAGTAGTGCTAGTATCCACATGAGGCTCACTAGATGTTACCTTGATAATCATAGCCTCATGAGCTATCTTTAACAAATTATGGGATATTAGAAGATCATCATGAAAGCTTGTGAGCTTTACATGACTTTCTTCCAATTTCCTATAAGTGCTAGATAGCAACTCAAGTTGAGCCCTTAATTAGCTTAACATTCTCCTTCAAAATGGATGCTTCACTAGAAATAGAGTTAGTAGCACAAGCATGGTCAATAATAGCAAGAGGAGAAGGTAACTTGGCAAGCTTTTTAGAATATGAAGCTTTAAGTTGAGCATGAGACTCGTTGAGTTTGATGAGGTCACCTTTAATGACCCTTGAGCCATTTTTGCGGTGCTCAAAATCCTCAAGTTGTTTAGCATGAAAACCTTCAAGCTTCTCATTTTTAGTTTCAAAATCATTAGCCACCTCGAGAGCTCTATCACGGGATTCCTTGATTCTAGATAGTTCTAAAGCAAAAGTCTCCTCAAGAGATTCCTTGGTGGTTTGTTCAAGTTCAAGAGCTTGCGGAGGTCGGCGATCTCATTAGCGTAATCACGCTCATGACCTTCCATTTTCTCAATGGTGAGCTCATGCTCCTGTATATGAGATTCCAACTCCTCTATATATTTCTTTCCCTCAATGGCAATAGACATGATTTCCATGAAGTTAGAACGAGCAATTTTATTATTATGAAGAGCTTTAAAAATCATTTCCCCCTTAATTTTTAAGGAGGCAACATTATCATTCTCTTCATCATTATCGACACCATCATCATTCTTGTCATCATCGCCATCATCACAAGATATATTGGGATTCAAAGTGGGAGATACAATTGAAGCCTTAGCCATAAGGCAAAACGCAATATATGATGATGTTGGATCCTTCAAAGCACCATTCAAGGCCACATATTGTTCCATGGGGAGTTGGATTTCCTCTACATTGTTAGCACAACAATTCGAGGAAATATATGCATTTTTATCATGGCAACGAGATATAGCAAGCATATGATCATGAGATTCCCAAAGGTGAAGCATTGCAATAATAAAGTGATGAAGGATTATCAATAATAAGCTCACTATAATCATTGCAATGAAAACCGCTACTCACCATATCATTACCTTGTGGCAAACCACATGTAGGTGAAGTAGAAGAAGTAGAGAAGACAACACGACCGGAGGTGGAGGAAGAACAATCATTCCCATAATTCATGGATACACCATATTTATAATGAAGCTTTGTCCACAACTCATGAGCATCCCAGAACGGCATGAGTTGAAATATAACTACATTGCTCAAAGCATCGAAAAGCACATTAGAAGCTTGAGCATTGAGATTAGAGTTTTTCTCATCCTCCAAAGATAATCTTTGGGAATCCTTTGGAGGAGAAAACCCCATATATACAATTCGCTCTAAATTTGGGTACATGACCCTAAAGATATTAAGCATGTGAATTACCCAAACATCAAAATATGTGCCATGGAAACTAAGAGTGTGAGAGAATCCTAAACCCCTAGTCGACAACCTTACTCTCTAGGCGGTTAAGACCAATAAAGAGAGACGAGGCTCTAATACCAATTGAAAGATCGTGGATGTTGCCTAGGGGGGGGTGAATAGCCACTTTAAAATAATTATAGTTTCGGCATGAACAAATGCGGGATAAACCTAGCGGTTAATTTGTCAAGCACAAAAACTACAACAACCAGGCTCACCTACGAGCACCAACAACTTATGCTAAGCAAGATAAACAACTAATTGATAGCAAGATATATGACAAGAAACAATATGGCTATCACAAAGTATAGTGCATAAGTTAAGAGCTCGGGTAAGAGATAACCAAGGCACATGGAGACGATGATGTATCCCGAAGTTCACACCCTTGCGGATGCTAATCTCCGTTTGGAGCAGTGTGGAGGCACAATGCTCCCCAAGAAGCCACTAGGGCCACCGTAATCTCCTCACGGCCTTGCACAATGCAACATGCCGTGATTCCACTAAGGGACCCTTGAGGGCGGTCACCGAACCCGTAGAAATGGCAACCCTTGGGGGCGGTCACCGAACCCATACACTTTGTTAACCCTTGCGGGCGGTCAAGGGAACTCGTCAAATTGCTCGGGACAATCTCCACAACCTAATTGGAGACCCCGACGCTTGCCCGGAGCTTTACACCACAATGATTGAGCTCCGAACACCACAAAGGTTGGGGCTATCTCCCCAACGACACCACGAAGCTTCACCACAATGGAATATGGCTACGAGGTGACCTCAACTATCTAGGGAGTCTAAGCACCCAAGAGGAACAAGCTCAAGGGTACCAAGCAACCAAGAGTAATAAGCTTCTCAACTAGTAACCTCCACATATCACCGT
Organism: Secale cereale; assembly: GCA_902687465.1. Classification (NCBI taxonomy): domain Eukaryota; kingdom Viridiplantae; phylum Streptophyta; class Magnoliopsida; order Poales; family Poaceae; genus Secale; species Secale cereale. The sequence goes on along the minus strand of LR738715.1, from coordinate 397,371,988 downwards.
GGAGAACTCAAACCGATGCACCAAATGCAATGGCAAGGGCACATAGAGTGCCCAAGTTCTTCTCTCCCAAATCCCTCCAAAGCAACTATTGCTAGGGAGGGAAATGAGAGGAAGAACAGAGAAGAGAACATGAAGAACTCCAAGAACTAGATCCAAAGAGTTACCCTCACAAAGAGGAGAAACTGATTGGTGGAAATGTGGATCTAGATCTCCTCTCTCTTTTCGCCCAAAAACTAGCAAGAATCCATGGAGGGATTGAGAGATAGCAAGCTCGAAGAAGGTCAACAATGGGGGAAGAACACGAGCTCCAAGGATAGAGTCCATTGGGGAAGAGGACCCCCTTTTATAGGACCCCATGAATCTGCCCTTATGTGCAGAAAACTCTAGGACCGATACAACTGGTGCACGAACCGGTACATCCGGTCAAAGCAGAGTACAGAACCAACCTGTAGGAAACATCCCTAAGTGGTACAACAGCCCGGGGAACCGGTAGTACCGGTTAAACTAAACTAACCGGTACAACCGATCAACAACCGCCCAAGAACCGCTCCAAAACAGTAACTAGTCCGGTGGTAGAGCGGTACATGGTCGGTACAATCTTCAGACCAATTCTGGAGCGATACAACCGCTCCAAACACCAGTTGTACCGGTCAACCGGTACAACCTCTCTATGGGGCGGTACGACCTCTATATGAAAAACAGGTAATATCAAAACAGCCACAACTTTCACATACGAGCTCCGAATTCGACGAAATCAAGTTTGCTGGAAATCTAAGGACAAGAGAAAACACAATCTTGACAGAAATATCAAGAAATAGAAATTGGGAAAATACCCAAAATAAAATGGTGAGAACCCTTTCTCAATTAAGACCGATAAAAACACCGAAAACACAAAAGAAGATGCATATGAAATCGGTTTTCGATGAACTCGAGCTTGTCATGAAGATGACCATAAGATCCAAATATCACAAGGAGAAGAACCAAACAAGAAATAAGAGAGATGATGCAAGGATGCAATGGTTTGAGCTCTCGATGAACGATACGATCAAGCTACTCACTAGAGAGCCACCCTTTATAGTACGGCAATCAATCCTACAACCCGGTCTCCCAACTACCACTATGAGACAGGTAAAATAGAAAACCTATCAAGGGCAAACCTTTGCCTTGTACATAGTCCACTTGAGCTACATGATGTTGATCTTGACTTCCTCAAGTTGGACCACCTTTCTTGATTGCATTGTCTTGATGAAGACTAGTAGACTGCTCCCCCATACTCCACTATGGGTGAGCCACTCTTAGGCACATCTTCACAAGTCCATTGCCACCACAATGGATGGCAAGCTTCAAGCATATGATCTCTTCATGATGATCCTACTAGAACTTGCACACCGCAAGCTAACCCCACAAAGAACTCTCACGAAGACCATGGGTTAGTACACAAAGCGTAATTGACAATGCTTACCATACCATGGGATCGCTTGATCCCTATCGGTACATCTTCTATGCTTTGTGTGTTGATCAACTTGATTCACTCTTTGACTTAGTCTTGATCAATCTTGAATCTTTTCCAACTCTCTTCATTTGGATGATGTCTTGAAGGTTAACATGAATGATCACACACTCTTCTTCTTCAAGACATGCTTACAATAAGCTCACCACTCACAAGACAAATCTTTGGATAATTCCTTAATAGCACCTTGGTCATCACAAATTCTCCTTGAAACCAAAAAATGGACTCCAAGAAAAGCCTATGGACAAACCCTTCAAATATAACTCAAGGCAATCATTAGTCCATAGATATTGTCATCCATTACCAAAACCAAACATGGGGGCACCGCATGTTCTTTCAAGTGTTGAATTCACTGTGTATGTCATATAATGAAAGGGGTACCTTCGGTTAGAGGCTTCAGAAGAAAGTCAATTTGTCGCCCAACAAGATATACAGAAGAAGTTGCTCCATATGCCCAGATTTCTAGAAGAGTCCCTTCGACAGAATAAGCCATCAGGATACCAAAATCCACAAACGGGATAAAGAACCCAATTGTAGTAATGGATCAAAACAATACGGTTCAACTATAGGCACCATGTGTAGTAGGATGAGCACACATAGTAAGATCACACAGATAATAACCTCATCGCTAGCCATTGGAGCGGCAAGGATAAATAGCCCAGCAGAAACGAGCTAGGATCCGTCAACTCGTCTCACCTTCTATTTAGCTGGTAGTAGAAAAAACAACATTACTAAGATAAAATCATAAATTTGATGTAGAAATAATAGGGGAAGATGGAATGGAGAAGCTGAGGTAGCACAGTGCCAAAGTAAGGAGGGGATGGAGAGGAATAAGTGCCCGAGGAACAACGCGATGCATGGTCTAGACTATATATGGATGCAAGTAAAGTATTGTGAGAGCACATATTTACATGGTAACTGACCTGGGCACATCAATTGCCATTAAAATTTGTAGCAACAGAAGCTGGTGAGCGGGCACATCAGTTTTCATTAAGGTTTGTAGCAACGATGATTTTTGTATCTAAGATTACTGAATCGTGCCTCATCTGGACCGTATCCCGCCCTTGAGTTGTATCAGCTCCCCATGGGCCACGTGTCGATCCCGCACTTCTGGTCGATCCAATCGAGCTCCTCACACCGGGACTGGATTTACGCATCGGGACATTGTTGACCCAAGCGCTTGGGCTGGAATTGACTGGCCGATGGCCCAGTAAACCACAGGGCTCGGATTTGGCCTCTCGAGCAGTAGCCTACAGGACAGTTGGGCCAATATTTGCAAGATGCGGGATAGATGGCTTTACACGTAGATCTGACAACCATAAACTTTCAGATCCTGAAAACGGACGGTGAAAAATCCAAATCACTGTGAGGACATGGATTAGGTGTGGTTATACTGTCCTTAACTAGACCATGATGGTGCACGTTGTTGCAACCGTCTATTTTCCCAATAGGTTGGTAGGAATATCTAAGAATATATGGATGTATGTGAGAATTGAACTCCTATTTTTAGTGACATGTACTCCAATGAAATATTGAGCATTTTATGTGACCTTTCTCTTCTATAGTTGTCTGGTTATTTTCATCACCAGCCACGCCGCAACCACATCGGAGCTCACTAACTTGTTGTCAGGCCCAAGATGTGATTCTATCTCGATCACGTGACACTTACGTGATTGGGGCACAACCGCATTTCGGGCGCTTAGAAAGATGGATATCATTACATCATACTATTACATACATACATGGGGGATACAACAATACATACAAGTCACATGAATACAACAACATCAATACAAGGCATCGGACTACGGATGCAAACATGAAAAGAACAACGACATCCATCTGCTATCCCAGGTTGCCGGCCCGGAACCTAACCCAAGACTGAAGAAGAAGAAGAAGAAGAAGAAAGAACTCCAACACAACGACAATGCTCCCACGTCAAGTCATCGGAAACCTGCACCTGCAACTGTTGTTGTAGTATCTGTGAGCCATGAGGACTCAGCAATCCCATAACCGTGGGTAACCAGACTAGAAAAGCTTAATAGGTAGGAAGAGGTAAAGTGGTGAGGTAGCAGCAGCGGCTAAGCAATATATATGGTGTCTAACTTACGAGTACAAGAATAAGATGAGCATCTACGCAAACGGTCGCAACTAGTAGCGATCGCTAAAGATCCTGAACTACCTACGAGTCAAACATAACCCCACCATGTTCTCTTCTCAAAGTGAAAAGAGACAGTCACGGTTACTCACACAGTTGTGTGTTTTACTTCGGATCCTCTGTCAAGTTTTCTACAACCGTACATTAACAAATTCCAATCTGCCACATAACCGCGGGCACGGCTTTTGATAGATCATAACCCTGCAGGGGTGTCCCAACTTAGGCCATCACAAACTCTCACGATCAGCTGAAGTAATAATAATTATTACCCCTTATCTTAGGGAAATCCGATCAGGCTCGGCATCCCGGTGCACAAGACATTTCGACAATGGTAAAACTAGTCCAGTAAGACATCCCGGCGTGCCGACACCCTGATAGTAGCCGCGCGTATCTTGTCTCATGCCACAACCGGATGGGAGAAGCTACGAGTAAAATCAGCCCTCGGGTTTCTCCAAGGTGGCCCCACAGCACCCCCGTTTGGGACCAACACCATCAGCACTGGCCCCCCTGCTATGTAGAAAAGAATCCCAAGGGCGCGACCTCCTATGCAATTTTAATTAATTAATTAAGTTGTTATTATGAGGCCAATTAAAACCAATGTTGGGCCTTTCTGGAGGAGTTTTATTCAAAGACGAAGTGTCAAGGGGTCCCCATATACCCAACCGTGTAAGGAACGCAAAAAATCAAGGAACATAATGCCGGTTTATCGGCGCCTAAGGTGGCATGAGTGGAACAAAACACCGAGAAAAAGGCCAAGCCTTCCACCCATGCCCAGTATATAGGTGTGTTAATAACAATAATAATAGATAATGTGATATTCCAACAACAAGTTCCAACATGGAACGATGTTCATCTTCACCTGCAACTAACAACGCTATAAGAGGGGCTGAGCAAGCGGGTAACATAGCCAAACAATGGTTTGCTAGGAAGGTGTCAAAACGTTAGAGGTTTCATGCCAACAAGGAGAGGGGCTGACAATAAGATGGGTAGCGCGACATATAACGATAGCATCAAGACACTAAGCATGGCAATGATAGTAAAGGTATCCAAGGGTATGGTCATCTTGCCTGAGATCCCGCAAGGAAGAAGAACGGGTCTGTGAAGAAGACGAAGAAGAAGCCTTGAAGAAGAACCACGGGTAGAAGAACGAATCCTCACGATCGCAACAGAACAAGCACTAACGAGAAGAAGCAAGCAAAACGGTAAACACACAACCCATGAACATGACAATATGCTCAAGCAAGTATGATGCAAAACAAGTCTACATATGATGCAATACATGGAAAGGTAGGAAGCATAGAAAAACAACACAAGAACATGACAATATGCTCAAGAAAGTATGATGCAAGACAAGTCTATATATGATGCAAGACATGGCAAGGTAGGAAGCACAGAAAAACAACACAAGTCAACAAGTTTAAATGAGGCCGGAAACTACATATAACAAATCCGGTAAGTCCTCATATGCATAGTTTGAAATTAGTCCAGATCTGAACAAACTTAAGTTAAAGTTGTTAAACAGCAAGTTAACATGCACCATGATGATCTACACGAAATTCTAGTCAAGTTTCATATAAAGTTTGTTTAATTCGGAGCTACGGCCTAGAAGATATGAGCAAAACAAGTCAAACAAGGCAACGGTGCAAGATGCACCCAAAAATCAAGAAAACTCACTCCAAACATGAAAACAATATGATATTATCATTCTACATGCAAAATCACACAAGTTTCATATAAGGCACACTCAAAACGGAGCAACGGGCAAAAAGATACACATGAAACAAGATATAACAACAAGCTGAAGTTAACAGCCACATAGCAACTTTGGAGCAAGGTAAATATAAGCTACAGCACCCAAACATGATAAAAAAGCATGGACATGAAGTAGACATGTTACTTAACAAGTATGAACTTAGAACACACCCAAAAGCTTGCTGGAACACATTTAAACAAGCATGGCAAGTTGCAATAAAATTATCCAGACTTAGCCAAAATCAGGGAAGGCAAGAACATCATCACGATGCTGCCTTCGGAGGCACAAAAAACATGCATATCAGCTCTAATAAGAACATAAAGAGCATGGACATGTATTAGACATATCCTACAGCAAACAACTCCATTGGAGCAACTCCATAGGAGGCATGGATCAATAGCAACAAGCTACGCCAAATTGAACATGCTGATAAAATCCTGACAGTTATAAATTATAGAAACTTGAGAGCAAGAAATAAATAAGCTACAGCAGGTCATATGAGCAAGTAAGAGCATGAATGGATAGACAATAACATGGACAACAAGGCATGATCATTGGTCACTCCAAAACAAGCATGGATTTGACTATGGCATCAAGCAATCATGGCATCAGGTTATAACAGATTCCAGACTTAGCAGAATTTTCACTAAGTATAAAACAGTTATGTTGGCATGGCATGTTTGCAAGCATGTTTAAGTCACCTCAAGGCATATCATGGGAATTTAAATGCACCACATCAAAGACCATATTGTGGTGCTGCTAAAACATCTAGACATGTGGCATGAGGACAAACACATCAATAGCAAAGACCAAGTGAAATCAGCATCTCATAACAAGTTTCAGCACTTAGCAGCCAAATGCATTTTTGCAACAGATATTAACATGGCAATATGGACTCAAACAAGCATGCTACAGCAACCAGCATGTAGTACACTTCATAATGAACATTTTGACATATCATATGCATCATTTGGATAAACATGCACCAAGTTATCATATCTCAAACATGGCAACAAAATAACAAGTATCAGCAGTTTATAACAAGTAGCACTCTTGCAACAGAGATTAGGGCATCTTGATATACTCAAACAAGCATGGCACAATGGAACAAAGTGTAGAGCATATCACCATGATCATTTTGACATATCATTCATTCAATTTGGACATACACACAAATATTTACAGGCATGCAAAGATGCAACAAAATGCTGACAGAAAAAGGACTTAGAAGGAAAAATTACCTAGGAGAGGGGCGGACGTGTCCAAAACCACTGGACGTGTCCGGCTGGCTGGGTACGCGGGCCCACGCGTCAGTGGCACGGGCGAGAGGAGATGCGGACATGTCCGGGTGCCACCGGACATGTCCGTCGGCTGCGGCTGCGTCGGGCCCTCCTGGCAGTGGCTCTGGGCGAAGTGCAGAGGATCAGGCGGAGCGGTCGGGTCAACGGCGGTGGTCCGGCGCGGCTGGGGATACTCCGGCGACGAGGGGTGGCAAATCCGGTCGGCGCCAAGCCGGATCTGGCCGGAGACGTAGCCGGCGGTGATCTGGGATGGCGGGGCAGCTGGATCCACCTCGGAGTCGGGTGAGGACGGCGAGGGGCGGCAC
>LR738715.1:397351859-397364951 GCA_902687465.1 Secale cereale | reverse complement strand
CGGCGGCGAGCGCTCTGGAACAAGGAGGCGGAGGCACGGGCTGTTCGAGCGGGGGCGAGCTGCTCGGGCGCTGAGGCGGGGCTCGGCCCGGTTCGGCCCGCGGGGGGGGGCCGCGGTCGGGCTCCGGCAGGCCCTACACGGTGGAGTGCCCTGGGAGGCGCTGGCGACGTGGGAAGGGCCAGATGGCGGGCCAGGAGTGGCTGGAAGGCGGAGGTGGGTTGAGGTGGCCCAATAGGGCGCTGCCACATGGCGGAAATGAGGTGGCTGGAGGGCTGGAGGCGACAAGTGGCGATGGGCACTGGTGTGGCGCAGATTTTGATGCAAGGGAGGAGGCCGGAGATAGGGAAGGCCTAGGGGATGCCCAAAATGGACATGGGGGTGTTTAAATAGGGAAAATACTAGGGTTTGGGGGGTTTTTGGACCCCTCCGATCGCGATCTGACGGTCCGGAGCGGAGGGGAGTTAGGCAGGCCTAGTGGGCTGTGTAGGAGAGGCCTCGAGCTTAGAGAAGAGAAGAGAGGGTGAAGCCCGCGAGGGTTTTCGGAGACCGAAAACGTCCGACGATTTAACCGGCGACTAGTGCCGCTATATATATCCGTTGGGCTATCAAACGGACTCCGAATGCGATGAAATTTGGCAGGCGGCCTGTCTACCCTATAATAAGACCACACGCCAAGTTTCAACCCATTCCGAGAACGTTATTCGGCCACTCATAAAATAAATATTCGGAGGCGCCGCGGGCACGTGCAAGTGTGTCTGGGCTCAGAACGGGCAACGGAAAGGACGAGGGGACTCGGGCGGATGCAAGTTTTGAAAATATGATGACGCAACACACATGATGACGCCAGCAAATGACATGGAAACGAAGACGAATAACTGGGTGACACCTGGCGCACCGGTCTCGGGGTGTCACACTTGTATTGAAATATATAAATTGCTAAAGATAATGCGTTCACATTATATAGAATAACTATATATTTTCACACGATTGAAACATGCAAAAATACTCCCAACAAATAGTTGAAGTGCACAGATAAGAACGAAACCAATCCTGAAAGATCCCGTAGTGAATTTATGAACTCTCATACATTGGATCTGCTCAACAAGGGACAAAAATAAATAAGAAAATATATGCATGCGTTCTCTATTTGTGCAAGCCTAAGTGAATGTCTCACAAGGACTTCAGAGAATAAGAGCATGATGTAAATTATTTTTATCATTGTGCGCTCCCGGAATGCGTCTGGAATGAACTCTATAAATTATAATGATGTTCTTTAATCAATAAAGGGACAACAATCTCTAAAAACGGAAATATAAGAGCGGAACAACTTTTGAAATAGTGTGTGGAAGAAGACACATAGAACAGAAATGACAAATGAATCATGTAGAATATGTAACCAATGTTTGTAGGCTATAACAACAGTAATTGTGGTTGATACTGAGGAGTTAATATTTGGAGGTTGCATTGCCTTATGCCTATGGCATATGGACACTTTAGTATGAAGAAATGCCTAGAGAGCCAAAAAACAAGGTTCAATTTTTCCTGCAACATCCTGTGAAACAATGGAAGCCTAAAAAGGTGTTACACAGAAAACATGGTATTGCAGAGAGATAAGACCGAGTGAATGAAGGAACCTACCAGGTAAAAGATACATAAAAATATGGATAGAAAAAGAACAAGGAATCAAACAACTTTTATCTTGAACAGATGAGAGCAATGAAAAAAGGACTGCCAATTTTAACGAACAAAAAAGGACTACCAGTTCTATCTATAATGGTGCAAGCACACATTGGTTAGCAAGCAAGCAAGAACATACCAACGCAAGATGCCCGAGCTGCATTGGCTTATTATTTCCCTTGTTGTGGATACTTTCTTTTTTAGCTTGTAAAACCTCCCTACAACCTGAAAATAGTGTACATTCATTTTCCCCAGTCTAGCAAAGATGTTCTGCTTTAAAAAAATACTCCATATATATGCTTTACTATGTAATGTAATGTTGATTACCTTGAGCATAACTCATGTTGAAATGTTGGGATTGACTGCCCCAAATATCTAGGAATCACGATGGCTGCCAATGATCACATACCCTGAGAAACCCATAACAAATTGAACATCATTGGCCAGGGCTTGATTATTCCTCAAGGAATCCCATGCATGATTTACCAATGAATTAATTTACCGATGATTTACTTGACCACCATAATCTACATTAGAATAACTAATCGCCTGAAAGATAAATATAGCATAAGTCAAAGTTTGCTAGGAGATAACACACACGCACACACACACACACACACACACACACACACACACACACACACACACACATACAGATGAACTGGAAACTTGAATCAAACCAGATCGATAAGCACAAACATGAATTCAAATTCTAAATGCAACATATGTACTACATTCAAGTTGGCTAAGCCACACAACACCCTACAATATTTCTACCACTAAGCAACACCACACCTGCAATTTTGTGGTACAAAATGCAAATTCTCGAAAAAAACTTAGCCATACAAACGTAAATAGTTTTTGCACAAGATGAACATCTTCTAGAACCGAGTGGGCATAACAGGAGCATACCTTGTTGAATCCAGATATTGGAGGATCACACGATGGAGAGTTGGATGGCATTTTGATCGGGAGAGTGTATGAGGATAGAGACGAGCAGAGAGTGTGAACTTTGAAATGGTGAACTAAAATAAAGCACAGACAGAGAGAATAAGGAGACTCGTCAGGAACTTGTAGCCTCGATCACACCATGGTGAGGTGAGTTCCGTATTGCCCTATTGTCGTTGGTGAAATCAGCAAACGAGTGAAATTGGGTACACATGATCGTAGCAATGCCACTTGCTCCTCCTTTGTTGAACCCTAGTACCATAGATTCCAAGCACCGCCCAAGTTTTTTTTCATCTCCCATGTCAATTTTTCATCGCTGCCCAAATCTGCACCAGCAACCGGAGAAGCAAGGGAAGGCGGGGGAAGAAGTCACGTAAGTAGGTGGAGTGAACGACGAAGGCAGCTACTGCGACATACTTAGGAGTGGAGCTCGCATCCGTCGATGCCCCACAGTGGCAGCAGTGGTGGAACTAGGGCTGACGATATCGCAAAGGCCGGAAGTTGAGTTCGTGGAGGGTGATAGGATTCAGGGCACTGATGCGGCATCGCTTGCTTGGCCGGGCGGGAGAGGGAGGGGCCATGTAGGAGTGGATCTGTCATTGCCACGTAGTTAGGGTTCAAGTTGTGGATGAGAGAGAACAGAGAAGGGGTTGAGTCGTGGGGTGAAGTGTGGAGGCGTGAAGCGGTCCCTTCTTAACAGGTGGCGACTAAGTGGTTTGTGTACGAAAATGTAACCTGAATAAACCAATGTGATGATTTTGTTATGGGAGCAGATGTCCACTCGTCAACGCGCCCGACCCACAACTGTGCGAACCTATAAATCTATCTGATGCGGGAAGGAGTTGCACATCCCATGGTCAGGAACGTTCATAAGCTAGATTGGACGGCCCAAAACACAGACGGTCCGAGAGGCCTCCTAAGGTGCACAGTTATAATATTTCTAAATATCTCATTTTGGCGTATCATTTGAAAGTTTTCTTCATCACTACCACATCTTTAGAGCTTGATTCTCAAGTCTCGGACAATGTGTTTATTTAGTAGAAGGAGGGGCCATACAAGGATATTAGTTTCTCACCCATTGCAACGCACGGGCATATTTGCTAGTACACTAATAAATAGAAGAAACTTGATTTTCTTAATGGGAAAATATTGAAATAGTATCATAGTATGCCATGGTGCGAGGGCGAGATGGGCCCTGCGATGCCTCATACGGTAGGCCTCATGCTGGAAATTGACCCAATTCTCCCCGATACACCTTCTGCTAGTGATGAACATGAGTGTGCATCGGTAGTGCAAGGAGGGGCCTTGAGACATTCCAATCTCTATTTTTGTGTAGATCAACTAAAATTAAGCAGCCCAGTTTGCAGAAACACTGAAACATTAGCAATGGGACTAGTTGATGAAACGTATACTAACAAAGAGAAGAACTTCTTTATCTACATTGGAAATGAAATGATAGAGAGGACACTCGCTCTATTTTAATTTTATTATTACTTCATTTTATCAGTGGCACTAGGGTTGAGCAGGTGGCAAGCAAGGTGTACTGTTAGTCGCAAGGATGGAGGCCGGGTGACGATGCCTTAGACCTAGGGTAGGGTCATAGGCCTGGCCTAGACGTCCTACCCAACGTCACTATCCTAGAGTCAAGGAGATCTGAAGTATAACAAAGGATACTGGCTGAAGTAACCTAGGAGTGCAATCCACTCGACCAATTACCTCACTCAAATACCACAATTCCATTCGACCAAGAAGAAGTCACTCGACTAAACAAGAAAACCACTCAGAGTACAGAAGATCTAAGGTCACTCAAGATGATAACGGTCAGGCATTCACTCTGTAGTCTTAAAGGCCATTTATAGCTCTTTATAGCAGGCGTTATCAGTAATGTCTTGTCTTTATGTACATTGAACCCTATGTAACAGGAGATGGCTGGAGTCCTAGCGCACTCTATATAAGCCAACCCCCTCCTCTGGTACAAGGGTTCACACCCCCTATAACACATACACTCATATTCTAGTCGACCGCCTTCGTGCAGCGAGACGTAGGGCTTTTACCTCCTCCGAGACGGGCCTGAACTCGTAAACTCGTGTGTACAACCTCGCCGCAGTTAGGAACTTGCCTCCTCCAACGTACACCCAACTCTTTATGTCAGACTTAGTACCACGACACTAGGGGTGCTTAGACTGGGATGCTGAAGCTGGCTCTTTTAGTTCCTATCTCCCCACTGATGTTTCTGTGGTAGCAATTGGGTTGTAATCCGAACTTGGTTGAGCTGTGTTGCGTCCCCTACCAGCCTAGCTTATGTGGCGAACTTGTCTTGTGACACCCCAAGACCGGTGCGCTAGGTGTCAGCAAGTTATTCGTCGCCGTTGCCATGTCATTTGCTTGCGTGTTGCATTTTTCCATGTCATTGTGTGCATTGCATCCTCATGTTTTTCAAAACTTGCATCCGTCCGAGTCCGCCCGTCCTTTCCGTTGTCCGTCTTGAGTCCAGACGCACTCGCACACGCCCGCGGCACCTCCGTATATTTATTTTATGAGTGGCCGAAAAATGTTCTCGGAATGGGTCGAAACTTGGCGTGTTGTCTTATTATAGTGTAGACAGACCGCCTGTCAAATTTCATCGCATTCAAAGCTCATTTGATAGCCCAACTGTTAAACTATAGCGACACTATCACCGGACAAAACGTCGGACATTTTCGGTCTCCGAAAAACCCCCGTGTGCCTATCTCCTCTCCTCTCATCTCAGCCCACACCTTCTTTACATCGCCACAATCAGCCCACTAGGCCCAACCTACCCCCCTCAGCTCCGGTGCCGTCGGATTTCGATTGGGGGGTCTGAAACTGCCCCCAAACCCCCTCCTAACCCTAATCCTAGCCCCTTCCCTATTTAAACTCATTCCCCTTGCCAACATTGGCCTTCCCCTACCTCTAGCCTCCCCCTCCTCGAATTTCGCGCCCGGCCACAGCCCAGCCACGTTGCCGGGCCAATCAGAGCATGCCACATCAGTAGCCCCGCTGCTCGCAGCCAGTCCCCGTGCGCCACATGTCCTTCCCCGCGCCCACTTCGTCGCCGGCCCGCGGGGCCCGCGCGAGCCCGACCGCCGCCGCCGCCGCAAGCCCGCGCCCCCGAGCCGCCCGCCTGCTCTGAATCCCCGGCCTCCTCGTTCGACCCCGCCGCCCGGCTGAGCTCGCCGCTGGCAGTAGCTACCTCACCTCCGCACCGCGGCTCCCCCGCCTCACCGTCCTCCAGCGAGTGCCGCCGTAGTCGCCGCACCTTCTCCCCCCGTCCTCCGCCCCGATCTGGGCCGGCGCATGCCCAGATCAAGCGGTAGCCGACCCCGCCGGTTACCTCTGAGCTCCTCCCCTCCGGCCCCTCCCCTCTGTCGGGCCCAGCTTCTCCTCTACGCCCCTGGGCCGAAGCCCATGGTGAGGCCTCCCCAGCGCCTCCTTTTTTTCTCTTTTTTTCTCTCTGTAGTTGGGCCAGTCAGTTTCGGCCTGTTGTTTTTTTTTCTTGCCCTGCATTTTTTCACTAAGTCCCTAAAAACTTTAAAAATGTGGGCATGTTGTGGTGCTTGTAACTTTTTGTGTGGTGGTCCGTTTGATGCATATAATATGTCAAAATGTTCGATGTGATATGCTCTCCATTTTCTTCCATAGTGAAATGCTTGTTTGATTTCATCTTGTTGCCCTAATCATCATTGCAAGAGTGCTATATGTTTAAAACTGTTGTTAATTGTAATTTTGTTGCATGCTTGTGAGGGTGATAACTTTGTGCTTGTTGGTCCAAATGGAGTGTGTGATATGTCAAAATGTTCATTGTGAAGCTCTCTACATGATGGTTGCTATAGCATTCTTGTTAGGTGCCATATTGCCATGTTAATCTCTGTTGCAAAAGTGCATGTGGTTGTTACGTGCTGAAACTTGTTATGAGATGCTGATTTGACTTGTTCATAGCTATTCATGTGTTTGTCTTTCATGCCACATGTCAATATGTTTTAGAAGCAAAATCATGTCATCTTTTCTGTGGTGCAATCCACTTTTAATGATATGCCTTGTGGTGTTTGCAACAACCTTGTAAAGTAGCATACTCGTTGTTGTTGTTTTCTAGGACTTGTTAAAAACTGCTAAGTCTGAAACTGTTAAGCCTGATGCTATGTTTGCTTGATGCCTCACTCATATCCATGCTTGTTTTGAGATTCCCAATGATCATGTCTTGTTATCCATGTTATGCTCTATCCATCCATGCCCTTGTTTGCATATATAGCCTGCTGTAGCTTATTTATTTCTTTCTCTCAAGTTGCTATAAATGTACCTGTCAGATTGTTATCAACATGATCATTTTGGTGAAGCTTGTTGTTATTGATCCATGCCTCATATGGAGTTGTTCCAATGGAGTTGTTTGATGTATGATATGTCTATTACATGTCCATGATCTTTATATACTTAGTAGAGTTGATATGCTTGTTGTTTTGTGCCTCCGAAGGTAGCATCGTGATGATGTTTTTGCCTTCCCAGATTTTGACTAAGTCTGGATAAATTTATTGCAACTTGCCATGCTTGTTTAATTGTGTTCCAGCAAGTTTTGGGGTGTGCTCTAAGTTCATGCTTGTTAAGTATCATGTCTATTTCACATCCATGCCTCTTGTTATCATGTTTGGGTGATGTAGCATATATATATACCTTGCTCCAAAGTTGCTATGTTGCTGTTTTTGGACAGCTTGTTGTTATATCTTGTTTCGTGTGTATGTGGTGAACCGTTGCTCCATTTTGAGTATGTCCTATATGAAACTTGTGTGATTTTGCATGTAGAAGCATAATATCATGTTGTTTTCATACTTGGAGTGTGTCTGCTTGTTGTTTGGATGAATCTTGCATATTTGCCATGTTTGTCTTGTTTTGCTCATATCTTCTAGGTCGTAGCTCCGAATTAAACAAATTCATATCTAACTTGACTAGAATTTCGCGTAGATCATCATGGAGCATGCTAACTTGTTGTTTAAGAACTTTAACTTAATGTTTGTTCAGACCTGGACCAATTTTGATATGTGCATATGAGGGCTTCCCGGAATCGTTATATGATGATTCCGGCCTCATTTAAACTTGTTGGTTTGTGTTCTTCTTGTGTGCTTCATCCTTTGCCATGTTTTGCATCATATAGACTTGTCTTGCTTCATACATGGTTGAGCTTCTTGTCATGTTCTTGAGTGGTGTGTTTACCATGTTCTGTGCTTTGTTCTCGCTAGTTCTTTTCTGTTCCGATCGTGAGGATTCATTCGACTACACGTGGTTTGTCTTCGTGGCTTCTTCTTTGTCTACTTCATGGATTCGTTCTTCTTCCTTGCCGGATCTCAAGCAAGATGACCATCCCCTTGGATACCTTTACTATCATTACCATGCTAGTTGTCTCGATGCTATCGTTATATGTTGCGCTGCCTATCTATTTGTCAGCCCCTCTCCTTGTTGCCATGAAACCTCTAACCTTTGACACCTTCCCAGAAAAACCGTTGTTTGGCTATGTTACCCGCTCGCTCAGTCCCTCTTATAGCGTTGCTAGTTGCAGGTGAAGATGAAGATTGATCCATGTCGGATCTTGGTGTTGGTATATCACAATATATCTTATATATAATAACACACATATATACTTGGTAGTGGGTGGAAGGCTTGGCCTTTTGCTCGGTGTTTTGTTCCACTCATGCCACCTTAGGAGCCGATAAACCAGCATAACGTTCCTTGATTTTGCGTTCCTTACGCGGTTGGGTATATGGGGACCCCTTGGCAGTTCGTCACTGAATAAAACTCCTCCAGCAAGGCCCAACATTGGCTTTAATTTGCAACATAATAAAAAACTTAATTAATTATTTGCATATGGAGTTAGCGCAACCCGAGGATTCTTCTACATATAGGGGGCCCAGTGCTGATGGTGTTGGTCCCAAACGGAGAGACTGCAGGGCCGCCACGGGGAAACTCGAGGATTGGCTCCCGTAGGCTCGCCCATCCGGTCGTGGCCTGATACGAGATATGTGCGGCTATTATCACGGTGTCGACACACCGGGAGGTCTTGCAGGACTTGTTTTACCATTATCGAATTTTCTTGTGCACCGGGATGCCGAGCCTGATCGGGCCTTCCCTAAGATATGGGGTAATATTATTATTATCTCTGCTGATCGTGAGAGCTCGTGATGGGCTAAGTTGGGACACCCCTGCAGGGTTATGATCGATAGAAAGCCGTGCCGGTGGTTATGTGGCAGATTGGAATTGGTTAATGTCCGGTCGTAAAAACTTGATAGAGGATCCGGAGTAAAACACACAACTGTGTGAGTA
Source organism: Secale cereale (assembly GCA_902687465.1). NCBI lineage: Eukaryota > Viridiplantae > Streptophyta > Magnoliopsida > Poales > Poaceae > Secale > Secale cereale. Next base: position 397,356,002 of record LR738715.1, on the reverse strand, counting down.
ACCGTGACCGTCTCTTTACACTTTGAGAAGAGAACACGGTGGGGTTATGTTTGACTTGTAGGGAGTTCAGGATCTTTAGCGATCATTACTAGTTTGCGACCGTTTGCGTAGATGCTCATCTTATTCTTATACTCGTAAGTTAGCCACCATATATTGCTTAGCCGCTGCTGCAACCTCACCACTTATCCCTTCCTTTCCCTTTAAGCTTTGTTAGTCTTGATACCCATGGTTATGGGATTGCTGAGTCCTCGTGGCTCACAGATACTACAACAACAGTTGTAGGTGCAGGTTTCCGATGACTTGATGCGAGAACGATGTCCTTTGTGTTGGAGTTCTTTCTTCTTCTTCTTCGTCAGTCTTGGGTTAGGTTCCGGGTATACAGCCTGGGATAGCAGATGGATGTCGTTGTGCTTTTCATGTTTGCATCCGTATTCGGATGCCTTGTATTGATGATGTTGTATTCATGTGACTTGTATGAATTGTTGTATCCCACATGGATGTATGTAATGGCACGATGTAATGATATCCATCTTGCTAAGAGCTCGAAATGCGGTTGTGCCCCAATCACGTATGTGTCCCATGATCGGGATAGAATCGCATCTTGGGCTTGACAAGTTTCCTCATATGCACATTTCGAAATTGGTCCAGATCTGAACAAACCTTATGTTAAAGTTGTTAAACAGCAAGTTAACATGCACCATGATGATCTACTCGAAATTTTAGTCAAGTTTCATATGAAGTTTGTTTAATTCGGAGGTACGGCCTAGAAGATATGAGCAACACAAGTCAAACATGGCAATTATGCAAGATGCATCCAAACCACAAGCAAACACACTCCAAACATGTAAACAACATGTAATTATGCTTCTACATGCAAAATCACACAAGTTTCATATAGGGCACGCTCAAAACGGAGCAACGGTTCAACACATACACACGAAACAATATATGACAACAAGCTGTTCAAAACAGCAACATAGCAACTTTGGAGCAAGGTATATATATGGTACAACACCCAAACATGATAACAAAAGGCATGGATGTGAAATAGACATGATACTTAACAAGCATGAACTTAGAGCACACCCAAAAACTTGCGGGAACACAATTAAACAAGCATGGCAAGATTCAATAAATTTATCCAGACTTAGTCAAGATTCAATAAACATCATCACGAGGCCGCCTTCGGAGGCACAAAACAACAAGCATATAAACTACACTAAGTATATAAAGATGATGGACATGTAATACACATAGCATACATCAAACAACTCCATTGGAACAACTCCATAGGAGGCATGGATCAATAACAACAAGCTTCACCAAATTGATCATGCTGATAAAAGTCTGACAGGTACATTTATAGCAACTTGAGAGCAAGAAATAAATAAGCTACAACATGCCATATGTGCAAACAAGGACATGGATACATAGAGCATAACATGGACAACTAGACATGATCATTTGACATAGTAAAACATGCATGGATTTGAGTGAGGCAGTTTCAGACTTAGCAGTTTTCAACAAGTCTCAGGAAACAACAACAGCGAGTAGGCTACTTTGCAAGCTTTTTGCAAACACCTCAAAGGCACATCATGAAAACTGGATTGCACCACAACAAATAAGGCATGATTGTGCTTCTAAAACATAAACACATGTGGCATAAAAGACAAACACACCAATAGCTATGAGCGAGAGAAAACATCATCTCACAACAAGTTTCAGCACTTAACAGCCACATGCAATTTTGCAACAGAGATTAACATGGAAATATGGCACCCAGCATGAATGCTACAGCAACCATCACGTAGAGCACTTCACAATGAACATTTTGACATATCACACACTCCATTTGGACCAACATGCACAAAGTTATCACATCTCAAACATGCTAACAGAATTATAGTTATCAGCAGTTTTAAACATGTAGCACTCTTGCAACCATGATTAGGGCATCAAGATGAACTCAAACAACCATGCCACAATGGAACAAAATGAAGAGCATATCACAACGAACATTTGGACATATTATATGCTCAATTTGAATAACCACACAAAAAGATACAGCCACCCAAAGTATGCACCAAAATTACAATTCCAGGGACTTAGAGAAGAATTCGACCTCAGGGAGGGACACTGTCCGGTCCAGAGCGGACTTGTCTGTCGGTGCGGGCCGGCGGGGTCCACCTGACAGTAACACACGGGTGAGGGCGGACATGTCCAGCGGGCTGACTGGACACGTCCGGCGGACCTGGCCGGAGCTGCACGCCGGCGAGCTCGGCCACGCGCCGGGGGCGGCGGGGACAAGTGCCGAAGGACGGAGAAGGACGGATCCGGCGAGGGGAGCCCGTCCCCGGCCAGATCTGGCGACGGCGGGGGGCGGACGGCCGACCCGCGGCGAGCCAAGGCGCGGCGGCGCCATGGACGCGGAGGGAGCCGAGCCGGGCGCGGATCCGGCGGGGCTCGAGCTCCCGCAGCTCGATCTGGCAGCGGCGGGGGAAGACGAGGGTTGGGGCGGCGCGGTGGAGCTCGTGCTCCGGCGAGGCGAGGCTAAGAGGGGCGCTCGGTGGCGGGGCTGAGAGCAGCGCGCGGCGGCGGCTTCTCGGGAACGGAGTGCGGGGAGGCGAGACCTGCGGGGCGGCGGCGCGATGCAGGCCTCGGGCCCAGATCGGGGCCCGGGCGGGGGCCGGATCTGGGTCACGCTGGCACTGGCGGCTGGGAGGTGGCTGAGGGGCGTGGGGAGGCCAGAGTTCGCCACATGGCCGCTATAGATAGGCCATGGCGAAACTAGTGGCGGCGCGGGCCATTCCAGCGGCGACAAGTGGCGGCAGTGGGACGGGTCGGCGCGGAAAGCAAGGAGTGGCGGCGGCTGGAAGTTAGGGAAGGGCTAGGATAGGTTTTAGACTAGGTTTAGGCCAAATTAGGTAGGTGGGGTGTCTATTTATAGACAAGGGCTAGGTTAGGGGAGTTTTAGGGGTGTTTTGCACCCTCCGATGACGATCGGACGACACCGGTCGCAAGGGGGGTTAGGCAGGCCTAGTGGGCTGTGTAGGAGAGGTCTCAGGCTTAGAGGAGAGAAGAGAGGGAGAGGCCCCGCGGCAGTTTCGGAGACCGAAACGTCCGACGAATTAATCGGCTACTAGTGCCGCTATATTTAAAAGTTGGGCTATCAAACGAGCTCCGAATGAGATGAAATTTGGCTGGCGGCATGTCTACACTATAATAAGACCACACGCCAAGTTTCACCCCATTCCGTGAACATTTTCAGGCCACTCATAAAATAATTATTCGGAGGTGCCGCGGGGGCGTGCGAGTGTGTCTTGGTTCAGAACGGACAACAGAAAGGACGGGCGGACTCGGACGGATGCAAGTTTTGAAAACATGCTGATGCAATGCACATGATGACAAGGCAAAGATGCAACACATAAGCAAATGACAAGGCAATGACGACGAATAACTGGATGACACCTGGCGCACCAGTCTCGGGGTGTCAAAACACTCCCCGACTAACAAGAGATCTCATCCCGAGATCTTAGGAACGGGACGGAAGGGAAAAAGGAAGACGCTGAAACTAAAGAACCTTGAGGGGATGAGCCGCTTGAAAGAATGAACACGACGGAGAAGAATGAAGTTGCAAACACTTCGTCAGACAAGAGGAACAAGGAATACGACGAGAATCAAGGAGGTTGAATGGCACATAACTAGAGCTGAAGGAACAAGAATGAATTCGAAACCACTCCGGTTAAATATGAATGGAATGGAACAAGACTTGAAAAGATGAAATGATACTCGACGAGAGCAACAACACAATGCCTCGGAAAGGATTAAAGAATGGAATGAGAAGAACGGAGAAGAAGATGACAACTTTCACCACAGATGAATTTGAAAGAGCATCTTAAAAGAAAGACTCGAATGGATTTGTTGAGAAAAAACAACCACCAAGAATAAGCTGGTCATGGACTAATGAAAATCATCGCAAACTTGAGGTGAAATTCTGCCGTAACCAAAAAGATGGATTAGTTGAGAATGACGAAATGCCAAAACTCCACTTCAAAAGAATACGGAGAATTATTTGAATCTCAAGGGGCAGGAATAAGAATGCAGGAGTCTCCAACAAGAATCTTGATGAACACTTGAAGAATG
>LR738715.1:397297803-397351849 GCA_902687465.1 Secale cereale | reverse complement strand
GAACAAGACTTGAAAAGATGAAATGATACTCGACGAGAGCAACAACACAATGCCTCGGAAAGGATTAAAGAATGGAATGAGAAGAACGGAGAAGAAGATGACAACTTTCACCACAGATGAATTTGAAAGAGCATCTTAAAAGAAAGACTCGAATGGATTTGTTGAGAAAAAACAACCACCAAGAATAAGCTAGTCATGGACTAATGAAAATCATCGCAAACTTGAGGTGAAATTCTGCCGTAACCAAAAAGATGGATTAGTTGAGAATGACGAAATGCCAAAACTCCACTTCAAAAGAATACGGAGAATTATTTGAATCTCAAGGGGCAGGAATAAGAATGCAGGAGTCTCCAACAAGAATCTTGATGAACACTTGAAGAATGAATTATCTCGTGAAAAACCACCATGAAGAACTCCGGCAATGAAAGGATGATGAAGGATGAGAAGAATAAGAATAAGTCCTTGTGATGATTTAGCTGGGGATCCGACGAGATAGCCGAAAAATCTTTGAACTACGGGGAAGAAAAGATGAAATCACTTGTAACTAGGATATATTCATCAAGAATAAACTCATGAAGGAAGGGATTAACAACTTGACGAGAATGAATAAGAATTATTGTATGCTCATCCTTCATCTATTAAATTGATGAAAGCAATGGATTCACATACTACTTATTTTCGTTGAAAAGATTAAAGAGGGATATATCGCGAACTTGCGAAAATCTTCCTGAAACACAGGTAGGATTGTAATAAAATTGAATGGATTGATATGCTAACACCAAAAAGAACAATTGATCGAATCACCGTAAGAGTTGAAGCCGAGTGAAGAAGGAGAATGAATCACAGGGAAGAACAAAGCACTTGGGGAAAATAAGATACAAGAGAACAAAGAGACCGCAAACTAATTAAAGAATGCTTGAAGGAAGCACCAGATGAAAGTGAGACGAACGAAGATGCATCACTGAAGAATATTTGGAGGACGAAGTTGAAAACTGAGAACGAAGAAATCTTCTGAAATGATGGCCTTCGGAGAATCGAGAAATTAAAAGAACTCATGAACTGCTCCAGAAGGATGAAAAGAAGAAAGGTTGACCCACACATGAAAAAAATTCCAAACAAACTTCGGAAGGCACGTGACTGATGGAATCCATACTTACGCCACACTTGAAAAGAATTTTGGAACACTCCTAGAAATTAGAAGTGTCAGGTAAGATCCTGGGAAAAAATCTGTGGGTTATGAGCCCACCGAAGAGAAAACACCGTTGAAAAGGATTGAAAAGGAGATGATGCACCTGAATGATTAAAAGACTCAAAGGAGGTGACAACCTCGAATTAATTGGAACACGGACAATTCTCCTGAGATGTCTCGGAAGTCCGGAATAATTAAATGGTGATAGGCAAACGAGCAAGAGGAAACATCTGAGTCGAGGGAAGAATATGAACAACACCGAAAACTTGAGTTGAATCCACCGGAAAAGAAAAAGAGGTGAAGAATATCAACCGAGAAGAGAATTCATTGGAGAAGAAAAGAGAAGAATGATGTCGAGCTAGACGAGAATTCGCCGGTTGAAATAACTGAGGAAAGAAAGGAAAGGATTCACATGAGTAGAACGAATACTAGATTAAGGACTCCGGTCCGAGAAGGAAAAGGGTGGGCGGGTGGGAAAAAGAAATTCCACTTCAGACGGGGAAAACACCGTCGATTGAAAAGAACTGAGGTTTGACCTTGCAAAGAAGAAGAGGGTCGAATCCACTTGACGAGAGATGCACCAGATGAAAAGAATAGACGATGCAACAAACGAAACTAACCGCGTGATCCTAAAAAAATTGAAGGGGAAGAGGAGTAATTCAAAACACCTACGTCAAGATTCCTCACCAGAGCGACTAAGGGGCAGGGGAGTAAAAAGAATTCGTACTCTCCGATATAACTAGACTCCAAAAAAGTTTTCTGCTAGACTCGACAACGGCCAAACTACGATCAATCAAGGGGGCTCCTATGGTCGGTCGAGGCTCTGATACCAACTTGTTAGGCCCAAGATGCGATTCTATCCAGATCACGTGACACATACATGATTGGGGCACAACCGCATTTCGGGCGCTTAGCAAGATGGATATCATTACATCGTACCATTACATACATACATACATGGGGGATACAACAATACATACAAGTCACATGAATACAACATCATCAACAGAAGACATCCGACTACGAATGCAAACATGAAAAGCACAATGACATCCATCTGCTATCCCAGGCTGCCGACCAGGAACGTAGCCCAAGACTGACGAAGCAGAAGAAGAAAGAACTCCAACAAAAGGTAACATCGCTCTCACGTCAAGTCATCGGAAACCTGCACCTGCAACTGTTGTTGTAGTAACTGTGAGCCACGAGGACTTAGCAATCCCATAACCATGGGTAACAAGACTAGCAAAGCTTAAAGGGTAGGAAGAGGTTAAGTGGTGAGGTTGCAGCAGCGACTAAGCATATGCATGGTGGCTAACTTACGAGTAAAAGAATAAGATGAGCATCTATGCAAACGGTCGCAAACTAGTAATGATCGCTAAAGATCTTGAACTACCAACGAGTCAAACATAACCCCACAGTGTTCTCTTCTCAAAGTGAAAAGAGACAGTCACGGTTACTCACGCGGTTCGTGTATTTTACTCTGGATCCTCTGTCAAGTTTTCTACAACCGGACATTAAGAAATTCCAATCTGCCACATATACGCGGGCATGGCTTTCAATAGATCAAAACCCTGCAGGGGTGTCCCAACTTAGCACATCACAAGCTCTCACGATCAACAGAGATAATAATAATATTACCCCTTATCTTAGGGAAGGCCCGATCAGACTCGAAATTCGAGGTGCACAAGACATTTCGACAATGGTCAAACAAGTCCAGCAAGACCTCCCGGTGTGTCGACACCCTGATAGTAGCCGCGCATATCTCGTCTCAGGCCACGACCGGATGGGCAAGCCTACGGGAGCCAATCCTCGAGTTTCCCCGTGGTGGCCCCGCGGTCTCCCTGTTTGGGACCAACATCATCAGCACTAGCCCCCCTGCTATGTAGAAGAATCCTCGGGTAGCGCTAACTCCCTATGCAATTAATTAATTAATTAAGTTTTTATTATGTTGCAAATAAAACCAAAGTTGGGCCTTGCTGGAGGAGTTTTATTCAAAGACGAACTGTCAAGGGGTCCCCATATACCCAACCCTGTAAGGAACACAAAATCGAGCAACATAACACCGGTTTATCGGCTCCTAAGGAGGCATGGGTGGAACAAAACACCGAGTAAAAGGCCAAGCCTTCCACCCATTGCTAAGTATATAGGTGTGTTAATATATATAAGTTGTATTGTGATATTCCCAAAACATCAAGCTCCAAAATGGAGCAATCTTCATCTTCACCTGCAACTAACAACGCTATAAGAGAGGCTGAGAAAGCAGGTAACATAGCCAAACAACGGATTCGCTGGGAAGGTGTGAAGGTTAGAGGTTTCATGGCAACAAGGAGTGGGGCTGACAATGATAGTAAAGTAATCCAAGGTGATGGTCATCTTGCCTGAGATCCCGCAAGGAAGAAGACGAGTCCATGAAGAAGACGAAGAAGAAGCCACGATGCGAACCACATGTAGTCAAACAAATCCTCACGAACGCAACGGGTAATGAACTAGCGAGAAGAAGCACACAACATGGTAAACACACCACTAAAGAATGTGACAAGAAGCTCAACCAAGTATGATGCAAGGCAAGTCTATATGATGCAAAACATGGCAAGGGATGATGCATACAAGAACAACAAGTTTAAATGAGGCCGGAAACAACATATAACAAATCCGATAAGTCCTCATATGCATATTTTGAAATTGGTCCAGATCTGAACAAACCTTATGTTCAAGTTGTTAACCAGCAAGTTAACATGCACCATGATGATCTACTCTAAATTCTAGGCAACTTTCAAATAAAGTTTGTTTAATTCGGAGGTACGGCCTAGAAGATATGAGCAACACAAGCAAACACACTCCAAACATGTAAACAACATGATATTATTCTTCTACATGCAAAATCACACAAGTTTCATATAGGGCACGCTGAAAACGGAGCAACGGTTCAACACATACACACGAAACAAGATATGACAACAAGCTGTCCAAAAACAGCAACGTAGCTACTTTGGAGCAAGGTATATATATGCTACAGCACCCAAACATGATAACAAAAGGCATGGATGTGAAATAGACATGATACTTAACAAGCTTGAACTTAGAGCACACCCAAAAACATGCTGGAACACAATTAAACCAGCATGGCAAGATTCAATAAATTTATCCAGACTTAGTCAAAATCTGGGAAGGCAAAAACATCATCACGATGCTTCCTTCGGAGGCACAAAACAACAAGCATATAAACTCTACTAAGTATATAAAGATGATGGACATGTATTAGACATAGCATACATCAAACATCTCCATTGGAACAACTCCATAGGAGGCATGGATCAATAACAACAAGCTTCACCAAATTGATCATGCTGATAAAAGTCTGACAGGTACATTTATAGCAACTTGAGAGCAAGAAATAAATAAGCTACAGCAGGCCATATGTGCAAACAAGGACATGGATGGATAGAGCATAACATGGGCAACAATTCATGATCATTTGACATGGTAAAACATGCACGGATTTGAGTGAGGCATTAAGCAAACATAGCATCAAGTTTAACAGTTACAGACTTAGCAGTTTTCAACAAGTCTTAGGAAACAACAACAGCGAGTAGGCTACTTTGCAAGCGTGTTGCAAACACCTCAAGGCATATCATGAAAAGTGGATTGCACCACAGCAAAGAATGCATGATTGTGCTTCTAAAACATAAAGACATGTGGCATAAAAGACAACACACCAATAGCTATGAGCAAGACAAAACAGCATATCACAACAAGTTTCAGCACATAACAGCCACATGCACTTTTGCAACAGAGATTAACATGGCAATATGGCACCTAACATGAATGCTACAGCAACCATCACGTAGAGCACTTCACAATGAATATTTTGACATATCACACACTCCATTTAGACCAACATGCACAAAGTTATCACATCTCAAACATGCTAACAGAATTACAGTTATCAGTAGTTTTTAACATTTAGCACTCTTGCCACGATGATTAGGGCATCAAGATGAACTCAAACAAGCATGCCCTAATGGAACAAAATGAAGAGCATATCAAAACGAACATTTGGACATATTATATGCTCAATATGGATAACCATACAAAAAGATACATCCACCCAAAGTATGCACCAAAATTACATATTCCAGGGACTAAGAGAAGAATGCGACCTCAGGGACGGACACTGTTCGGTCCAGAGCGGACTTGTCCGTCGGTGTGGGCTGGCGGGGTCCACCTAACAGTGACACACGGGTGAGGGCGGACATGTCCAGCGGGCTGACTGGACACGTTCGGCAGACCTGGGCGGAGCTGTACGCTGGCGAGCTCGGCCACGCGCCGGGGGCGGCGAGGACAAGTGCCAGAGGACGAAGGAGGACAGATCTGGTGATGGGAGCCCGTCCCTGGCCAGATCCGGCGATGGCGGGGGCCGGACGGCCGACCCACGGCGAGCCAAGGCGCGGCGGCGCCATGGACGCCGAGGGAGGCGAGCAGGGCGCGGATACGGCGGGGCTCGAGCTCCCGCAGCTTGATCTGGCGGCGGCGGGGCAAGACGAGGGTTGGGGTGGCGCGGTGGAGCTCGTGCTCCGGTGAGGCGAGGTTGAGAGGGGCATTCGGCGGCGGGGCTGAGAGCGGCGCGCGGCGGCGGCTTCTCGGGAATGAAGTGCGGGGAGGCGAGACCTGTGGGGCGGCGGCGTGATGCAGGCCTCGGGCCCAGATCAGGGCCCGGGCGGGGGCCAGATCTGGGTCACGCGGGCCCTGGCGGCGGCGAGGTGGCTGAGGGGCGTGGGGAGGCCAGAGTTCGCCACATGGCGGCTATAGATTGACCATGGCGAAACTGGCGGCGGCGCGGTCCATTCTGGCGGCGACAAGTGGCGGCGGTGGGACTGGTCGGCGCGGAAAGCAAGGAGTGGCGGCGGTTGGAGGTTAGGGAAGGGCTAGGATAGGTTTTAGACTAGGTTTAGGCCTAATTAGGTAGGTGGGGTGTCTATTTATAGACAAGGGCTAGGTTAGGGGGAGTTTTAGGGGTGTTTTGCACCCTCCGATGACGAACGGACGCCACTGGTCGCAAGGGGGGTTAGGCAGGCCTAGTGGGCTGTGTAGGAGAGGTCTCAGGCCTAGAGGAGAGAAGAGAGGGAGAGGCCGGAGGCAGTTTCAGAGACCGAAACGTCCGACGAATTAACCGGCCACTAGTGCCGCTATATTTAACGGTTGGGCTATCAAACGAGCGCCGAATGCGATGAAATTTGGCAGGCGCCCTGTCTACACTATAATAAGACCACATGCCAAGTTTCACCCCATTCCGAGAACATTTTCCGGCCACTCATAAAATAATTATTCGGAGGTGTCGCGGGCGCGTGCGAGTGTGTCTTGGCTCAGAACGGACAACGGAAAGGACGGGCCGATTTGGACGGATGCAAGTTTTGAAAACATGCTGATGCAATGCACATGATGACAAGGAAAAGATGCAACACACAAGCAAATGACAAGGCAACAGCGACGAATAACTGGCTGACACCTGGCGCACCGGTCTCGGGGTTCCGGTTGAATGTGAATGGAATAGGACATGAACCTGAGAAGATCAAACGAAAACATGACGAAATGAACAATACAATGCCTCCGGAAGAATGGAAAGAATGTAATGAAAAGAATCGGAGAAGAAGATGACAACTTATAGCACGAATGAATCTAAAAGAGCATCTTCAAAAGACAGGCTTGAACGAAGTTGTTGAGAAAATCAATAGCAAAAGAATAAGCTTGTTGTGGATTTACGAAAAACATCTCAAAGCTTGAGGTGAATTACCGCCGTAACGAAAAGATTGATTAGCTGAGAATGAAGAATTGCAAGACTCCACTATAAAAGAATACGGAGAATTATTTGCATCTCGAGGAGCAAGAAGAATAATGCTTGAGCTGCTCCAAAAGAATTATTGAACACTTGAAGAATGAATTAACTCATGATGAACCACCATGAAGAACTCCGGTAACGAAAAAGGAATATGAAGGATGCAAAAGAATAAGAATAAAGCCTTGCGATGATTTAGAAAGAGCCTCCGACGAGATGACCGAGAAAATTTGAACTTCGGAAAAGAAAAGAACAAAAACATTTGGAACTAGAATTTATTCATGAAGAATAAACTCTGAGGAAGGAATAAATCAACTTCACAACGAAGAATAAGAATTATGTTAAGCTTATCCTCCACCAATAAATTGATGGGAAGCAATGGATTCGCATACTACTTATTCACGTTGAAATGATTAAAGAGGGATATATTGCGAACTTGCGAAAATCTTCATGGAACACCGATAGGATTGGAATAAAAATGAATGGATTGATAGGATAACATCGGAAAAGAATTCTTGAGCGAACCACCGTAAGAATTGAAACCGAGTGATGAAAAGAACAAACCACCGTAAGAAATTGAAATTGAGTGAATACAAGAGAATGAATCACCGGGAAGAATAAAGCACTTGGGGGAATTTAGACATAAGAGAATGAAGATATCGCGACCTGATTAAAGAATACCTGAACGAAGAACCGGACAATGTGAGACGAACGAAGAGGCATCAATGAAGAATATTTGGAGGATGGAGTTGAAAACTGAGAACGAAGAAATCTTCTGAAATGATGGCCTTCGGAGATTCGAAAAATTAAAAGAACTCATGAAATGTTCCGGAAGAATGAAAGGAAGAAAGGTTGACCCACACATGAAAAGAATTGCAAACGAACTTCGGAAGGCACGTTACTGATGGAATCCATACTTACGTCACACTTGAAAAGAATTTTGGAACACTCCTAGAAATTAGAAGAGTCAGGTAAGATCCTGGGAAAAGACCTATTGGTTATGAGCCCACCGAAGAGAAAACACCGTTGAAAGGATCGGAAAGGAGATGATGCACTAGAACGATTTAAAGACTCAAAGGAGGTGACAACCTCGAATTAATTGGAACACGGACAAATCTTCTGAGATGTCTTCGGAACTCTGTTATAATTAAATTGGCGAGAGGCGAACGCGAGAAGGGGAAAAACTCTTGAGCAATGGAAAAGAATAAGATCAACACCGAAAACTTGAATTGAATCCACCAAAGAAGATAAGAGATGAAGAAGCACAAACTAGACGAGAATTCACCAGTTGAAATAATTGAGGAAAGAAAGCAAATGTTCACACGAGTAGGATGCATACTCGAAAAAGAAAGACCACTTCGGATGGGGAAACAACGTCGATTGAAAAGAACTGAGGTTTGAACTTGCAAAGAAGAAGAGGGTCAAATCCACTTGACGAGAGATGCACGAGATGAAAAGAACAGACGACGCAACAAACGAAACTAACCGCGTGATCCAAAAAAAATTTGAAGGGGAAGATGAGTAATTCAAAACACCTACATCAAGATTCCTCACCAGAGCGACGAAGGGGCAGGGGAGTAAAAAGAATTCCTACTCTCCGATATAACTAGACTCCAAAAAAGTTTTTTGCTAGACTCGACAACGGCCAAACTACGATCAATCAAGGGGGCTCCTATGGTCGGTCAAGGCTCTGATACCAACTTGTCAGGCCCAAGATGCGATTCTATCCCAATCACGTGACTCATACGTGATTGGGGCACAACCGCATTTCAGGCGCTTAGCAAGATGGATATCATTACATCATACCATTACATAAATACATGGGGATACAACAATTCATACAATTCACAAGAATACAACATCAATACAAGGCATCCGACTTCGGATGCAAACATGAAAAGCACAACGACATCCATCTGCTATCCCAGGCTGCCGACAAGGAACCTAACCCAAGACTAACGAAGAAGAAGAAGAAGGAACTCCAACAAAAGGGAGCATCGCTCTCACGTCAAGTCATCGGAAACCTACACCTGCAACTGTTGTTGTAGTAACTGTGAGCCACGAGGACTCAGCAATCCCATAACCATGGGTAACAAGACTAGCAAAGCTTAAAGGGTAGGAAGAGGTTAAGTGGTGAGGTTGCAGCAGCGACCAAGCATATGCATGGTGGCTAACTTACGAGTACAAGAATAAGATGAGCATCTACGCAAACGGTCGCAAACTAGTAATGATCGCTAAAGATCCTAAACTACCTACGAGTCAAACATAACCCCACCGTGTTCTCTTCTCAAAGTGAAAAGAGACAGTCACGGTTACTCACGTGGTTCGTGTATTTTACTTCGGATCCTCTGTCAAGTTTTCTACAACCGGACATTATCAAATTCCAATCTGCCACATAACCACGGGCACGGCTTTCGAAAGATCATAACCCTGCAGGGGTGTCTCAACTTAGCCCATCACAAGCTCTCACTTTCAGCTAAGATAATAATAATATTACCCCTTATCTTAGGGAAGGCCCGATCAGACTCGGAATTCCTGGTGCACAAGACATTTCGACAATGGTAAAACAAGTCCAGCAAGACCTCCCGGTGTGTCGACACCCTGATAGTAGCAGCGAGTATCTCGTCTCAGGCCACGACCTGATGGGCGAGCCTACGGGAGCCAATCCTCGAGTTTCCCCGTGGTGGCCCCGTAGTCTCCCCGTTTGGGACCAACGCCATCAGCACTAGCCCCCCCCTGCTATGTAGAAGAATCCTCAGGTAGCGCTAACTCCCTATGCAATTAATTAATTAATTAAGTTTTTAATATGTTGCAAATAAAACCAAAGTTGGGCCTTGCTGGGAGTTTTATTCAAAGACGAACTGTCAAGGGAACCCCATATACCCAACCGTGTAAGGAACGCAAAATCAAGGAACATAACACCGGTTTATCAGCTCCTAAGGTGGCATGAGTGGAACAAAACACCGAGCAAAAGGCCAAGCCTTCCACCCATTGCAAAGTATATAGGTACGTTAATAAATATAAGATATATTGTGATATTCCCAAAACATCAAGCTCCAACATGGAGCAATCTTCATCTTCACCTGCAACTAACAACGCTATAAGAGGGGCTAAGCAAGCAGGTAACATACCCAAACAACGGTTTTGCTGGGAAGGTGTCAAGGTTAGAGGTTTCATGGCAACAAGGAGTGGGGCTGACAATAAAAGATGGGTAGCGCGACATATAACAAAAGCATCGACACAGCTATCATGGCAATGATTGTAAAGGTATCCAAGGTGATGATCATCTTTCCTGAGATCCCGCAAGGAAGAAGACGAGTCCATGAAGAAGACGAAGAAAAAGCCACGAAGCGAACCACATGTAGTCGAACGAATCCTCACGATCGCAACGGGTAATGAACTAGCGAGAAGAAGCACACAACATGGTAAACACACCACTAAAGAACATGACAAGAAGCTCAACCAAGTATGATGCAAGACAAGTCTATATGATCCAAAACATGGCAATGGATGATGCATACAAGAACAACACAAAACAACAAGTTTAAATGAGGCCGGAAACAACATATAACAAATCCGGTAAGTCCTCATATGCACATTTCAAAAAAAATCCAGATCTGAACAAACCTTATGTTCAAGTTGTTAAACAGCAAGTTAACATGCACCATGGTGATCTACTCGAAATTCGAGTCAAGTTTCATATAAAGTTTGTTTAATTCGGAGCTACGGCTTAGATGATATGAGAAACACAAGTCAAACATGGCAAGTATGCAAGATGCATCCAAACCACAAGCAAACACACTCCAAACATGTAAACAACATGATATTATGCTTCTACATGCAAAGTCACGCAAGTTTCATATAGGCCACGCTCAAAACGGAGCAACGGTTCAACACACGAAACAAGATATTACAACAAGCTGTCCAAAAACAGCAACATGGCAACTTTGGAGCAAGGTATATATATGCTACAGCACCCAAACATGATAACAAAAGGCATGGATGTGAAATAGACATGATACTGAACAAGCATGAACTTAGAGCACACCTAAAAACGTGCTGGAACACAATTAAACAAGCATGGCAAGATTCAATAAATTTATCCATACTTGGTCAAAATCTGTGAAGGCAAAAACATCATCATGATGCTGCCTTCGGAGGAACAAAACAACAAGCATATCAACTCTACTAAGTATATAAAGATCATGGACATGTAATAGACATAGCATACATCAAACAACTCCATTGGAACAACTCCATAGAAGGCATGGATCAATAACAACAAGCTTCGCCAAATTGATCATGCTGATAAAAGTCTGACAGGTACATTCATAGCAACTTGAGAGCAAGAAATAAATAAGCTATAGCAGGCCATATGTGCAAACATGGACATGGATAGATAGAGCATAACATGGACAACAAGATATGAACATTTGACATAGTAAAACATGCATGGATTTGAGTGAGGCATCAAGCAAACATAGCATATGGTTTAATAGTTTCAGACTTAGCACTTTCAACAAGTCTCAGGAAACAACAACAGTGAGTAGGCTACTTTGCAAGCTTGTTGCAAACACCTCAAGGCATATCATGAAAAGTGGATTGCACCACAACAAAGAAGGCATGATTGTGCTTCTAAAACATAAAGACACGTGGCATAAAAGACAAACACACCAATAGCTATGAACAAGTCCAATCAGCATCTCACAACAAGTTTCAGCACTTAACAGCCACATGCACTTTTGCAACAGAGATTAACATGGCAATAAGGTCCCTAACATGAATGTTACATCAACCAACATGTAGAGCACTTCACAATGAACATTTTTACATATCATACACTCCATTTGGACCGACATGCACAAATTATCATCATCACAAGCATGCAACAAATTTACAGTTATCAGCAGTTTTAAACATATAGCACTCTTGCAACGATGATTAGGTCATCCATATGAACTCAAACAAGCATGCCACAATGGAGCAAAATGAAGATCATATCACAAAGAACATTTTGATATATTATATGCATCAAACGGACCACCACACAAAAAGTTACAAGCACCACAACATGCACACATTTTTAAAGTTTTTAGGGACTTAGTGAAAAAACACAGGGCAAAAAAAACACAACGGGCCGAAATTGACTGGCCCAACTACAGAGAGAGAAAAAAGAGAAAGAAAAAATGAGGCGCTGGGGAGCCCTCACCATGGGCCTCGCCCTGGGGTCGCGGAGGAGGAGGCAGGCCGGATCTGGCTGGGCCGGAGCTGGAGAGGTGGGCCGCGGGGAGGCCCACATGGCCGGCAACCCTGGAGTGGCCCACGCGAGGCTCGGGCGTCGTCTTCCTCTGCTCGATGCAGAGGCTGGACAGAGGCGCGGCGGTGCTGGCACAGGATTGGCGGCGGGGACGCGAATCCGGCGAGGCGGGCCGGGATGGAGCGGACGACGGGGTCGGCGTCGAGGGGCTCGGGGACGTGATTTCTGTCCCCTGGTGCTCGGGCTGGCGCACGGGATGAACGGGCCCCGTGCGCCCGGGGAGCTTCGGCCGGGCCAGATCTGGGCTCGCGGGCCCGGTGGCTGCGGGGAAGCCAGCGAGGGCGACGTGGCACGCTCCGGTTGGTCGAGAGCGTCCGCTGGGTGAGGTGGCCCGACCTGAGTGGCTGCGGGCGGCGGCGCCAAGTGGCGGAGGGGTTGTGGCCTGGCGTGGAATTCGAGGAGGGGGAGGCTAGATGTAGGGGAAGGCCAATTGTGGCAAGGGGAATGAGCTTAAATAGGGAAGGGGGCTAGGATTAGACCAGTTTTGGGGCAGTTTCGGACCCCCGGATCGAAATCCGACGGCACCGCAGCGGGGGGGGGGGGTAGGTTGGGCCTAGTGGGCTGATTGTGGCTGTGTAAAGAAGGTGTGGGCTGAGATGAGAGGAGAGGAGAGAGGCCCGCGGGGTTTTTCGGAGACCGAAAACGTCTGACGTTTTGTCCGGCGATAGTGCCGCTATAGTTTAACGGTTGGGCTAACAAATGAACTCTGAATGCGATGAAATTTGACAGGCGGTGTGTCTACACTATAATAAGACCACACGCCAAGTTTCGACCCATTCCGAGAACATTTTCTGGCCACTCATAAAATAAATATACGGCGGTGCCGCGGGCGCGTGCGAGTGTGTCTGGACTCAGGACGGACAATGGAAAGGACGGGCGGACTCGGACGGATGCAAGTTTTGAAAAACATGAGGATGCAATGCACACGATGACATGGAAAAATGCAACACGCAAGCATATGACATGGCAACGACGACGAATAACTGGCTGACACCTGGCGCACCGGTCTCGGGGTGTCACATGTCTCTTGTTATTACTGAGTCCGTTCTAGTAGTAGTTGCATAACTGCCCATTTACACTGAGATGTTGTCAGATAATGATTCTCTATGGTTGGTTATCTTTGATGAAATAGGAGGAAACCCCTCTTTTGATATATAAGAAATCAGTGGCACTAGCAGTGCCGAAACATTGCCTCAAATTAATAGTGCCACTAGATTAAGGTGCAAAATAATAACATTAATGCTTTATCATGGCAGTGCCAAAACAATAGCACAAAAGCAGAGTTAACATGCAGGATCTTTGGCAAATGGTCGGACCAAAAAGGAACATACCTCGTGATGGGAGCCATATCTGTAGTCAACACCATCAGAGAAGGGATGACACCAGTCAGCAACATGGATGATTCAATTCATGGGACCTTTTTGTGCAGTTCACCTAAAATGAAGCATTGGTTGCATCATGCAGTTAGCAAGTACTTGGTCCCATGAGCTAGCAGCTTTTCTTCATTAGTTGCAATAAAATTGAGCAACATCAAGGTTGGTCATGAAGCTCCTAGAATGTTCAACTATTATTTGGATATCATTTTGTGCAGTTCAACAAAGATAAAGCGTGAAATGTATATCTCTGTTTGCACAAAAAGTTGGAAAGGAGGGCGACTAATAAGTGATGAATCATACATCAAATGAAAAGAAGCATGTTCCTTATCTGAATGGCGATCCTATAAGGACAGTAGCAATTTCGAAAGAAGCAGCATTGCTAGATATTAGTGTGGGCATTAGGATTAACTATGACAATCGTTAAATATGACATTACAATAATGGTGCCATTGCTTCATTTTACCAACAACATTACTCTAACAGCTGCTAAAGAGTTGGTATTTGGGCACGGGATAGTAGGCGGACCAGGACAGTTGCATTTCTAACGAAAAGAACAACTTATCTTAATGGCAAATTTAGTAGGACATGAAAAACAGTGCCATTGATTCATATTACTGGAGGCACTACATTAAAAACAACATTGGTTTAACGTGTCCTTACTTTAATAGTGGGACTGCTACATTTTACCAGTGACATTACATAAGAGGAGCTCGGGGCAACAAACATCCAAACAAGATATCTAGGTTGGTCCCATTTTTGTAGCCACCTTATACTACGTGAGGCTAGCAAATCTAGTGCTGGACATACTCTATTGACTTGTCCCCCAGTCCCCACTTTCTTTCCTTTTCAACTAATATATTGGTTTATATTGAGTTTGTACTGTGTTTCCCTTTATTTCCCAATTAGACCAAGAGACCAGTTGGATAGGCACTTTCTGCTACTTTTCATCCCCATTATTTGCTCTTTCAACCAAGTCCTAGATTCAAGTAACAAATCTGCCCCCACCCCGACCCCCTTTCTTCCCTGTTTGAACCAAGTAGTACTAGATTCGACTGCATGAAGTTGTTTTACCTCTTAACAGTAAAATTTAATGTGGCTTTCAAACATCCGATCGATCTTGACTACTGCAGGTTGCTACTAACGCGACACTACGATAAGAGACCCTTCGACGAAACTGTGTGCTTTGCCATAATCTTAAACAGGGGTGTAAAAAACCGTCAAAAAAGGTGCAAAATGTTTGCGATGGAGGATGCATAAAAAATGGTTCAGATTTTGGTTCCGTGTGCGATGGTGGGCATACGGTTCAATTCAATTGACTGTTTGCGATGAGGAGGAACAAAAGAAATGGGCGGCCAGATGAAGGCATGTGCGATGTAGAGCATACGGTTCAGTTGGATGAACTGTTTGTAATTAGGCAACACAAAAGAAACGGTCAGGCAGATCAAGGTGTGTGCGATATACGGCATGCTGTTCACTCGGATGAACTGTTTGTGTTGAGAGAAGAGAACAAAAACGGTTCAATATAAGAAGATGTGTGTGATACACGCCAAACAGGTCTATAATCAAAAATGTGTGCTAAGACCAATAATAACACAGTTGGTTGCTGCTAATAAGACGTGTGTGTTGTGCGACGGGATTGCATGCATACAGAACAACATAGTATATATATACACACTTATAAGGACATGGTTGCATAACCAAATTAAACATCCACTTACATAGGTGGCTACTATACAACCATGGCACTTGCACACACCAAAGTAAACTATTACATGCATTCACATTGTGTTGCCTCATTTCCCGGTCCTCCCATTACTTTCCTCATACATTCACACGATGCTAATTGAAGGAGGATGCATCATTGGCCGTTCAACATTTCGGGAACCGCTACCCTCTCCGTCGTCTGCATTAAAGCCGTATCAGGAACTGCGCCACCCGCTGTCAAATCGAATAATACTGCGCCGCCCGCAGCACGCCTGGCTGAACACGCCTCCTCGCCTCCATCTATGATTAATTACTAAATTTTAGTTGCAAAAATTAGATACTGCTAGTGATTTTTTAGCTTCATATTTGGATAAATCGCAGTGTTACAAGGTTGGCAAATGGCAATGTTACTAGATCAACAAATGTCAATCTTTCTAGTTTGACAAATGGCAACATACCCAATATGACATATCAAAATCTGACCAAATTGTTTGTAAGTGGTTCACACGGGTCATCCAAAAGAACTGTTTTTGTTCAAGATATGCACAAATCCTGCTCCCACTTTTCTACGTCATGTTGATGCTGCTCCATGATAGCATGCCAAGTTTCATGTTGATGCTGCTCCATGATAGCATGCCAAGTTTCGTGAATTTCAGAAGAGTTTTGGATTTACTAGAATTTAAAAAACAGATATCTAAATGTTTGCGACCGAGTGACGGTGACAGGGAGTTTGACATTCATTCCCATTTCTTGCATGGGACCTAAGCATGCACCCATGGACAAAGATTTGGGTTTTCAACCAATTTAGATGCACGGGAGCATGTGCATGTAGTTCAAATTTGAATTATGCACAAAAATGCATTGAAAACTCACTTAATGTATAAAAATGTCCAAACGAACCCCGAAAAATCACAAAAAATAACACAACACTCCTTTTGTTCTACGTTGACACGAGAAAAAACTTGAAAGCAATAAGAGGCAATGGCTATCGTTTCACCCCCAAAGTAGGGGCGGTCCCTACCAAAACCATCATGCTTGTTAAGAAGCTCTGGTCTGTGAGAAGCATATACCCAAACCAGCCCCAAATGGGACAAAAATTTACCACGACATGTTTATTCCGCTCCATGATAGCATGCCAAGTTTAATAAATTTTAGACGAGTTTTGATTTACTAGAATTTAAAAACCAGGTATCTCAATGTTTGCGGTCGAGTGATGGTGGCAGTGTGTCTGACATTAATTCCTATTTATTGCATGGGACCTAAGCATGCACCCAAGGACAAATATTTGATTGTTCAACAAATTTATATGCACGGGAGCATGTGCATGTAGATCAAATTTGAATTATTCACATAAATGCATTGAAAACTCACTAAATGCATAAAAATGTCCCAACAAACCGCGAAAAATAAAAAACACAACACCCATGTTGTTCTATGTTGACACGAGAAAAAAATTGAAAGCAATAAGAGGCAATGGATATCGTTTCGCCCCCAAAGTTGGGGCGGTCCCTACCGAAACCATCATGCTCGTTGTGAGAAGCTCTGGTTTGTGAGAAGCATATAGCCAAACCTGCCCCAAATGGGACAAAAAAATTACCACGGCATGTTGATGCTGCTCCATGATAGCATGCCAAGTTTCATGAATTTCAGGCGAGTTTTGGATTTACTAGAATTAAAAAACTAGGTATCTCAATGTTTGCGGCCGAGTGACGGTGGCAGGGTGTTTGACATTCATTCACATTTGTTCCATCGGACCTAAGCATGCACCCAAGGACAAATATTTGATTTTCAACCAATTTATATGCACGGGAGCATGTGCATGTAGTTCAAATTTGACTTATGCACATAAATGCATTGAAATCTCACGAAATGCATAAAAATGTCCAAACGAACACCAAAAAATCACAAAAAAATAACACAACACTCCTTGTAATGCCCAATATGAGATTATACCTCCTACGTGTCGAGGCACGACTTAAAGGCATAAGCTCATACTAGAATGATCTCAAGTATGGTATCTTTGCACGATTCATGTAAAAGACGGATGAAATTGCAAAAGGGATAGTTGTCTTACACTCGCCACGTCACACAATGAATACCATAGCATACATCATCCAATAACACAGAGTCCGACCACAGAAGAAAATCCAAATGAAAGATACCATAAACACAAGGTCCGATCGCCCCTAGTAGGAACCACTACTGATCGTCGAAAAACGTCACATACATACGGCCACTCTCTTCATCGAGCTCCCAGTGAAGTTCTGAACTATCTCCTGCACTGTTCTCAGTGGTACCTGCATTTGGTGTTGTAGTAACTGTGAGCCACGAGGACTCAGCAATCCCATAACCATGGGTACCAAGACTAGCAAAGCTTTATGAGCTTTATGGGTATGGAGAAGGGTAGTGGTGAGGTTGCAGCAGCGGCTAAGCATATGTATGGTGGCTAACTTACGAGTACAAGAATAAGATGAGCATCTACGCAAACGGTCGCAAACTAGTAGTGATCGCTAAAGATCCTGAACTACCTACGAGTCAAACATAACCCCACCGTGTTCTCTTCTCAGAATGAAAAGAGAAAGTCACGGTTAATCACGCAGTTGTGTGTTTTACTTCGGATCCTCTGACAAGTTTTCTACAACCGGACATTAACAAATTCCAATCTGCCACATAACCACGGGCACGGCTTTCGAAAGATCATAACACTGTAGGGGTGTCCCAACTTAGCCCATCACAAGCTCTCACGATTAGCAGAAGTAATAATAATATTACCCCTTATCTTAGGGAAGGCCCGATTAGACTCGGAATTCCCGGTGCACAAGACATTTCAACAATGGTAAAACAAGTCCAGCAAGACCTCACGACCAGATACCTCGAGTTTCCTCGTGGCGGCCCCGCAGTCTCCCCGTTTGGGACCAACACCATCAGCACTGGCCCCCCTGTTATGTAGAAAGAATACTCGAGGGCGCGACCCCCTATGCAAATTTAATTAATTAATTAAGTTGTTATTATGAGGCAAATTAAAACCAATGTTGGGCCTTGCTGGAGGATTTTTATCCTCGGGAGCAGGACCTACCACAGAGAACACCGGCGATACAATTAGTAAGCAAACAAATGCAACAATATGATGCATGCTCATCACATGGCAAGATGCATGTGTTTTGGGCTAATGCATCTATAAACAGAAGGGTTTGAGCCCATTTGAATCAAAGATTCAAATTGAAACCCAAACTATTATTTATTAAAGTGCATTATCATGTTTTAATGTGAACAGCAAGGTTAACTTGCTCAAACATGCATGAAACTGGTGCCATTGGAAAGATTGGATTTTTCTGATCAATTTTCATATATAAATCTTTTCCATCTGAGCTACTTTTGAATTTATATGATTTTTTGAAGTTTAAAGTATTTTTTGGAATTTCCTGAATTGTTTTAAATCAAATAATCCCAGAAAATCATTTACTGCGTCAGTCTGACATCATGCTGACGTCAGTAGGTCAACAGACCTGGTCCAAGTCAAACCTGACTGGTGGGTCCCGCATGTCAGTGTCACAGGGGCTAATCCCGGTCAAAACTGGGGTTGACTGGGTTTGACCACGCGGTGGGGCCCACTGTTAGTGGCTGTGGTGGTTAAACAAAACGTCATTAGTCCCTAACTAAGTGGCCAGGTCAGCCCGCCGGAATTTGGCCGGCGGCGACCAATTCGTGCGGCGGTGGCTCGCCGGAGTTGCTCGGAACGGCACTACAGGCTGCGGTTTGCAATGGGTTTTGGTCCTATGGCGAGCTAGAGCTCATGCGCGTCTAATGGTGGTGGTGGCTGGAGCTAGGGTGGCCGGAGCTCGCCGGAGTAGAGCTCGTGGCGGCGGCCGGAGCTCGGGCATCATCGAGTTAAGCGTTGCGGGGCACGGGCGAGCAAGGGGAAGGGCTCAACGGCATCCTGGTGAGGTCAGGAGCACGATGAAGTGCTCGGGCATGTCTAAGGACCACTAGAACGATGGCGGAGACGAGGACGCCGGTGGTGAGCTCGGGTGCTTGCGGGATGGCGGCTACAAGACGTAATCGAGCTCGGGGAGAGGGGGGTTCGACATGTGAGCTCACAGCGGTCGCAGAGGGCGTCGACGCGGGTTTGGGGAAGGCCGGACGGCGACGTACGGGCGGCGGCGATCTCTGGTGCCGAAGGTGGAAGACAACGGCGAGGACGGCGCTACGGGGCTTCCGGCGTCGTGTGCGTTGGTGGGGAGCTTCAGGGCGACGCGGCGAGCCCGATGGGTGCGTCAGGGAGGCGAGGGGGTGGCTTAGGGCGCGGTGGCAGTGAACGGCGGCGATGAGCCCGCTCGGTGGAGCTCGGCGGAGAGGGATAGAGGAGGGGGAGGACACGGGGGAGAGTGGGAGAGGGGCTAGGAGCTGCGTGGCGACGCATAGGAGTGTTGAGGCGTCGGGGGACGCAGGCAGCCAAGCAGGAGGTGGTCGGACGCGTGCGTGCAGGCCGTGGCCACGTGCCCCGTCCTCCTGGCGAGAGGAGGGAGACGACTGGCGTGCGCCAGCGGGCTGGGCCGCGCTGGGCCAGCCAGGTAAGTGGCCCAGGTGAGTGGGCTGTCCCATGTCTCTCTCTTTTTTTCTATTTTCTTTCTGTTTTGTTTCTTTTGCAACTTTGTTGAATTAATAAAAATGCTAGAACATTTTTATAACTCATAAAACTATTCATGCCCACTGCATATAATATGAACAGTATGGAACATTTTAGTTTATGATTATTTGGGCACATAAAGTATTTTATAGCATTTAAATGCCCAAATGCAATTACCATATGAAATAATCCAGAGACCTTTGGATGTCGTAGAAAATTTGTGCACCATTTTTGGCAGAGGTTTAAGACCAAGGCAAAGATGATGAACATTTTTGAAGGGCATTTTGGGTACATTGGAAAAGATTTTATTAAACCCTAGTTGTTAGAAGAGGGGTGCTGGGGTTTCTGTCATTCCCATTTCAAGTTTCTTTGGAAAGTAAACATGATGCACACTCTAGCTAGTCCTAATGCAAGCACTGACTAGGGATGTGACAACTCACCCCCACTCAAAAGAATCTCGTCCCGAGATTCGAGTTCCTCCGCAAAAAGGGTGGGGTACTCAAGTCGAAGACGATCCTCTCTTTACCAAGTAGCTTCACTCTCGGAGTGATGTGACTATTGAACCTTGAGAAACTTGATATTATGACGTCGAGTGGTACGCTCGGTTCGATCAAGAATGTGAACGGGGTATTCTCGATAGGTGAGATTGTCCTGGAGATCAAGCGTTTCGTGGTCCACTCCGCGGATATGATCCGAGAAGCAACGCCTGAGTTGAGAGACGTGGAAGACATCATGAACTCTGGAAAGGTGCGGAGGTAGTTCCAACTGGTAGGCAACTTCTCCTTGTTTGGCAAGAATGCGAAAAGGACCGATGTAACAAGGAGCCAATTTGCCTTTGATACCGAAGCGATGGGTTCCCTTAAGAGGAGTAACCCGAAGGTAAGCCTTATCGCCAACTTCAAAAGTCACAGCCTTATGATGACTATCATATTGGCTCTTTTGGCGAGACTGGGCTGTTTTCAATTTCTCACGAACGATGCGAACTTGCTCTTCTGCTTCCTCGATCATATCCGGACCAAAGAATTGTCTTTCCCCGGTTTCTGACCTGTTAAGAGGCGTTCGACATCTTCGTCCATAAAGAACTTCGAAGGGAGCCTTTCCCAAGCTGGCTTAAAAACTATTGTTATAAGCGAATTCGGCAAATGGAAGACACTTCTCCCAATCCATACCGAAAGAGATGACAGAGGCTCGAAGCATATCTTCCAGAATTTGGTTGACTCGTTCCACTTGACCACTTGACTGAGGATGAAAAGCGGTGCTAAAAGAAAGATGAGTCCCCATAGCATTTTGGAAACTCTCCCAAAATCGTGAAGTGAAAAGACTTCAACGATCGGAGTTAATCTCCAACGGCACACCATGAAGTGATACTATCCGAGAGTTATACAAGTCTGCTAGCTGGCTAGCGGTTATACTCTCTCTATAGGTAGGAAATGGGCTACTTTAGAGAGGCGGTCGATAACGACGAAGATAGCATTATTCCCTTTCCTGGTCCTGGGAAACTCGGTAATGAAATCCATATCGATCTTGTCCCATTTCCATTCAGGAATAGCTAAAGGTTGGAGGGTGCTAGCAGGCCGTTAATGCTCTGCTTTGACTCGATGACAAATGTCGCAGGTAGCAATGAATTGAGCGATTTCTCTCTTCATCCTAGTCCACCAGAAACTCTGGCGTAGGTCCTGATACATTTTGGTACTATCTGGATGTATCGTGAGAGGAGATTCATGAGCGTCCTTAAGAATCAGCTGCCGTAGAAGTTGGTTCTTGGGAACCACTAAACGGTTCTCGAAGAATACAACACCTCGATCATCCATAGAGAAACTTCTAGCAGCTCCGCTAGCAATGCTCTCCTAGAGTCGGGATATACCCTTATCACGCTTCTGGGCAGCTATGATTTGATCCGTAAGGGTAGGTTTCGCCACCAAGGTGGAAAGGAATCCTCGAGGAACAATGTGAAGGTTAAGCTTACGAAATTCCTCGAGGAGAAGTGGTTGCCCCTGTTGCAACATAAGGTTGTTACAATAAGACTTACAACTTAGTGCGTCAGCCATGACATTGGCCTTTCCAGGGGTGTAAGTGATTCCTAAGTCGTAATCTGTGAGCAACTCAACCCAACGCCTTTGCCTGAGATTCAAATCCGGTTGGGTGAAGATGTATTTCAGACTTTGGTGATCGGTGAAGATTTCATAGCGATTACCAAGAAGGTAATGTCGCCATGTTTTGAGTGCGTGGACTACAACTACAAGCTCTAGATCATGTGTAGGATAGTTATCCTCATGTGGACGCAATTGTCGAGATGCGTATGCGATGACTTGACGATCTTGCATGAGTATGCAACCTAGTCCTTGTCGCGAGGCATCACAAGTCCTTGGAAAAGTCTGGTGGTACCAGTACGGGTGCAGATGTCAGGCGTCTTTTCAGTTCCTGAAAGCTGGACTCGCACTGTGGTGTCCACTCAAACTTTTTATCTTTCTTGAGGAGTTCAGTTAGAGGTTTAGCAACCTTGGAGATATTCTCTACGAAGCGTCGGCAATGGCTCGCTAAGCCAAGGAAACTCCTAACTTGCTTGACCGATTCAGGAGGAGTCCAATCAAGGACGGCTTGAACTCGCTCGGGATTCACGGCAATACCCTTGCCAGAGATTACATGACCCAGATAGGTTACTTCTGGCAACCAGAATTCACACTTGGAGAATTTGGCATATAGGCGGTGCTCTCGAAGTTTCATCAATACCAGCCTTAGATGCTCGGCATGATCTTCCTTGTTCTTGGAGTAAATGAGTATATCATTGAGGTATACCACGACGAATTTATCCAAATACTCCATGAATATAGAATTCATTAGCCGGGAGAAAGTGGTTGGGGCATTGGTTAACCCGAAGGACAGGACAGTGTACTCGTATTGGCCATAACGAGTAACAAAAGCCGTCTTGGGAATGTCGCCGTTCTTGATTTTGATTTGATGGTAACCCAACCTCAAATCCATTTTGGAAAAGACTGAGGATCCAGCGAGCTGATCATACAGGTCGTTGATTCTGGGGAGTGGATACTTGTTCTTTATGGTGACCAGATTGACAGGTCGATAATCTACAACCATCCGTTCCGTTCCATACTTCTTCTTAACGAAGAGGACGGGACAAGCCCAAGGGGAAGAACTAGGACGGATGAAACCCTTTTTCAAGGACTCATCGAGTTTTTTCTTAAGCTCAGCTAATTCTAGGGGTGTCATCTTATAGGGTCTCCTAGAGATTGGGACAGTTCCTGGAATAAGATCTATCACGAACTCGACATCTCTGTCAGGTGGAACACCTGGCAATTCTTCTGGAAAGACATCCGGAAAGTCACGGACTACCTGGATATCTTCGAGTTTTGGTAGAGGGTTGGCATTAAGAGAGTAGAGCTGACACTCAGCCATTCGGGTCAAGACATTGACTATCTTGCCGATGGGTGTGTAAGTTGAACAGTCCTAGTGTAGCAATCAATCTAGGCGTAATGGACTGTCATCCAGTCCATACCCAAGATAATGTTTATGTCCGAGGACTTGAGAGCGATTAGTGATGCAAGAAAAACAAGTCTATCAACAAGAATTTCATTCCCATGGCTTACTCTAGAGGTTTGCCATCTAGAGCCGGGAGTTTGAATTTCCATGGTGGTGGGCATGTCACAAGAAGTCATGTTGTGCATTCGAGCATAGCTCTTAGATATGAACGAATGAGATGCTCCAGTATCGAAAAGAACAGATGCCGGATGGCAGTTAACGAGAAGCATACCAAGGACGACGTCAGGATCCTCATAAGCTTCCTCAGCAGAGACATAGTTGACATGACCACGTGCAGTGGGGATTGGCTTGACATAGTTCACCTTGCATGTTGGCTTACCACGGCCAACGGACTTTCCTGGCTGGTTCTAAGGACACTCACGCATGTAGTGCCCTGGTTCTCCACACTTGAAACATGTCACAGTGCCAGTGCGTGGAGCAAAATTGGCAGGTGGTCCTCCATAAGTCTTGGCAGGTGCATACTATTGAGTTGGGCGAGGCGCCTCATAGGATGGCCTCAGAGTGTATTTGGGTGGCAGAGTAGTGTTAGGAACCCACACACGGCGCTTGTGAGAGCCAGAGCCGGATGAGGAACCAAAATCACGAGGATGCTTGCGTGTGGCTCCGAAATCAGTCTGGCCCGTCTCATCACTGATAGCTTTATTCACCAACTTCTGGAAGGAGGTGCACTCGTGCAAGCGTAGATCTCGGTGAAGTTGAGGGCTGAGTCCCTTGTGGAACCTCGCTTGCTTCTTGGCATCGGTGGATACTTCCTCAGGTGCATAGCGTGCCAAGTTGCCAAACTCGCGACTATAGCCAACCACGGTTAACCGGCCCTGGGTGAAATTGCAGAATTCCTCCCGCTTGCGATCCATGAGACCTTCTGGAATGTGATGTTCACGGAATGCCTCACTGAACTCGGCCCAAGTGGTGATTTGGCCAGCAGGACGCATAACCTCAAAGTTTTCCCACCAGAGACTGGCAGGGCTCTCAAGATGGTAGGCGGCATAGATAACCTTGTCAGCTTCGGCCACACGTGCAGAGTGTAGCTTGTGGGTGATACTTTGAAGCCAGTCATCCGCATCCAGAGGTTCAGCGGAATGATGGAACTTCGGTGGGCACATCTTGATAAAGTCATTGATTGACACCACGTCATTCCTCTGACGGAACCCAGTGTTCTGCTCTATGCGTTCCAGCAGACGGTTGGTCTCTCTCTTGTTTCGTTCTGCCTCGAGCATAACTTCAGCCAAGGAGGGTGGCTGGGGCAGATTCTCATCTCTAGCCCCACTAGCCTCACCCTGCTCTTGAGCAGCAGGAGTGCTGCGAGTGTTGACCATCCTAGGAAAACAATACAACGGTTTAGACAAGGATGGCAAAAACTTGACATAGGAGTGCAGAATGTAATGGATGACACGGATTGTAGAGATGTTCATTTGTACGACATGGTAATATAGAAACTGCCATATATACACCAGTGGTCATACACACCATACATAGTTTAGTACAAGCCAAGGCTAAAGTACAACTGCGGTGAAAGACGATACATCTCATCAGAGGCATTCCAAGCTCCTATACATTATTTAACTACACCTCCGGAATTCAGTACAAACTAAGTCATATTCCACAAGACGCACGTGACGGTGGAAATACAACTACTACTGCCACGGTCTAGCTCAGACACTCCCGTAGTAATCTTCATAAAGATTACCACCATAGCCTAGAAGTGGAACAGGTGGATCTTGAAACTCTCGAGCACTCGTAGGCTGTAGACCGTAGGGACATGGATGCGGTCTCGGTCCCGATGCTAGTGGTAACCGTCGCCCACGTGGAGGTGTAATACCCCCAACATCACGCCAATCCATACGATCAGACAGACGAGTCCGCACGGGGTACAAATCCCGCATATCCAGATATCCGGCGTGCACGGCAAGTGCAAGCCGTGTCAAAGTAGTCCAGTGAGCGGCTCGAGTGTTATAAAGCTCCATCCGGAGGGCACGGACCTCACGGTCCCTATCCTCCAGCATCTGAGTAGTAGTCTGAAGCAGTGGCTCCTCATGAGCGGCATCAGTATACAGACCAATGTAGTAGCCTTCCTCTCCAGGAAGTGAGGCTGGCATGTAATAGAACTCAGTGTTCAGCAGCAGGGCATGCCTAGCCCGGATGATGGTCATCATCGAGTAAGCGGCATCCTGCACTGCCATCTCGATGGTAACCCCGAGTCCATAAGACCAATGGATGGGGTCGTTAGCTCCGGGATATGAGGGGTATATCAGGACTGTGCAGAAATACTGACTCAGGTTGAAATCCCGGTACTGTTCCTCCACGGTGTACTCAGGATACCAACGGTAGCCGGTTTCAGTCAACACACGGACTAGCATGGCTGTGTGACCTGGCACATTAATGCACCGAGTCAAACGGACCACCTGGTGAGGTGTGCGAACAGACATCTGAAACACGAAATAATGCAAAGGCATTAGAATTTCTAGAAGAAATCGGGCAGCATATGTCGGGGGAAACTGCCCGCCGCGAACACCTATGGGACCGGAGCCCCTTGTCTGTGCGGTACGAGGGCGGAGGGAGCACGAAGAGCAGATCGTAGCGAGCACGCGGGCAGTTTTACCCAGGTTCGGGCCGCGGTAGACGCGTAAAACCCTACTCCTGCTTAGTTGTGTATTGAGTTGGAGAGCTCGGGAGCTTGAAGAAGCAGCTACACCGAGCGTATGAGTGATCTAGCTTCCGAACCCTCTCCACGTTGTGCATGGGCCTCCTTTTATAGTGCAAGGGGTCACCGACAGGTGTCAACGTAGGAGAAAGGGGTAAAAACGTAAAAGAGGTGGTAGTTGTAACAGTGCGGGAACAGTGGAGCTACAGTGCATGAACAGTGGTCGCTACCTACTTTGACAGTGGGGGACAAGGGCATTTAATGCCCGTCGCCGTCGACCCCAAAAGCTCCCGCCCTTGCGTCTCCGTCTGCCACGGCGATGGATCCACCACTGTGGAGTGCCACCGTGTCCCCCAGGCTGCACAGCCATCCGCCACGCGTCCCTGGATAGGCCCCAGGGCGACGCGTGGGCCGATGAGCTGGAGCGCGGGCCCACAGCGCAACCTTCCCGGCAAGCACCTTGCCGGGGCCTTGATCTTGCCGGGCCCGGGAGCTTGCCGGGCTCTGAAGCTTGTCGCTCCCCGGGCCCTCGCCGGGTCTTCTACGATGGAATCTTCTAGTCTTCCTGGCAAGCTCCTCTTGCCAGGGCCTTGTGCTAGTGAGGTAATCTTGAGCCTGGTACGGCCTTCCCGGCAAGCTCCACTTGCCGGGGTCTCGATCTTTTGTCTTGCATACTTTGTTTTTGAATGGTTTGATATGGAGCAGGAAAGTCTCCGGCGAGCGCGTGGTAAGCCCTGCCGCGGGAAGCTGCAACTGCCCGTGCACAAGTTGGGGTACTGAGGTACCCCTACCTTAGTACACCGACAGGAGCCCCCGGGCCTGGGCCACACACGGTGCCGAGCGCTGTTGGGCCAGGCCCAAAACAGTGCACGGGCACACGCGGCCCACGGCGCGCCGAATCCACTTTCGTATTCGCCGCATCCCCTCGTAACGGCACGCGTCGATTGCGGCGTCGTGGGATGGGACGTGCCCACGTTCTCTTAATGGAAAGGGCGAAACGCCCCCCACTTCCCCATAAAAGCAGAGGAAGCAGGAGCGATTCCCCTCCTTGCGCTTTCATTGCATCTTCTTCTTCCAAAATTCCCTTTGCGCTCTGCCTCCACACCTCCGCCGCCGTCGTCTGCATCTCCGGCGTCGCCGGGCTCTTCGTCCCCCTCCTTCCGCCGCGTCCGCCATGGCCCCGAAGACCGACAAGGCGAAGGCGGAGAAGGCCAAGAGGGAGAAGTCGGAGCAAGCGGCGAGGCTCGCCACGTACCGGAAGCGGAACCTCGTCTTCCCGCCGAAGCTCGGCGCGCGGGAGCTCTGGAACAAGTATTACTTGTTCTGGGCCAAGGAAACCAAGGCGCACCCCCGCACTCAAGCTTATCCGGCCGCCGCCAAGGACAACTACCCCGGCGGGTACTACTTCTTCGCAGCCTTCTTTCACTGCGGTCTTTGCCCTCCTTTCTCTAATTTCTTCTGCGACGTCATTCACACCTACGGCCTCCACCTTCTTGACTTCACCCCCAACGCCATCCTCACCATGGCGGTTTTCGCACATATGTGCGAAAACTTCATAGGGATACAGCCAAACGTAGCGCTGTTTAGGCACTTCTTCACTCCTAGAGCAGAGGCCGACGCCCCCCTCTCCGGAGGAATTTCTTGGGTTTTCCGTCTGAACAAGAAGGGGTCCTACTTGCCGGGGGAGCTCCGCGGCAAGTGGGAGGAATGGCGTGCGGAGTGGTGCTGGATTGTTGAGGACGAGCCGCAGCCCTTCACCGCGCCGCGCACAACGCCCATCGTGCGCGGCAGAGATTGGAGCGAGCTGGACTCGGACGACATCAAGCTCGACGTCGCCCTCGTCCGGATTCTTCGTCTTCGGACCGCCAAGCTGTCCGTTGCAGAGGTAGGCGCAGATTTCCTCCGCCGCCGCATCGCCCCTCTCCAAGACAGGAAGAGGCCGGCCTGGGAGTACGGCGGCCCGCCGGATATAATGAGGCTGCGCCCCGGGCTAAACTTCAACTTCACGACGCTGGAGCTGAAGGGGATGGTCCGGGAACTCTTCAAATATGACCCGGCCCACCCTGAGTGGTTCAGACCTCCCCGGGGAGTGGTGCCGCTCTGCAACAGCACAGTCCGGGATCGTCTCTGTGCCATGATGCCCGCCTGTGATTCGCACGGCGTGGACCGCACGTGGATTCCGCCCAAGCCCATAGACGTCCTCACCTTCTTCGACAACCACGTGGAGGTGGCGAAGAACAAGGATGACATTAAGGAGCACACGCGGGACACCACCGAGCAGGAGCTTGCATACATGGCTTCTCGGGCTGAAGAGGCCGCTGCAGCCGCAGCGGCAGGAGATTTTGGGTATACGCCTGAAGAGGCGGAGGCTGCGGACGCGTCCAGCCAGGCGGAGGAGGCGGAGATCCGCAGACTGTTGCAACTCCCTCCCGACGCGCTCGCCGGGGTCCCCTCTCTGAGGCACTCCGGGATCCACGGGATCGTGGCCGAGGCCGCGGCAAGGGATGGCGCTGCCGGAGGGAACAGAGGCGCCGGGGGGAGCGGAGGCGCCAGAGGGAGCGGAGGCGCCAAAGGGAAAGAGGCCGCAGCGCAGGGCGCTGGGCCCAGCGAACCAGCCGGGGAGGAGGAGGAGGAGGAGGCCGAGGACTCCGGCGGATCTACGGAGCTCTACGCCGACGACCTCTCCTCGTCGGAGAGCTCCCCGCCCCCGGCAAGCCCAAGGCAATCTCCACCGAAGCGTCTCCGCAAGACGGCGACGGGAGAGAGGGCGCAGGCGCCCCGGCAACAACCAGCTCGCCGGGCAGCTCCCCGGGGGAGCCAAGCTGCGCCGGGGGCGACCGGCGCACCAGCCACAGCAGAGGCGGCCCGTGCGCGGGCCACGACGGAGGCGCCCCGCAAGCAGGCGTCGAGTCGACAGGGGTCTTCTCGTAGCGGAGCAGCGGCTCCGCCCGCTCCTCGGGCTCCGGCTACCACAGGGGCTGGGTCTTCGCAGCCCCCAGCCCCAGGGATCGCTAAGCGCCCGAGGGAATCTTCGTCTTCCGCTCCTCGTGCAGACGCGCCCCAGGTGGAGTATGACTTCTCCGCCTTGAGCGAGGACGACGAGGAGGACCAGGAGAAAGAATCCAAGATCTTACACCTTCTCAAGTTTTGTCTTGATTATTGTTGATGTTGATTTTGTTTGTTGCTTTGATTTCAGGACCTTGGTTCAGCGCGTGGCGAAGAAAGCCAAGGCGCCTGTGGTCGAGGTCGCGGAAGGCTCGGCCACCGCGGCAACTGGGGACGTGCCGGAGCCAAGCCTGCCGGACCCGAGCGCTGCTCCGAGGAGCAGCCCCCAGCGCAGCCCCCAGCGTAAGTCTGGGTTCTATCCTTCCGCTTGTCGGGACGCGCTTGGGGATTTTGTCTCGTTTCGAAATCTTGATATCTTTGTCTTGACTTGTGCAGAGGTGGAGCCACAGCCGCAGGAGCGTCCGGAGGCCGCTTCCGAGGAGCTGCAGGCCCCGCCGTCCCCGCCAAGGCCGAACTCCCCAGCAAGGGAGAGCGCTCCGCCAAGGGCGGGTACTCCGCCAAGGGCGAGTACCCCGCCAAGGGCGAGCAGCCCGGTGAGGGCGGCCACTCCGCCAAGGCAGAGCTCCCCGGCGAGGGAGCCCGCCGCTGACGACGTCCGCCAAGGTATGTCTTGTGATTTTGTCTTCTTGGCGTTGCCTCTTTTTGGATTTTTGCTTGAACTTCTTGTTGCTTCTTCTTCTTCTAGATCTTCCTCCCCCCGAGCCAATGGAGACGGAGGTCATCAACCTCGAGGAGGAGGGCGCGCAGGGCGGCGGCGGTGGTGCCCCTGTCGCCGAGGACACGGCGAGAGCCGCCGAGCCGGCCGTGCAGGAGACCGCTCCGGCTGCAGACGCAGCGGCCGGGGAGGGGGACGACGACCGCACCGCCGACCCGGAGGCGGCGGGAGCATCAAGTGCTGCGCCGACCGCCGACCCCTCCGCCGGCAAGGAGCAGGGCTACTATCTTGAAGCCCCCAACGGCGTCTTCATCCAGGTGCCGTGGGGTTCTTCGTCGCGAGCTCCCGCGGAGGGCGAGGCATTTGACGGGGAGGTCCTCGCCTCCGCGGGCTTGAAGATTGTCGAGGCGCCCGGCGGGAGTGAAGGGCCCGAGGAGGAGAAGCTGCTCCACCAGCTCCTGGCCCTTTACCGGGCCAGGCAGGCGAAGCTCGCTTCCCGGGAGGCCCTTGCCGCCAAGGCCGCCGCGGAGATGGAGAAGCGCGCGGCGGAGCTCAGCGCCGCCAACCAGGCGGCCCTCCGCGAGGTGGCGGAGGAGCGGGAGCGACTCGCCGGCGAATATCAGGAGTGGGTGCTGGAGAAGGCCGAGGCCGAGGAACAGCAGCGGCTCGCCGGGGTGGAGCTGTCCCGGCGAGAAGGAGAACTTGCCCAGCGTAAGGTCAACCTCGACTCCCATGAGGAGGACCTTGCCGCTCGGGAGGAGGCCCTTGGCGGGGAACTGAAAGAGGCGAAAGCCGCCGCGGTTGCCGCGGAGACCGCCAAGAAGGAGCTTGCCGCCAAGGTCGCACAGCTGGAGAAGTCGCTGAAGGTGAGCGCGGAGAAGGTCGCCGCGCTCATCACGGAGCGCGAGAAGGACGCCCACACCAACTCAGAACTCCAGGTGCGTCTTTCTGAGAGGGGCGACGAGTTGAAGGCCGCCAAGGACTCCATCGAGGACTTGGAGTTGAAGGTCTCTACATTGAAGGATTCACTCGACGCTGCCCGGGCTCGGGAGACCAAGCTGAAGGAGGAGCTCCGCAAGGAGCGGACCTTGGTGGACAGCGCCAACCAAGCGGCTGAGCTCTTCCGCAAAACCGTTGAGGTATGGACCGAGGACCTAGTATCTTGTGCGTCCAACATCGACCAGGAGCTGCTGGCGTTGAAGCTGGAGCACCTCATCTACTCCCCGGATCCAAACCTCCCTCACAGCGCCAAGCTCAGCCTCTTCTTCAGTGGAATTGCGCCGGCCCTTGCAGATCTGCGGAAGAAGATCCCCGCGCAACTGGCCGAGGAGACGCGCCTACTCTGCACGGGAACTCTGGAGCGCGTGCTGACGAAGATCGTATACCGCAATCCCGGTATAAATCTCACCAACGTTCTTCGCAGCTTGCTGGCTGACGCGAACATGGAGGCCCTGAAGGAGCAGGTCGCCCACATCATAGCCAAGGTGGCTAAGATCTCCAGGATTGAGGGCGACCGCGTAGATTAGGCCTCCATTATCTTTATCTCTTTTTTGTTGCTGCACTGAGTTGTTATGAACCCATTAGTCCATTGCGACAAGTTATCTTTTGTAAGATATTTATCTTATTTTGATCAATCAGTGCAATGTTATCTTCCTTGTCGTAATCATTGACTTTGCATGTTTTTCACCCTACGCTCCCGGGGAGCTTGCCGGCAAGGGGCCTTTGCCGCGAGCGCTGAGTGCTGGACTCTGAGCAGCCTGCTGGCCAAGGTCTCACCGGCAAGCAACCTTGCCGCGGCTAGTCGCAACGCACTTAGCTTGCTGAGCGTACTCGGAAACGAAGCAAGGGCGCGACACTTGTCGCAGCTCACTTAAATCGTTGAGCGAACTCGAAAACAAGATAAGGGTGCGGCAAGCTACGGGTAGGTTCCTCCGCGCACAGGTTTTCCATACAAAGTGTGACTGTTCAAGGAAGACAACTAAAAATTTAAAAATTTGAACAGGTCAAATAATTCTAATAACTTAGCTTTCATATATTGCTTGCTTCCCGGTAAGGCTTCTCTTTCTTGAACAACACTTGGTTTCTCCTCCACTTCCTTCCCCCCCGGCAAACTTGTGCGCGAGGAACGTTCCTTCTGCTTAGGAGGCAAGGAAAAAGACGAGGGAAACAAGTATATGGCCTTTCGGCGTGCTAATGCTTACCGGTTACTTGAGTGTTGCACCAAATGCCAAACAAAACATGCAAATAGCAAAGAAAAGCATGCAAAAGGCAATCAGCGCAAAACACGAAAACTTTACTGATGCACGGGGTCTGCGCCCGGCTTTGTACAAAGGGTTACATGCAACAGCGGCAAAGCTTGTACAAAAGGTGGTTGCCGGAGCGGGTCACGGCAACCGCGCCTTATGGGTGAAACTTGCGAAGATGCTCTATGTTCCAGGAGTTGCTCACCGGTAAGCCTTCTTCGGTCTCGAGGCGGACAGCGCCGGGCCTCGTAACTTGTCTCACCCGATAAGGGCCTTCCCACTTCGGCGTCAACTTGTTGGAATTCTTGGCGGACTGAACACGCCGAAGAACAAGGTCGCCTTCCTCGAGACTCCTGGCCTTGACCTTGCGGCTATGGTAGCGACGCAAGGCTTGCTGGTATCGAGCAGCTCGTACAGCAGCCTGGAGACGTCCCTCCTCGAGGAGCAACGCGTCATCTTGTCGCAGTTGCTCTTGCTCGAGCTCATCGTAAGCGAGCACTCGAGGAGATCCGTATACGAGTTCCGTGGGGAGAACTGCCTCTGCTCCGTAGGCTAGAGCAAAGGGTGTCTGTCCGGTGGCTTGACTTGGTGTCGTTCTGATTGACCAAAGAGCCGCCGGTAGCTCCTCTATCCAATTTCTTCCGCACTTGCGCAGCTTGTCAAAGGTCCTTGTCTTGAGTCCGCGCAGCACTTCAGCATTGGCCCTCTCCGCTTGACCGTTGCTCCTCGGGTGAGCAACAGAAGCGAAACAGACCTTGGCGCCAAGGTCTTGGACGTACTGCATGAAGGTGCGACTAGTAAATTGTGTACCGTTGTCGGTGATGATCCTGTTAGGGATCCCGAAACGGCAAACAATCGACCTGAAGAACCTGACTGCTGACTGTGCTGTCACCTTTCTCACTGGCTCCAATTCTGGCCACTTTGTGAACTTGTCGATTGCAATGTACAAGTACTCAAAGCCCCCGACAGCACGAGGGAAAGGGCCGAGGATATCGAGCCCCCAGACCGAGAAGGGCCAGGACAAAGGGATTGTTTGGAGAGCTTGAGCTGGCTAATGAATCTGCTTCGCATGGAACTGGCACGCTTCACACTTGGTTACTAGTGCAGTTGCATCTTGGAGGGCTTCTTCCCAAAAGAACCCTTGCCGGAAAGCTTTCCCGGCAAGCGCCCTTGCGCCAATATGGTGGCCGCATATGCCTCCGTGTATTTCTGCCAACAGCTTCTGTCCGTCTTCCCTGGAGATGCACTTCAACCTGACACCATTGAGTCTTCTTCTGTACAGCTCGTTATCCACGAATTGGTACATACTTGACTGCCTGGTTATCTTCTCTATTTCTTCTGGGTCGTCGGGAAGTTCTCCAGTTTGAAGAAAACGGACGATCTGCTGCGCCCATGCCGGAGCCTGAGGCTCAACGGCAAGGACTAAAGGCTCGAGGGCCGCTGCGGGAACCTCAGCTTCTACGGCAAGGACCTCTGGTTCTGCCGGAGCTGATGGTCCCCCGGCAAGCTCGCCGGGGCGAGGCTTGTCGGGAACGCTTGCTTCAACTGTACAGACCCGAAGATCTGCAGGAGCAAACTGTTCCTCAGCGTTGTGGTTGTTGATCTTGGGGGCCTTGGCGGTGATTTCAGGTAGATCCGCCGGCAAGTAGTCGCCGGAGACCAACTTTCTTTTCTTGGATTGCCCAATTGATGGTGTAACGGATGGTTGAGTCAGCTTGAGCAAGAAGGTCCCTGGTTCCACAGGTAACTTCATCGAAGCACACTTTGAAAGGCCATCTGCAATTTCATTCTGAGCTCTCGGGACGTGCTCCATCTGCAGACCTTCAAAGTGCTCCTCAAGCTTCCTCACTTCATCGACATAAGCTTCCATCAAAGGGCTCTGATAGCTCTTGTTAACTTGTCGGACCACCAACTGAGTATCTCCCCGCACAATCAGCTTCCTGATCCCAAGTTCGGCCGCAATCCTGAGGCCGGCAAGCAAGCCTTCATATTCAGCAGTGTTGTTGGTCGCTTGCTCCCTGGGAAAGTGCATCTGGATAACATACTTTAGGTGCTCTCCGGTGGGCGCGATGAGTACCACGCCAGCACCGGCGCCTTGCAGCGAGAAGGCACCGTCAAAGTACATTACCCATTCACTTGCCGCTTCTTGTACGGGTGCACTTGTTTCTTGGACTTCTTCATCGGGCGTTGGGGTCCACTCAGCTATGAATTCTGCCAAAGCTCGGCTCTGTATGGTCGAAGTACTTTCAAACTTGAGTCCAAAGCTCAACAGCTCCAGTGCCCACTCAACAATCCTGCCTGTTGCTTCCGGGTTGTGCAATATCCTCTTCAGCGGAAAGCGAGTGACCACTGTTATCTCATGGGCTTGGAAGTAATGGCGCAGCTTTCTCGAGGCCATGAGGAGGCCGAAAAGCAACTTTTGCACACCAGAGTATCTCGATCTAGCCCCCTGGAGAAGGGAACTTACAAAATACACTGGGCGCTGCACCATCTTCTTCCGCACCTCATCCTGTTCCTGCGCAGAGTTATCCTTGTCGGGGCCAGAGCTTGCCGGAGCAGCCCCCTGCTTGTCGCTGGATTCGCTTGCCGGTGGTGCTGACTCCTCGTCGGACTCCCTCTCCGCTACTAACGCAGCACTAACCACTTGGTTGGTTGCCGCTAGGTATAGCAACAACTTTTCCTGTGGTCTAGGTGCGACAAGTATTGGAGTGGAGGACAGGTACCGTTTCAAATCCTGCAGCGCCGCCTCCGCTTCCGGAGTCCACTTCATGGGACCTGCCTTCTTCAAGATTTTGAAGAAAGGTAGGGCGCGTTCTGCAGACTTCGAAATGAACCTACTGAGGGCAGCCACACAACCTGCAAGCCTTCTGACATCCTTGACGCGCTTTGGGGCCTCTATCTGCTCAATGGCTTTAATCTTGTCGGGGTTGGCTTCAATCCCCCTCTGTGATACAAAGAACCCGAGAAGCTTGCCGGAGGGGACTCCAAAGACGCACTTCTCGGGGTTCAACTTGAGCTGTATTCTGCGCAGGTTCTGAAATGTCTCCTCCAAATCCTGGATCAGGGTTTCCTTGCTCTTGCTCTTCACCACGATGTCGTCCATGTAGGCCTCTACATTTCTGTGGATCTGTGGCTCAAAAGCAGTGTATACTACCCTTGCAAAGGTTGAACCTGCATTCTTCAGTCCAAATGGCATGCGTATAAAGCAATAAGTGCCACATGGAGTGATAAATGCAGTCTTCTCTTCATCCTCCTTGGCCATGAAAATCTGATGGTAGCCTGAGTATGCATCGAGAAAACAGAGTAGCTCACATCCGGCAGTGGAGTCAACGATCTGGTCAATGCGCGGCAAAGGGAATGGATCCTTGGGACATGCTTTATTCACATCGGTGAAGTCTATACACAGCCTCCACTTCCCATTGGCCTTGCGCACGACGACTGGATTTGCCAACCACGTCGGATGGATCACACCTCTAACTAGGCCTGCTGCTTCTAGCTTCTTGATCTCTTCGTTGATGAATTCTTGGCGCTCCACGGCTTGCTTCCTCACTTTCTGCTTGATGGACCGCGCATGAGGACAAACAGCAAGCTTGTGCTCAATTACCTTCCTGGGAACACCGGGGATGTCAGATGGTTGCCAGGCAAACACATCGACATTCGCCCGCAGGAAGGCAACGAGCGCGCTTTCCTATTTGCTGTCAAGTGTGGCACTGATGGTGAAGGTACCACCAGTGCCGTCCTCCTTGGCGGACACCTTCTTGGTTGCCGGAGGAGCGGCCATTCCCTTCTTACTCTTGCCGGTGGAGCTCGATGGAACGTCCTCGACGGCGGCGCAGCACTCCGAAGAGGTGCGGTTGCCGGAGTGGGCCCCAGAGCACTTGCCGGACTTGGTCTTCGTCTTCTTCCCCCCGGGAGCTTCATCGGCAAGAGTATCCTTGTCTGCCGCAGCTGCCGCGTCCCGGTAAATCTTGTCGGCGCAGACAAGCGCATCCTTCTTGTCGCCGTGGACAGTGATGACGCTTATCGGCCCCGGCATCTTGAGTACGTTGTAAGCATAATGGGAAGCTGCCATGAACTTGGCGAGGGCGGGAGGCCAAGTATTCCATTGTAGGGCAATGGAATATCGGCAACGTCAAAAGTGATGCGCTCAGTTCTGAAGTTGAGCTCCCCGCCAAAGGTCACCGGCAGAGTGATCTTCCCCTTGGGCTTGCTCCTTCCCGGGTTGATTCCTTGGAAAGAACCGGTTTCTTCGAGCTCGCCATCTGGAATCTGGAGTTTCTTGATCACAGCAGAGGAGATCAAGTTCAGCCCGGCCCCGCCGTCAACCAACATTTTGGTGACCTTGAGGTTGCGGATGGTGGGAGAAACCAGCATCGGCAAGCACCCGACCGCAGTGGTGCGGTCAGGGTGATCCTCAAGATCAAAAATGATGGGCGTGCTGGACCATTTGAGGAGCCTGCGCGACTCCACGGGCGGCTCTGCTGCATTCACCTCACGCACCCACTGCTTGAGCTGGCGGTGGGAGGTGTGCAGAGAGGCGCCACCGTCGACGCACAGGACCTCTGTGGCCTTCTGGAACTCCTGCTCGCTGTTATCCTCGAACTCCATGTCTTCGTCGTCGTCTTCGTCCTTGTCGCGGCCCCGAGGAGGTCGATCTCCTTGCCGCTGTTTGGCCTTGCCGCGGCGTCCTCCCCGGCCGTTGAACGGCCGCTTCTTGCTTGGCTCTTCCCCGCAACCTTGGGCCTTCTCCTTGTCGCGCCTCTCGTACTCAGCTTTCTGCTGCTCGACGAGATACTCAACGCGCTTGCAGTTGGAGAGATCGTGACCCTTGGTGCGGTGGATCTTGCAGTATTGCTTGTCGGGGCCGTCCTGCTTGTCGGCCGCCGCTACAGGGGCAGGCTCCTTGCCGGAGCCGCCGGCCTGTGTTTGCTTGGCGGGGGCCTCCTTGCCGGACTTCTCGACGGCAAGCACTTCCTTTTTGCCTTTCCTTCTGTTATTCCGCCGCCGGCTCTTCTTTGCCGGGGCGGCGTCGTCGCTGTCGCTTCCTCCTGCGCCAGCATCCTCCCCGGGGAGTCTCCTCCCCTCTTCTGCACGTGCGCACTTGTCAGCTAGAGCATAGAGCTCGCTGACATCCTGAATCTTTGTCATCGCCATTTCTTCACGCATGCGGCGGTTACGCACGTTCTGATGGAACGCGCTGATAACCGCGGCAGGGTGGACATCAGGGATGTTGTGCTTCACACGGCTGAAGCGTTGGATGTACTTGCGCAGGGTTTCTCCTTCCTTCTGGGCCAGAATGTGGAGATCGCTCTCCTGGCCGTGAGGTTTGTGGCCGCCGGTGAAGGCGCCAACAAACTGGTGGCAAAGGTCGGCCCAAGAAGAGATGGAGCCTTCCGGCAAGTGCATAAGCCACGAACGAACGTTCGGCTTTAGCACGAGCGGGAAGTAGTTCGCCAAGATCTTCTCGTCGCGCCCCCCGGCAGCCTGCACCGCGATGGTGTAGACGCTGAGAAACTCCGAGGGGTGCGTCTTGCTGTCGTACTTCTCCGGTACGTCGGGCTTGAAATTTTTCATGCTGGGCCACTGGACGCGCCGCAGCTCGCGTGTGAACGCAGGGCAGCCTGCCGCGTACTGCAAGTCGCCTGGTTCACCAGGCGCGCGCGCGTCGACAGCGTCCTCAGCCCTCTG
This sequence comes from Secale cereale, assembly GCA_902687465.1. NCBI lineage: Eukaryota > Viridiplantae > Streptophyta > Magnoliopsida > Poales > Poaceae > Secale > Secale cereale. The sequence goes on along the minus strand of LR738715.1, from coordinate 397,313,955 downwards.
GTCTGATTGTCGCCGAGCTTCTCGGCGGCGCTCGATTCTTATCCGAGCGTCTTCTTGTCGCCGGTCGTCGAGGACCTGGCGCTGGTCCCGACGGGCCCGCGGATCCGACGAGGCTGTGGAGCCGTCGTCGGCGTTGTTCCGGCGGGGCGGCGTCTTCTGCTTTCGCTGCGGGGAGGCACGCTTGTCGCACCCCCGGCGGTCTTGTCGCCGTCGGCCTTCGTCTTCTCAGCTTGCCGCGGCCGCGAGGTCGACGGCTGCTGTGGAGAATCGTTGTTAGCGAAGGCTATCAGGCTCTGGATGGTGGCCCTCCAGTCTTCGGCCTTGTCTGCCGCTGGAGGGAAGTCGAGGAGCAGTTGCGCCCTTGCGAGCGCTTCCGCTGGAGTGGAGGGGAACGCGGGCGAGCGGTGCGAGGAGCGGGATACGCTCGGACTTCTAACGGCGTTAGAAGGAGCGGGGTCCCGCGCCGGCGGTTTCGCTTTGCTCGTGCCCGGACGGTGGTCCGGGGCGTCCCGCGAGCCTCCGGTTTGCCCTTGCCCCAGCAAGCGGATACCACCTCCTGTGGTATGGCGTTGCTGGGTTGTCGTGTGCTGAGAGGGATGCGACGCGTCCACGGAGACCGAGGTTCGGTCGTCCGTCCTGTTCTTGGATCTGGTGGCGCCGTGAGTGTCCTCACCGGCGACCACCCTTCTGACGGCATCTCCCCCGCCCACCGTTGGCTCTGGTGGCGGCGGGTGAGACGCAGACGGGCCTCCGACCTCCGAAGCCTTCTTCTTCGGAGCCATGGAGCTGTTGCTGATGAAGTTGCTGATGAAACTGGAGAGGTTGATGTAGAATGCGCCCGCGCGAACGCCGGATCAGGTTCGCACAACCTCGACGCCCCCTACCTGGCGCGCCAAAGATGTCGGGGGAAACTGCCCGCCACGAACACCTATGGGACCGGAGCCCCTTGTCTGTGCGGTACGAGGGCGGAGGGAGCACGAAGAGCAGATCGTAGCGAGCACGCGGGCAGTTTTACCCAGGTTCGGGCCGCGGTAGACGCGTAAAACCCTACTCCTGCTTAGTTGTGTATTGAGTTGGAGAGCTCGGGAGCTTGAAGAAGCAGCTACACCGAGCGTATGAGTGATCTAGCTTCCGAACCCTCTCCACGTTGTGCATGGGCCTCCTTTTATAGTGCAAGGGGTCACCGACAGGTGTCAACGTAGGAGAAAGGGGTAAAAACGTAAAAGAGGTGGTAGTTGTAACAGTACGGGAACAGTGGAGCTACAGTGCATGAACAGTGGTCGCTACCTACTTTGACAGTGGGGGACAAGGGCATTTAATGCCCGTCGCCGTCGACCCCAAAAGCTCCCGCCCTTGCGTCTCCGTCTGCCACGGCGATGGATCCACCACCGTGGAGTGCCACCGTGTCCCCCAGGCTGCACAGCCATCCGCCACGCGTCCCTGGATAGGCCCCAGGGCGACGCGTGGGCCGATGAGCTGGAGCGCGGGCCCACAGCGCAACCTTCCCGGCAAGCACCTTGCCGGGGCCTTGATCTTGCCGGGCCCGGGAGCTTGCCGGCCTCTGAAGCTTGTCGCTCCCCGGGCCCTCGCCGGGTCTTCTACGATGGAATCTTCTAGTCTTCCTGGCAAGCTCCTCTTGCCAGGGCCTTGTGCTAGTGAGGTAATCTTGAGCCTGGTACGGCCTTCCCGGCAAGCTCCACTTGCCGGGGTCTCGATCTTTTGTCTTGCATACTTTGTTTTTGAATGGTTTGATATGGAGCAGGAAAGTCTCCGGCGAGCGCGTGGTAAGCCCTGCCGCGTGAAGCTGCAACTGCCCGTGCACAAGTTGGGGTACTGAGGTACCCCTACCTTAGTACACCGACAGCATAACAATTGTAAATGCTCAAAAAGGATTTTGAGACATCACACAAATGATAGCATAGCCACTCAACAACATCATATCAAGGTTCCGGGTCCAACTAATCATCATACTAGAAGGGTAGGAACTGAACTGAGGCTTGAAACCAACAATCCTAAGAGTCTACGGATTAGTAACACGTGAACCTAGTAAGGATGAGAGGCCTAGTCCTAAACCCCCGTAGAAAGAATAGGCTGAATCAGATCAGAAGGGCATAAGGTAAAGAAGTAAGAAGAGCCTTACGTTCCCTTCCACAATCAATTCCCCTACATATAACTAAGATTTTTTCTACACTCAACATCGACCAGTTTGGCTTGAGAAACCTACAGGCAGTCCTGCTCTGATGACAACGCTGTCAGGACCCCGATCCTAAGTCACACTGATCTAGCTTGTAACACATCATATCACTTTGCGGCCTCACGCACGGTATCCCCACTGGTGCCACCTTACCTGGCCCGGGACCGTTTGCGCATTTTTGCACACGTATATGATAGTGTCGCTAGCATCCATATGACAGACAACCCGGGCCGACATGGCTAGTTATAAACCAAAAGTGGCACTAAATTACAGAGACATGCATCCATGACCCATCAACGAACATGTCGGTCATCAACGTATGAACCCAAGTCGTAGCAAGCTACATGGACTTAAAGGAACAACGCGTGACATTTCCCCTAAGGGACAGACACAGGAACGAAGAAGGACACATGCCAGTCGGCCTAAGTGTTCCGAGCAGTAGCAAGCTACCAAGGCTCACTGGAAGCACTAGGAGGCATTTCCCTGTAAGATAGGCTACCAAAGGTAAACAACTAGGTGTTGGATCCCACACATACCAAGCATTTCAATCATACACATGATATGCTCAATATGTGCAAATACAACATTGCATCACAACAGAACTCTATGACTCGAAGTACTTTACTTAAGAGGCTCCGAAGAGCCATACATAACATATCCATACAGGTAGGGGTCACATGACCCAACACTCAAGTCATATAATCATACAAACACAAGTGGAAGCTAACATGTGTGAGTACAGACAACTTGGAAATAAAACAGGCTTGGTGTAGCATGACTATGTACAAGGCCCTTCACAAGCTTAGGATCTCCGTCTGGGTAGCAAGCTACTCGTCGACGTCAACGTCTATGTAAAACCCATCAGAAAGGGCATGGTTCTCCTCTACAACAATTATTAAGCAAACATGAGTACAAAGGTACTCATCAAGTCTTACAACTAAACCTATCATACATCCATCATTATCAACAAGGGTAGTGGAGTTCATAGCAGCAAGCCAGCTTTGACTCTTGGATAACCTATACTACGACTCTCAGCAGATTGCAAGATAAGACTACATACACGAGTCCTCTACTCACCACAACAATACACCACCGTGGATCCTCTTCCGTCATCCTACGGAAGGGCCATCCACATCACTCAAACTTGTCTTGAGGCTTTTAGTAGTATCCATCAACTTGTCTATGAACTGTAAGAGCAACCAAGTAGTCCGTACCGCGAACAACGGCTATTCGAATAGATTGGTAACCCTGCAGGGGTGTACTTCTTCACACATGTTTCCACCAATGAGCGTCTGCACACGACATGTGCTCGGCAGACTTCAAGCGAAAGCCGACGTGGGTGTAGACCACGACCTAACCAACCACTCAAGTCTCTCGTCTAGGTTTATCGCCTATTTGGGTTCCATCCTTGGGGAGATCCGGCTGGGGTGTCGCTCACGGCCCCAAACGATGTGTACAGGGTTCCCGAGTCACCAAACGGGCGCTCGGTACACCCGGCCACGTACCTGCCGCATCACAGCCCACCCCAAGGGTCTGCCTGTGCACGACCACCAGTAAACTACAAACACCAGAAACTAGTTGCAACTCCTGGACAAAGAACATGGGCAGTCAATAAGTCGAGCGGGGTCATATTTCAAGGCCCAATGTGTGGTAGTAGCTGTAACTTGAACCACACATACAGATCTCAGGTCCTATGTACGGTTCCAATGAAACAACCCACCATGTACTCCTACATGGCCTTCCATCGATACCTTTACCAAACATGTTCCACACCTCCCTCTCTTTATCAGACATGATCATTTCACTCTGATCCATCACCCAGATGAACCAGACCTGACACAACTCTAAGCATAGCAGACAACATAAACAAATAGCATTGTGGAACACACATCACATGGCTCAATCAACTCCTACACATGCTAGTGGGTTTCAACTATTTACTGTGGCAATGACAGGTCATGCAAGGAATAGGGTTCAACTACCGCAGCAAGTGGCAGTTCACACGTTGTTGCCTTAATGCAGTAAAAGAGAGCAGGAGCGAGAAGATGGGTTTGTATCGGAATGATCAATGGTTGCTTGCCTGACAGAGTGGTTGTCGGGTACTGCTCTTCAGCTGGATACGCAGAAGTATCCTCGGGAGCAGGACCTACCACAGAGAACACCGACGATACAATTAATAAGCAAACAAATGCAACAATATGATGCATGCTCATGATATGGGAAGATGCATGTGTTTTGGGCTAATTCATCTATAAATAGAAGGGTTTGAGCCCATTTGAATCAAAGATTCAAATTGAAACCCAAACTAGTAATTATTAAAGTGCATTATCATGTTTTAATGTGAACAGCAAGGTTAACTTGCTCAAACATGCATGAAACCAGCGCCATTGGAAAGATTGGATTTTTCTGATCAATTTTCATATATAAATCTTTTCCATCTGAGCTACTGTTGAATTTATATGATTTTTTGAAGTTTAAAGCATTTTCTGGAATTTCCTGAATTGTTTTAAATCAAATAATCCCAGAAAATCATTTAATGCGCCAGCATGACATCATGCTGACGTCAGCAGGTCAACAGACCTGGTCCCAGTCAAACCTGACTGGTGGGTCCCGCATGTCAGTGTCACAGGGGCTAATCCCGGTCAAAACTGGGGTTAACTGGGTTTGACCACGCGGTGGGGCCCACTGTCAGTGGCTGTGGTGGTTAAACTAAACGTCATTAGTCCCTAACTAAGTGGCCAAGTCAGCCCGCCGAAATTTGGCCGGCGGCTACCAATTCGAGCGGCGGTGGCTCGCTGGAGTTGCTCGGAACGGCGCTACAGGCTGTGGTTTGCAACGGGGTTTGGTCCGATGGCGAGCTAGAGCTCATGCGCATCTAATGGTGGTGGTGGCTGGAGCTCGCTGGAGTAGAGCTCGTGGCGGCGGCCGAATCTTAGGCATCATCGGGTTAGGCATTGCGGGGCAAGGGCGAGTAAGGGGAAGGGCTCAACGGCATCCTGGTGAGGTCAGGAGCACGATGAAGTGCTCGGGCGTGTCTAAGGACCAATAGAACGACGGCGGCGACGAAGACGCCGACGGTGAGCTTGGGTGCTTGCGGGACGGCGGCTACAAGACGTAATCGAGCTCGGGGAGAGGGGGGTTCGACGTGTGAGCTCACAGCGGTCGCAAAGGGCGTCGACGCGGGCTTGGGGAAGGCCGGACGGTGACGTACGGGCGGCGGCGGTCTCCGGTGCCGAAGGTTGAAGACGACGGCGAGGACGGCGCTACGGGGCTTCCGGCATTGTGTGCGTTGGTGGGGAGCTTCAGGGCGACGCGGCGAGGCCGATGGGTGCGTCGGGGAGGCGAGGGGTGGCTTCGGGCGCGGTGGCAGTGAACGGCGGCGACGAGCCCGCTCGGTGGAGCTCGGCGGAGAGGGATAGAGGAGGGGGAGGACACGGGGGAGAGTGGGAGAGGGGCCAGGAGCTGCGTGGCGACGCATAGGAGCATCAAGGCGTCGGGGGACGCAGGCAGCCAGGCAGGAGGAGGCCGGACGCGTGCGTGCACGCCGCGGCCACGCGCCCCGTCCTCCTGGCGAGAGGAGGGAGACGACTGGCGTGCGCCAGCGGGCTGGGCCGCGCTGGGCCAGCCAGGTAAGTGGCCCGGGTGAGTGGGCTGTCCCCCTGTCTTTCTCGATTTTTCTATTTTCTTTCTGTTTTGTTTCTTTTGCAACTTTGTTGAATTAATAAAAATGCTAGAACATTTTTGTAACTCATAAAACTAGTCATGCCCACTTTATATATTATGAACAGTATGGAACATTTTAGTTTATGATTATTTGGGCACATAAAGTATTTTATAGCATTTAAATGCACAAATGCAATTACCATATGAATTAATCCAGAGACCTTTGGATGTCCTAGAAAATTTGTGCACCATTTTTGGCAGAGGTTTAAGACCAAGGCAAAAATGATGTACATTCTTTAAGGGCATTTTGGGTACATTGGAAAAGATTTTATTAAACCCTAGTTGTTAGAAGAGGGGTGCTGGGGTTTCTGTCATTCCCATTTCAAGTTTCTGTGGAAAGTAAACATGATGCACACTCTAGCTAGTCCTAATGCAAGCACTGACTAGGGATGTGACACTGAGAGTCAAGTGTGTGAACACGATTTTGTAAAGGTAGCGGTGAGAGGCCATGTAGGAGTACATGGTGGGTTGTCTCACAGGAACCATCCCTAAGAACTGAGTTCTCTGTATGTTGTCCAATAACTAACTACTACAACACATTGGGATCCGGTAACTCGAGCCCTCTCGACTTATTAATCAACATGACCTCTATCCAGGAGTTGCAGCTAGTTTCTGGTGTTTGTAGGTAGTGCTAGAAGTCTACCAAGTGGCACCCGGCCAGGTGGGCTTGGGACAGACTAGGCACCATGGCATGGTGTACCAAGCGTAGATCCATCCGGCGAGGTGGGCTTGGGAACCCTGCGCACATCTTTAGGGGCCGTGAGCGACACCCCGGCTAGATCTCCTTACGGATGGAACCTGAATAGGCGATAAACCTGGACTAGAGTCTTGTGTCGTTAGTCAGGTCATGACCGACACCCTCACCAGGCTTCCGCATGAAGGTTGCAGAGATACACTATGTGTACATGGCGGTAAGTGGTGAGAGCGTGTGTGAAGAAGTACACCCCTGCAGGGTTAACATGATCTATTCGAATAGCCGGGTCCACGGTTATGGACTTCTTGGATGCTTATGTGGTACATAGACAACATGAAGTGGATACTCTAAAATATTCAGGACAAGTGTGAGTGCTATGGATGGCCTTCTCGTAGGGAGACGGGGATGAATCCATAGTGGTGTATTGTGTGGTGATTAGTGGACTCGTGTGCGCCACCTCAAAGAGTAACCAGCAGTCGTAGTATAGGATAGCCACCGAGTCAAAGCTGGCTTGCTGCAACTAAGCCCCACCTTGCCTTCTTGACACAAGTGCATGTATGTTAGGATCTGATGTATGTCTTGTTGAGTACTTTGTATTCATGTTTTCTTAATTTATGTTTTGCAGATGAGACTTCTATCTCACTAGTAGATCCGCTTGGACTTCGACAAGTAGCTTGTTACCTTAGCTACGATCTTATACGAGTGTTGTAGATAGTCAGGCTCATCAGCCTTTTTCATTTGTAGTTGTCTGTACTCAGACATGTTATGCTTCCGCATGTTGCTTGTATGCTCTGAATGTTGGGTCATGAGACCCATGTTTGTAATGTCTGGCTCCTCGGAGCCTAATGAATAAATACTTTGTTTCATAGAGTCTTCTTGTGATGCCATATTGTATTTGCACATATCGAGCATATTGTGTGTATGTTATTGAAATGCTTGGTATGTGTGGGATCCGACAACCTAGTTGTTTCCTCTTGGTAGCCTCTCTTATGGGGAAATGTATCCTAGTGCTTCCACTGAGCCTTGGTAGCTTGGTACTGCTCCGGAACACTTAGGCTGGCCGGCATGTGTCCTTCTTCATTCCTGTGTGTGTCCCTTTGGGGAAATGTCACGCGTTGTTCCTTTAAGTCCTTGTAGCTTGCTACGACTTGGGTTCATACGTTGATGACCGACACGTTTGTTGCTGGGTCATGTATGCCTGTCCCTGTAAGTTAGTGCCACCTTGGGTTTATAACTAGTCATGTCGGCCCGGGTTCTCTGTCATATAGATGCTAGCGACACTATCATATATGTGAGCCAAAATGCGCAAATGGTCCCGGGCCAGGTAAGGTGGCACCCATGGGAATACCGTGCGTGAGGCCGCAAAGTGATATGACGTGTTACATGCTAGACCGGTGTGACTTAGGATCGGGGTCCCGACAGCTTTGGTATCAAAGCCTGACTGCCTATAGGATTACCAAGCCAAACTGGTCGATGTTGAGTCTAGAAATTCTTTAGTTATATAAGGGAATTGATTGTGGAAGGGAACGTAAGGCTCTTTTTACTCCTTATACCTCATGTCTTCTGATCTAAGTCATCCTACCCTTCCTACGGGGTTAAGGAACTAGTCTTTCTTTTCCATCTATCAGGATCACGTGTTACTATTCCGTGGTTCCATATGATTGGTTGATGAGAGTCATACTCCGGTTTTCAAGTTCTTCCGTTGTAGTTTGTTTAGTACTATCACAGAACCTTGAGTGATGTTGTTGAGTATGGTACTGCCCTATTGTTTGCAGGATGTCTCATTTTGAGCATTTTACTTCCGTTATGCTGCTCGAATTATCCTAGGAGTTTGAGAGATACTCATTTCTTGTCCTACCTTCTACAGCCTGGTTGATGCGGATTCCGTCCTTGGTTTTATTTCTCAGGATGTCGTCAGTTACGCAAGGTTCAGTTGCTCGTAGAAAGAACCACAGAGGTGGTAGGGATGAGGAGGACCCTCCCGACAAGCCTTCGTTGGCAGAGGTCATGTTAGAGATGGAGAGAAAGAAGTGAGAGTCTAACTGCTTGTTGGCACGTATTGAGGAGAACACCGCACATCAGTGCAAGGAGTCAGCAACCATCCATGACTTCGTTCATCTGAAACCACCCACCTTCCATCATCCCATTGAGCCACTCGATGCAGATGACTGGCTCCGTAGTATCACTCACAAGCTGCGTTCCGCGAACATAGCCAAAGGTGGCAAGGTCACGTATGCCATATATCACCTGGAAGGTCCTGCTAGTCTTTGGTGGCAGAACTATGAGGCCATGATTCCTGCTGGCCAGATTCCTACCTGGACAGATTTCACTGAGGCTTTTCGCGAGCATCACATCCCTCAAGCCCTCATCGATCACAAGAGAGAAGAGTTTTGTAGTCTTACCCAGGCTAAGATGGCTGTTGATGCTTATAGTAGATAGTTTGAGGACCTCGCCCGCTATGCTACAGAGGAGGTGTCCACGGACGCCAAGAAGCAGGCTAGGTTCCGGAAGGGTCTCAACCCCAAGTTGCGTCGTGATCTCCACTTGCATCATTGCAACACATTCCAGGCTCTTGTGAACACGGCCATCAATGCAGAGACAGCTTAGCTCACTTACGAGGAGTCTTGTAAGCACACCCTTGATTTGGGATCTTCCTCCGATTCTAGTTCTCTGAAGCGCCGGATTTGGGTTCCGAACTCTATTCTTCCACCCGGTTATACACCGAGGCCATCTTATGTGGTACCTCATCCAGTTCAGCAGTATGCTCTACCCAGGCCTATTGGTGGACCGTCTGCCAATGCAGGTCCACGTCCTACCTCCAGGATTTGTTACAAGTGCAGAGAGCCAGGCCACATTGCCAGTAATTGCACTCAGACCTGTGTTGCTCCACCCCAACCCGAGAAGTCTGTTGGCTGTGGTGAGCCATCACGCAAGATGATCAGTCTCAAGTCAGCTCCCATTGAACATGGACGTGTGCATCATGTCTCAGCCAAAAACGCTCATGATGATCTAGATGTCGTTCTTGGTACACTCCTTGTCAATTGTCATTCGGCATCGGTTCTGTTCGATACTTGAGCATCTCATTCTTTCATTTCCGAAAGTTATGCCCGCTTGCACGACATGTTATTTTGTGATATGCCCTCCCCACTACTCATTCAAACTCCTGGATCTAAATGGCAAACTTCTAGTGTAAGCCATGGTAATGAAATCCTTGTTGACAGACTTGTGTTCCTTGCATCACTTGTAGCTCTCAAGTCTTCATATATTAATATCATCTTGGGTATGGACTGGATGACAGCTCGTCATGCAAAGATTGATTGTTTCACTAGTTCTGTTCAGCTTACACACCCATCTGGCAAGATAGTCATTGTCACCACTAGAGTTGCAAAGCGTCAACTCTATTCTCTTAATGCCAGCCCTCTTCCAGACCTTGAAGATATTCCGGTAGTCCGTGACTTTCCGGATGTCTTTCCAGAGGAACTGCCAGGTGTTCCACTTGACAGAGATGTAGAGTTTGTTGTAGATCTTATCCCAGGAACCGCTCCAATCTCTAGGAGTCCTTACAACATGGCACCCTTAGAACTAGATGAGCTTAAGAAACAACTTGATGAGTCCTTGAAAAAAAGGTTTCATCCGCCACCTCACGCGCCGCCGCGCCCTCGCCCGCACAGCCACCGCATCGCCGTAGAGCTCCGCGACCGACGACGGCCGCCGCGACCTCGCCGGAACAAGAGCTCGCCGCCGCATCTCTACCTCGCCGGCCGCCGTCACTCCCTGCCATGGATCCGGTCGGGCCGGACCGGATCCCGCCGGCCCTGTCGTCCCCGACCCATCCGTCGTCATCCCCGGCCTCCTCCTCGCCAGAAAATCTCGCCGGAGCCACCAACCTCACCGGAGAAGAAACAGGACCAGATCCACCAAGTCATCCAACCAAACGCCTCGCCCTCGCTCGGATCCCTCAGTCCCGGGATATCCCCTTCCGCATTGACTTTTCGGAGGGTATAATTTCCACTAAGTCCCAAATCCTTGTTATTTTGTTGCCTCCTTCATCATGTCATATCTCCGTGCTCGTAACTCCGTTTTGCGTGTGTGATATATGGAAATGTTCATCTCGAAGTGCTCTACGTGTTAGTATCAGTTTTGTGCATGTTAGGGTTCATCTAGATGTCATAATCTTCGTTGACCAACTGCTATGTGATGTTACAGTTTCAGCACTAGTTGTCTGTTAACAATATGTGTGCATGTTCATGAGGTCGTAACTTTGTGCATGTTAGTCCAAATGGAGTGTATGATATGTCAAAATGTCCGTCTTGTGATGATCTTCATGATGGATGCAGTTACATACATGTTAGGTTGCATTATGCCATGTTTAACCCTGCTGCAAAAGTGTTTGTGGCTGTTAAGTTGCTGAAATTGTTATAAGTTGGTGATTTGTCTTTTTCGTAGTAGTTTGTGTGATTTTCTTTTGTGCCACATGTCAACATGTTTTAGGAGCATAATCATGTCGTCTTTGAAGTGGTGCATTTGGTTTTCCATGATATGCTCTGTGGTGACTTAAACAAGCTTGTAAACATGCCATGTCAATGTTGTTGTTTTTACACTTAGTAAAAAAACTGCTAAGTCTGGAATCTGTCATAACATGTTGCCTTGTAAACTTGTTGCCATAATAATTTCCATGCATATTTTCGAATAACTAGTGAGCATGTCTTGATGTTCATGTTGTTGTCTAACAATACATGCCTTTGTTTGCATATATGTCCTGCTGTAGCTTGTTGTTATCTTGCTCTCAAAATGCTTGAGATTAAAACTGTCAGCCCGTTAATAGAACATTCAATTTGGCAAAGCTTGTGTTAAGCAACCTTGGCATGGACTGACTTGTTTCTTTGGATGAATTGGAAGTATAATATGTCTTCTTCATGGTCATGTGAATTTCATGCTTGTTATAGTTGTTTTGCGTACTTTTGTATGCCTCCAAAGGCAGCAACATATCGTTTCAGATTGCATACCTAGTATTTTCACAAAGTCTGAGAAATCTGTTAACTTATGAATCTTGCCATGCTTGTTTAATTGTGTACCAGCAAGTTTTTGGGTGTGCTCTGAGTTCATGCTTATTAAGAATCATGTCTACTTCACATCCATGCCTTTTTTTCAGCATGTTTGGGTGTTGTAGCATAATTATACCTTGCTCCTAAGATGCCATGTTGCTGCTAACTGCAGTTTTGCATTGCATCTTATTTTTCTTGCCTTTTGCAAACCGTGCATCCAATTCCAATGATCTTTATATCAATTTCGACCGAAATCTTTCAATCTATCCAGTGGCATGCTTGGTTTGCAAAGGTCTTGCCCATATCCATCATGTCTTCATATGTCCTTCCCGGCTTCATATCCCTTCATACCGGTAGCTAAGTAGCATGATACTTGCATCTCTCATGCATGTCATGTGTTCTTTTCTTGTCAAGTGTGTTTATTGGATTCTTGTTATGTTGGGTAGCACCAGGAGATGAGTTCGAGTCCGAGGCTGAGACAGCCACTGAGTTCGAGTACGAAGAGCAAGGTCCCGAGTACCGGAAGTTTGGACAATCCGATCATGGCCAGAGACAAGATATGCACGGCTCCTATGAGGGTGTCGGCACGTCGGGAGGTCTTGCTGGACTTGTTTTACCATTGTCAAAATATCTTGTACACCGGGAATCCGAGTCTGATCGGGTAGTCCCTAAGATTAGGGGTTTTAACCTCTGTTGATCGTGAGAGCTTGTGATGGGCTAAGCAGGGTTATAATCTTTGGAAAGCCGTGCCCGCGGTTATGTGGCGAATGGGAATTTGTTAATATCCGGTTGTAGATAACTAGAAACAAAACCTCAAACATAATACACTACCGTGTGAGTAGTCATGATGGTCTCTTTTTGAGGGAGTTCGGGAAGAGAACACGGCTGGGTTATGGATGACTCGTAGGTAGACAGGATCATCTAGTGATCTTGATTTAGTTCACGACCGATGGCTTTCACTTCTCTTCTCGCTCTGATGATACGTAAGCTAGCCACCTCATCTACGCTTAGCGCTTGCAGCAGCCCTCTTATACACTCTGTCCTTACCCAAAGGCTTTAATAGTTTTGATACCCGGGAATGGGATTACTGTGTCCTCGTGACTCACAGTTTACTACGAACACAGGTGCAGGTACAAACGATTATGATTCAGTTGATGGCCAGGAACTCAAGTGGGAGTTTGATGAGGAACGTGGACGTATGTATGTGACGTATCCCGACGATCAGTAGTGGTTCCTACTAGGGCGATCGGGCATAGTGGGTGGTTATCTTCTTTTCATTTGGATTTGTCCGTAGTAGGACGATGATTGTACTTGGATGAATGTATGACTTATTTATGCATTTTGTGAAGTGGTGATTGTAAGCCAACTATGTATTTTCCCCCTTTGTTCTTGAACATGGGAATGTGTGAAGATAACCTTCTTGCGATCATGCCAACATGCAATTATGCATCTAAGTCTTCCCTCGACAGGTGGGAGATATAGTCGCATCTTGGGAGTTACAAGTTGGTAATCAGAGCCTTCCCCGACCTAGGAGCCACTGTTTGATCGAATGACTGCCGATGTTGAGTCTAGGCACACGCACAAAAATGTTTTGAGTCCTATATATATCGGAGAGTAGGATTTCTTTTTATTCCTCATCCCCTTCGTCGCTCTGGTGAGGATTCCTGACGTTGTTTTAACATCACTATCCTCAAATTTCACCAAAAATTATTTTTAGGATCACGCATGTATTTTTGGGATCGTTCCAAAATTTTTGTGACGAGAACATTGTTCTTGGTGCCTCCTGTCATTCAGGGGTTGTGGTAGTGTCCCGAGGAGTTGAGCTCCGAGGAGTTGTCGTCACAATTGTATCATTTTGGTTCTGGAATACCAGAGGTGGCCGACATCGAAAACTCTTCTATGTTTGTCTGGTGGTGAGATAACCCCGACGTCACCCAGTACTAGGGGGATAGTTAGGGAGTATTGCCACAGCTAGTATAGCGGATGCTTTTCAAAGGTCTAAGCTAAACTGTTTCCGAAGGTGCCTGGTTATGTGTTGACGGATGGATACGGGTGGATGTAGGACTTATTAGTTGAGTGATATGTGGTGCTTCCCCTGTATGCCCAACACCAGATTGCATAACAGGAAAGCTTCGGGAATTAATAGTTGGGAATTCAAGTAGCTCTTAGGAAATCTTCTAACGGGTGGATGATATGAGGTTGGGGTTCAACATCTAGTGGAGAGGTTATCATGGGCGTAGTTGCACTAGGGGATGCATATTAAAGGATTCTTGGCTATGCTGATCCGTGGATTGCAAGGCCCTTTGTAACACGTGCCATGGGGCATCAGCATGAACATGTGGGACGAAGCCTCTATTATGTATTCGTTACCTTGTTGTTTTATTCTATCATGTTGTTCTCCCAAGTGGCTTCTCGACAAGTTGGTGTGTCATTTAAGCTTATGGAATTCAATCTTTCATTGCTATGTTCGGATGATATTGCGAAGATTTATGTTGCAACATGTCTATCCTTTGATTCATCTTATATATCTTGCTATTGGGATTCTAACGGTTGTCGTCATCTCCAGGATAGCACCTAAGAAAGTTCCCAACCAGAACCCGGAGGTTGAGGATGAAACTCCACCATCCCCTCCTCCTCCGCCTGAGGCATGGTGGGCTGTGATGCAGGCCACCACTGCCAACACTCGGATGATGCTTCAAATGATGCAAGCTTTTCAAACTACTCAGAACAACTAGAACAATCAAGGGAATCAAGGCCAAGCTAACTTCAACAACCAGCCTCACTTTGCTACTCTGAACCAATTCCTGGCAAACCAACCCAAGTCCTTCAGCTATTGTGTTGATCGGGTCGATGCCGAGGATTGGATCACTGACATCAACAAACACTTCGAGTGCAGTAATGTCAACCCAGTGGATTATGTCAAGTTTGCCGCATTCCAGCAAAATGACCAAGCTGCAGATTGGTGGCAACAGTACAAAGACTCCAGACCGGGTCATGAGATCTCTTGGACTGACTTCTGCCGTGATTTTCGTTCTCATCACATCCCTACCAGTGTCACTGAAGGCATGCGTGAGCAATTCCACAACCTCAAGCAGGGCAATATGTCTGTCTATCAATACAATGTCAAGTTCCTGAATCTGGACCGTTATGCTAAGCAAGATATTCCCGATGCAAAGAGCAAGATCTACCAATTCCGTGGTGGTCTGAAAGATGAACTCCAGCTTGCTCTCACTCTCTTGAAGCCAGAAGATTTTGATCAATTCTACAACATGGCTCTCAAGCAAGAAGCTGCCCAGCTCAAGTGTGAGGCTTCAAAGAAAAGAATCAGAGATGCAGTCATTTCATCTTCGTCCTCACAAGTGGTTGCTAAGCAGCAGAAGTTCTAGCTTCCGCCTCCTCCATTTTTCCGTCCTCCAAGTCAGAACAAGCACTCAAGTGGTCGTTGATCTTCCCACCCACCCAACCCAAGCAACCAGAACAAGTCTTAGTTTCAAGCTACAAGGGCAAGCGGTCCTTATCATCGGCCACTCTCTAAAGTTACTTGCAACAAGTGTGGTCAGAAAGGTCACTATGCCAACAAGTGCAACCAAAGGCACCTTCCGCCTCCTCCTCCTATCAAGCCGTCAAGCAATGCTATTCTCAAGCACAATCCCAAATATGCAAGAGTGAACCTGATGAACGCAGCTCAAGCTGAGGATTCCTCACAAGTGATCATGGGTACACTTCCGGTTAACTCTTGTCCTGCAAAACTTTTATTTGATTCTGGTGCATCGCTCTCTTTTATTTCAAGACCATTTGTTGCCAAGCATGAATTGATCATTCATGAATTGCCTCGATCTTTAACTATGGTTTCTCCGTGATTACAAATGAATTCTCGCTACACGGTTCCGGATGTCTCCATCAAGATGGGCGATTATAAATTTCTAGCTTCCCCAGTTGTTCTCGGCAATTCGGACATTGAACTCACCCTTGGAATGGATTGGATCTCTAAGCATGATGCTCTTCTTGATTGTGCAAACAAGGAGGTCAATCTAACTCATCCTAATGAAGATGTGATTATGTTCAAAGCTCGAGATAACATAATATGGCTATTCTCTCTCAATGACAAGGGCGTAATTAATGCCATATCCCAAATTCCGGTGGTTTGTGAATATGAAGATGTATTTCGTGAAGAATTTCCAGGGATGCCTCCCAACCGTCCAATCGAATTCGTCATTCAACTTGAACCTGGTACGGAGGAGCCTGTCGGCGTCTGTACAAGCTATATCCTAAAGAGTTGAAGGAATTGAAGAAACAACTCGACGAGCAAGAATGATTGGGTCTGATCAGACCAAGTTCTTCTCCTTGGGTCTGTGGTGTTCTTTTTGTCAAGAAGAAGGATGGTACGGAACGATTGTGCGTTGATTACCGGCCATTGAACAAGAAGACAATAACGAATAATTACCCGCTCCCCAATATCAATGAACTGTTCGAGCAGATCAAAGGAGCCAAGGTTT
>LR738715.1:397269942-397297793 GCA_902687465.1 Secale cereale | reverse complement strand
TAATTAATGCCATATCCCAAATTCCGGTGGTTTGTGAATATGAAGATGTATTTCGTGAAGAATTTCCAGGGATGCCTCCCAACCGTCCAATCGAATTCGTCATTCAACTTGAACCTGGTACGGAGGAGCCTGTCGGCGTCTGTACAAGCTATATCCTAAAGAGTTGAAGGAATTGAAGAAACAACTCGACGGGCAAGAATGATTGGGTCTGATCAGACCAAGTTCTTCTCCTTGGGTCTGTGGTGTTCTTTTTGTCAAGAAGAAGGATGGTACGGAACGATTGTGCGTTGATTACCGGCCATTGAACAAGAAGACAATAACGAATAATTACCCGCTCCCCAATATCAATGAACTGTTCGAGCAGATCAAAGGAGCCAAGGTTTTCTCGAAGCTTGATCTCTGGATGGGCTACCACCAAATTCGTATCCGTGAAGAGGATATTCCCAAAACCGCATTCAGGACAAGTTATGGCTCCTACGAGTACACAGTCAGTCTCTCGGATGATGCATTTCATATTCAACCCCTACACCAATGAGTTCATCCTCGGCAACCTTGATGATATTCTGGAATTCTCCAAGAATGAATAAGACCATGCCAAGCACCTCCGTTTGGTTCTCGACGGGCTCAAAGAGCACCACTTTATGCGAAATTCTCAAAGTGCGAATTTTGGCTTGATGAGGTCCTCTATCTTGACCACATTATCTCTCCCAAGGGCATTTCAGTTAACCCTGAGAAGGTTGATGCTATTGTTAAGTGGGAACCTCCTCAGAACGTCAAGCAACTCTGAAGCTTCCTCGGGCTTGCAAGCTATTGAAGAAGGTTCGTTGAGAACTTCTCCAAGATTGCCAAGCCTTTGTCCAACCTGTTGCAAAGGAATGTCAAGTATTCTTGGACTCCTGAGTGTGATGTGGCTTTCAATACACTCAAAGAGAAGCTTGTCTCAGCTTCGGTCTTAACTCCTCTTGATGAATCCAAGCCATACCAAGTGTTTTGCGATGCCTCCTTGCAAGGTCTGGGTGGTGTCCTTATGCAAGAGAAGAAGATAGTGGCCTACACTTCTCGGCAGCTCAAGCCAAACGAGAAGAACTACCCCACTCACGATCTTTAGTTGGCGGAAGTTGTCCACGCCTTGATTACGTGGAGACACCTCTTGTTGGGCAGACAGGTTGACATCATCACCAATCACAAGAGCCTGAAGTATATCTTCACACAACCAAACCTCAACATCCGTCCGACTCGTTGGGTCGAAATGATTCAAGAGTACAACCCTAGCATTGAGTACACTCCTGGCAAGGCCAATGTGATTGCAGATGCCTTGAGTAGAAAGGCTTATTGCAACAGTCTCATCCTCAAACCGTTCCAACCGGATCTCTATGAAGCATTAAGGAAACTCAACCTTCAAATTGTTCCGCAAGGAATTCTTGCAACCTTCAAGTGGCTCCTACCTTGGAAGATCAGATCCGTGAAGCTCAACTTCTTGATACTATGGTGAAGAAAGTGAAGCATGGCATTGCCAAAGGTACTCCAAAGTACAAGTGCTACCGCATTGATGACAAAGACACCTTATTCTTTGAGGACCGGATTGTGCTTCCAAAAGGTGATCTACGGAACCTGATAATGAACGAGGCTCATAATTCCCTTCTCTCGATACATCCAGGAAGCTCCAAGATGTATAATGACCTCAAGCAATCCTATTGGTGGACTCGTATGAAAAGAGAAATTGCTCAATTCGTGAACGAGTGTGATTTCTGCCGCAGAGTCAAAGCAAAACATCAATGTTCAGCCGGACTTCTCCAACCTTTACCTATTCCCGAGTGGGAATTCGATCACATTGAGATGGATTTCGTCACTGGCTTCCCCAAGTCCAAGCGAGGAAATGATGCTACCCTTGTGGTGATTGATAAGCTCACAAAAGTTGCTCATTTTATTCCAGTCAAGGAATCCATCAATGCAGCACAACTAGCAGAGCTGTATACCTCGAGAATTGTCTCTTTG
The DNA here is from genome assembly GCA_902687465.1 of Secale cereale. Lineage (NCBI taxonomy): Eukaryota > Viridiplantae > Streptophyta > Magnoliopsida > Poales > Poaceae > Secale > Secale cereale. The sequence goes on along the minus strand of LR738715.1, from coordinate 397,295,798 downwards.
CATGATATCCCTCAAGTAATCTCCTCAGATAGTGGAAGCTTGTTCACTTCCAAATTCTAGGATTCCTTTCAGTCAGCTATGGGTACCAAGATTCGCTTCGGCACAACTTTCCATCCTCAGACAAGTGGTCAAGTCGAGAGGGTGAACCAAACTCTTGAAGATATGCTCAGGGCATGTGTAATCTCCTTCGACATGAAATGGGAAGATTGTCTTCCATTTGCTGAATTCTCCTACAACAACAGCTTCCAAGCAAGTTCAGGCACAGCACCATTTGAATTTCTCTATGGCAGAAAGTGACGTACCCCTCTCAACTGGTCCGAAACTGGTGAACGTCAACTCCTTGGCAATGATTTGATCTCAGAGGCCGAAGAAATGTGCAAAGTCATACGTGAGAATCTCAAGGCCGCGCAATAGCGCCAAAAGAGCTACTATGACGGCAAGCATCGTGACTTGGCTTTCGACATTGGTGATCATGTGTATCTCTGTGTTTCTCCTATGAAGGGCACTCGCAGGTTCAGTATCAAGGGCAAGCTAGCTCCAAGATACGTGGTCCCTTTCAAGATTGTTGGGAAAAGAGGCGACCTCGCCTACCAACTTGAGCTTCCACCAAACTTCTCCAACGTGCACGACGAGTTCCACGTGTCACAACTCCGCAAGTGCTTCAAGATGCCCGAGTGCACCATCACCTTCGAAGAAATTGATCTTCAAGCTGACTTGTCTTATCATGAGCACCCCGTTGCTATCCTTGAAGAGACCGAGCGCAAGACTCGCAACAAATCAATCAAGTTCCTAAAAGTGAAGTGGTCACACCATTATGATCGAGAAGCTACGTGGGAACACGAGGATCACCTCTGTTCTGAATATCCGGAGTTCTTTCAGTCCTAGATCTTGGGACAAGATCTTTTCATAGTGGAGGAGAGTTTGTAACGCCCCAGATGTAACAATTCCATTTATGGAAATATATGCATCGTTGACTTAATCAATTCCATTCTGGGCTCCTCCTTCATTTCAGTTTCTTCATTTTTGCCTTGTGCGTGTGTATCATATCACCATGTCATTTTCATTATGTTCATTACATTGGCATGGTCTCACTTGCATCCGTGTGTAGTTTGATACGTCTCCAACGTATCTATAATTTTTGACTGTTCCATGCTATTATTTATGAAGTCTTGGATGTTTAATGGGCTTTATCATTCACTTTTATATCATTTTTGGGACTAACCTACTAACCCAAAGGCCCAGTCCAGATCGCAGTTTTTTTGCCTATTTCAGGGTTTTGCAGAAAAAGAATATCAAACGGAGTCCAAATGGAATGAAACCTTCGCGAGAGATATTTTTGGAGAAAATCATCCACAAAGAACTTGAGAACCACGTCAGAAGAGCCACGTGGGGCAAACAAGGGTGGGGGGCACGCCCCCTGCCTCGTGGAGCCCATGTGACTCCCTCGGTGCCCTCCTTCTTCCTATATAAGTCTACATACCCCAGAAACTCCGTGAACAGAGAGAAAACCCTAATTCCACCACCGTACCTTCTGTTCCCGTGGAGATCCCATCTTGGAGCCTGTTCCGGAGCTCCACCGGACGGGGATCTATCACGGAGGCCTTCATCATCATCATCATCGCCCTCACCATGAGTTGTGAGTAGTTTACCATAGACCTTCAGGTCCATAGCTAGTACTAGATGACTTCTTCTCTCTCTCTGGATCTCAATACAAAGTTCTCCTCGGTCTTCGAGGAGATCTATTCAATGTAATCTCTTTTTGCGGTGTGTTTGTCGAGATCCGATGAATTGTGAGTTTATGATCAAGGTTATCTATGAAAGATATTTGGTTCTTCTATAAACTTTTTATGTGTGCTCATAATATCCTTGCAAGTCTCTTTGAATTATTGGTTTGGTTTGGCCTACTAGATCTATAGTTCTTGCAATGGGAGAACTGCTTGGCTTTGGGATCAATCTTGCGGTGTCCTTTCCTAGTGACAGTAGGGGCATCAAGGCACGTATTGTATTGTTGCCATCAAGGATAAAAAGATGGGGTTTATATCATATTGCTTGAGTTTATCCCTCTACATCATGTCATCTTGCTTAAGGCGTTACTCTGTTCTTATGAACTCAATACACTAGATGCAGGCTAGATAGCGGTCGATGTGTGGAGTAATAGTAGTAGATGCAGGCAGGAGTCGGTCTACTTGTCTCGAACGTGATGCCTATATACAATGATCATGTGACGCCCGAACACCGACGTCCCGGAAGATTCCAGAAGATTCCAGATGTTCCGGGTTCTCCCTTGTATTTTCTTTTGTGCTTGTGTTATTTATTTTTGCATTGCATCATGTCATCATGCCATCATGCCATATTTCTTTTGCATCTCAACTTAAATAAATTGTGTGGACCTTCGGTCCATTTAAATCGAGGGAAGGATGACTTTTCTTTATAACATATCCTCCTAATATATGGAGCTATATAATTATTCCATTTGTTTGGAATTAACCGCAACACACTTGCATATATTCCCCATGCCTTTTAATTCAAGTTTCACCGTCAAAACCTTCCCTATATTTTTTTTCCCGTTTATCGAGGTTCCTCCAAAATCATCAATATTTTTGGACTCTCCAAAGCCTCAATCTTGTTCAAATCATTTGAATTAAAAATTCAAATGAATTTGAATTTAAACTTTCGGTCATGCTCACTTCTATTTTTCTTGGTTCAAGCTCATTTTTGTGAGCTCGGAATATTTATCCGCATGCCAAAGTCCCCTCTCTAACCTTTTTTTTCCTTTCTCTCTTTTCTTTCTTCCTATTCTTTTATTGTTTTGGAGTAAGAAGAAGAAGAGCAGCCAGGCCTCAGGCCCTCCTCCTCCATCGCCCTCGCGTGCCGCAGCCTCGCATCGCCCGAGCGCCGCCACGCCTTGACAGCCTCGCCATAGCCGCTGCCTCCTTCTGTCGGGAGCAGACCAAGGACTGCAGCCACCTCCGCCAAGGCCCTCTGTTTGGCCCCGATGGACCTCGGAATCATGTGCACTTCCAGTACCGTTGCTCGCTGCGAGACCAAGAACATCACCGATCTGAGCATTCCCACGACCTTTTCGCCTTTTGTCATCGCCAAGACCTCAAGTACCTCGACGGCCGCTGTTTTTGAAGACCCCAAGTACCATGACGCTCGGAGCCCTCGGATCCATCAAGTTCGACTACCGTCGCCAAGACCCTCAAGTTCAACTACGAGTCGAGACCGAGACCGACAAGTACCATGACGACCCCTCAAGTACATCTACGGATACCCAAACGCCTACGAACCGTGTACGACTACCGTCGCCGAAGGCCGTCGAGTGAACAACTAACGTCGCCCCGAAGATGTTGGTTTCATCAAGTACCTCTCCGAACGTGAACGCCTACTTCCTCTATGAATCGCGAGAACGGCTACATAACGAGTACCTCTACGGAACGACTACTTCCTCTACGACCGCGAGTACCACTACTACCACTACGAACTCGAACCGCCCCGAAACAAATGTTCCAAAGGTATAACCCCGAGACGATGACCCGTGGAATGCATGTGTTGTATGAGATGTTTCCCTTGTGTGCACCGTGCCTGTTTCGTCCTTTTTGTCATGCTCCTCGGTTGCCTCGTCGCCGACTCGTGGGAACCCGGTGACGGGATCACCCCACCTTTCTCCTTGTTCGAATCGTTCACGCCACCTTTCTTTTGCACTGGTCTCTCAACGAGTACCGGAACCGATATGTTGCGTGGCATCATTTTTGGATCGTTGCCGTGGCACCCTTTCTTTCCACCACGGTGACAAATGCTTCATATCTCTTATGTCAACCCTTTAAATAAAATTGCATACACTTGTTCATGTCATCCGCATCATGTTAACAACATTTAAAATGTGTGAATTGTTGTTTGCTTAAAATTACTAAACATGCTCATGGGAATTTTCCAGAATTGTTGTTGTTTTTCCGGCCTCATTAAAAATGCCTAAATAGTGTAGTTTTTTATGCTTCACCTCTTGCTATGTTAAAAACATTTAATCTTGTCTTGTAAATAAACGAGAGTCAACTAAATAAATAACATGTGGTGTTTCGTCAATATGCAACTCGTTGCATATTGAGCTCCACTTAACTTGTAGTTTTGTTTGTGCACTTTGCCATGCCATGCATAATTAAACCGGACATGCATCATACTTGGATGTGCATCGTATGCCATGTCTATGCTTGTGTGTTTACCGTGTTGTTTGCTTCTTTCCGGTTGCTTCTCTTGTTAGCTTCGGATTCGTTCCGGAGTTGTGAGGATTCGCTCGACTGTTGCTCCGTCTACTTCCTGGATCCGTTCTTCTCCCTTGTGGAATCCCAGGCAAGATGATCATACCCTTGGATACCTTTACTACCATTGCCATGCTTAGTTGTCTCGATGCTATCGTTACATGTCGCGCTACCCATCTTTTATGTCAGCCTCTCCTTGTTGCCATGAAACCTCTAACCTTTGACACCTTCCTAGCAAAACCACTGTTTGGTTATGTTACCCGCTTGCTCAGCCCCTCTTATAGCGTTGTTAGTTGCAGGTGAAGATGAAGATCGTTCCAGGTGGGAACTTGTTGTTGGAATATCACTATATCTATAATTATTATTAACACACCTATATACTGGGCATGGGTGGAAGGCTTGGCCTTTTGCTCGGTGTTTTGTTCCACTCATGCCACCTTAGGCACCGATAAACCGGCATTATGATCCTTGATTTTGTGTTCCTTACACAATGGGTGGGTGGGGACCCCTTGACAGTTCGTCTTTGAATAAAACTCCTCCAGCAAGGCCCAACTTTGGTTTCAATTTGCTCATAATAACAACTTAAATAATTAATTAATTGCATAGGGGTTCATGTCCCTGGGCTCTTAATTCTACATAACAGGTGGGGTCAGTGCTGATGGTGTTGGTCCCAAACGGGGGTCCTGCGGGGCCACCACGGGGAAACTCGAGGATTGGTTTTACCTGTAGCATCGCCCATCCGGTTGTGGCCTGAGACGAGATACGCATGGCAACTATCAGGGTGTCGGCACGCCGGGAGGTCTTGCTGGACTAGTTTTACCATTGTCGAAATGTCTTGTGCACCGGGATGCCGAGCCTGATCGGTTTTCCCTAAGATAAGGGGTGATGATATTATATCTATCACTTCAGCTAATCGTGAGAGATTGTGATGGGCTAAGTTGGGACACCCCTGCAGGGTTATAATCTTTCGAAAGCCGTGCCCGCGGTTATGTGGCAGATTGGAATTTGTTAATGTCCGGTTGTAGAAAACTTGACAGAGGATCCGAAGTAAAACACACAACTGTGTGAGTAACCGTGACTGTCTCTTTTCACTTTGAGAGAAGAACACGGTGGGGTTATGTTTGACTCGTATGTAGTTCAGGATCTTTAGCGATCACTACTAGTTGCGACCGTTCGCGTAGATGCTCATCTTATTCTTGTACTCGTAAGTTAGCCACCATATTATGCTTAGTCGCTGCTGCAACCTCACCACTTTGCCTCTTCCTTCCCTTAAAGCTTTGCTAGTCTTGATACCCATGGTTATGGGATTGCTGAGTCCTCGTGGCTCACAGATACTACAACACCAGATGCAGGTTCAGCCGAGAATGATGCAGGAGCTGGTTCAAGTTGTACACTGGGAGCTCGATGAAGAGAGTGGCCGTATGCTTGTGACGTTTTTCGACAATCAGTAGTGGTTTCTACTAGGGGCGATTCGGACCTATGGCTTTATGTTGTTTGGTATCTTGTCTTTTGGATCTTACCCTTAGATGGGATGTGATGTTTTGAATGATGTTTTACTTATGTAATGTATTGTGTGAAGTGGCGAGTGTAAGCCAACTATCTCCTTTTGCAATTTAATCCCTCTTTTACATGAGTCGTGCAAAGATACCAGACTTGCGATCATTCCAGAATGGGCTTATATCTTTAAGTCGTGCCTCGACACGTAGGAGATATAGTCCCATCCTGGGCATTACAAGTTGGTAATCAGAGCCTTCTCCGACCTAGAAACCCCCACTGATTGATCGAATCGTTGACGGTTCAGTCTAGGCACACACTGAAAATGTTTTGAGTCATATATATATATATATATATATATATATATATATATATATATATATATATATATATATATATATATATATATATATATATCGGAGAGTAGGATTTCTTTTGCTCCTCATCTCTTTTCACTCTGGTGAGGACTCCTGACGATTACACTTATCTCTTCTACTCTCAAAAATGCACCAATTTTTTTTAGGATCACGCGAGTATTGTTTGGATTGTTCCCATGTCTTTGTGATGAGAACATTGTTCTCGATGCCTCCTGTCATTAGGGGTTGTGGCAGTGTCCCGGGGAGTTGAGCTCCGAGGTGTTGTCGTCACAAATCCATCGCGGCAATACTAGAATACTTAAGACGGCCGACATCGAAAACTCTCCTATGCGGTTAGTGGCAAGATAACCCCGACATCATCCAGTACTGGGGAGGTAGTTCGGGAGTATTGCCATAGCTTGTATAGTAGATGCGTTTCGAAGGTCCGAGGTAAACGGTTTCCGAGAACAACTGGTTATGTGTTGAAGGATGGATACAGCTGGATGTAGGATTAGAGTTGAGTGCGCAGTGCTTCCCCTGTATCTCCAACACCTGATTGCATAACTGGGAACTTTCGGAAATTAATAGGTGGGTTCATCTAGTAGTTCTAGGCATTCTTCCAACGAGTGCATGATATGAAGTTCGGGGTTCTACATTGAGTGAAGTGGTTTTATGGGCTTGTTCCGATCGGGAGTTGAATCTTAAAGGGTCCTTGGCTATGCTGATATGGGGATTGCAAAACCCTTTTGTAACACGTTCCATGAGCTTTCAGCACGAATATGTGGGACGAAGCTTCTATCTTGTATTTGTTCTATCTGATCCTTGTTGCTTTTATTTACCTTTTGTTCTCCCAAGTGGCTTCTCGACAAGTTGATGTACCTGCGTATTTCATTCGTTCAATTCTCTGTTCGGATAGATATGTTGCAACATAATCTTCTTCATAAACATATCTATCCTTTGTTTTTGTTTTGATTCTGGTATTCGAGTTGCTTCGATGTCAAATGTTGATTCCATACCTTCCTAATCGGTATTCTCATATTTCTATGGGAGTGCTAGTCCTTCTTGACCATCGAGATTTTCATGTTAATCCTTTTCAATCGGTGTGCCTTCTCTTCAAGTTATTCCATACAGACGCCGTTGAGAGATCTGACGATTTGTCAGTTTCATTCATCCCAAGTTGTCTTTGTTTTCCCCGCCCTCCCACCCTTCTTTTTCTTGGAGCCAGGAATTCTAAATCAAATATCCATTTTATTCATGTGATGTTTCTTCATTCTTTTCCTTCAATGTTCTTATCCGGTGATTTATCGTGAAGTTGCTCAAGAGCTTCAAGTTCATCATTCTTAATTCTAATATTCTTCTCCGGTGGATGTAATTAAAGATTTCGGTGTTGATCTTATCCTTTTCCTCTTTTCACAATGCTTTCTTATTCCGATGCACCAATTAATCATTCTCCTCTTGCTATTCTTATCCGGAGTGTACAAGATTTCTCAGAAGATTCATAATTCCATTCTTAATCCGTTCAAGCTATTTTTTGAGGATTGTCATCTTATTCAAGCCATTCAATTCAACCAGTGCAATATCTCTTAACCAATCTTTCCAATGGTGATTTCTTTGAGTGGGCCCTAACCCACAGGTCTTTTCCCAAGATCTTACCTGACTCTTCCAATTTTTCTGGAGTGATACTCAAATTCTTTTCAAAGTGTGACGTAAGTAAGAATCCCATCAGTCACAGTCCTTCTCCAAGATCTCTTTCAAATTCTTTTCATCATTGGTTCAACCTTTTAATTCTTAATTCCGGAGTGCTCAACAATTCTTATGGCATTTCTCGTCTTCATTCTCAACAATTGAACACCGGAGAAGAGTTTCTCTTAAATTTTGACCCGTTCTCTTGAAGATTCATAGTTCTAGCTTCATGCCATCCTCATTATTGTTCCGATTGTGAGGAATTCTTTTATACCATCCGAAGCATTTCATGAATTCTTTTATTTGTGATCCTCCGAAGGCCATCATTTCAGAATATTTCTTCGTTCTCTGTTTGAAACTTCGTCCTCCAAATATTCTTCATTGATGCCTCTTCGTTCGTCTCCATATTCTTACGGTGGTTCTTTCAAGTTTAACCTTCCGTTATTATCGTTTTAATTCATTTGTTCTTTTCACAATCCTACCGGTGCTTCGTTGAAGATTACCCAAGGTTGTGTTAGATCTCTCTTTAATTCTTTGCAACGAGAATAAGTAGTATGCCAAATCCGTTTGCTAGTCATCAATTTAATTTGGTGAAGGATATGCATAACATAAATCTTATTCTAGTTTCTTCCAAGAGGTTAATCCCTTCCTTCAGAGTTTGTTCAGAAGGAATATATCCTTGGATCTAAGTTGTTCGTCTTGTTCTCCGGTGTTCTAAGATCTCTCAATTATCTTGTCACGGAGCTCTATCTAATTCATTGCAGGCCTTGAATCTTATTCTTTTCATCTTTCGCATCTCATGCTTTCGTTACCGGAGTTCTTCATGCTGGTTCATCATCATTTAATTCATCATCGAAGTCTTCATCAAGATTCTTGTTGGAGCTCAAGCATTCTTCATCATGCATTCCAATTGCAATTCTTTCTACCTTATCTTTTCAGATGGTGTTATGTCATTCTTGACAATTCCTTCATGTTTCATGATTCACGAGTTATCAAGAATGAGATATTTAAACCCATCATTTTCTTTGTTGAGGAGATCTTTCCAACCATTCAATTTAATTGTTGGAGTAATCGTGGGTTGTATTTCACCTAAAAGCTTTCCCTAAGGATTGTTGCTATTGTGGTGCTTATAAATGACCCAAGTTCTTCATTTATCATTCCGGTGAGATAAGTTTATCGTCTCCTTGTTGATCTCAATCCAATCAAATGTTTTTCGTAAGTGGCTGGTTATCACCTCTTAATTTTGAGATGTTTTCCATAAGCCCACATCAAGCTTATTCGTTTCGTTGTTGATTTTCCATCAACCACATTCAACCCTTCTTCGTAAGGATGCTCTTTCAAATTCAATTTTGAGAGAAGTTGTCATATTTTTTCTCCGTTCATTTCTTTCATTGATTTATATGCTATTCTTTCATTCCGGAGGCATTGTGATGTTGCTCTCTCTTTGACCATCACATCATTTATCGAGATCATGTTCTTTCCTTTGTTTATCATTTAACCAGAGTGCTGTCTGAATTCTTCCTTACCCCTTGTGTCATTCTTTTATTTGTTCCGGAGGCTGTGTGTTGTTGTTTTCATCAAGTATCATCCCATCTTCTCAAGTTCTTGTTAACTCCTTCCATTTTCAGTCGGAGTGCTGTCCGATTCATGTCATTCTTATTCCTTGGCTGTACCGTTGCAGTTTCATATTCTTTTGGTTCGTAAGCTCATGTTTCATGTCTTTAACCTACAAGGTTCTCATAATGCTCCTTGTTCCTCTTTTCTAACGGAGTTTTCGTATTCGTTCATCTCCGTTGTATTCTTCTTTCAATTTGGTCAACCTCTCAGGTTCGTGGTTTTACTCGTCTGTCAAAGAAGCAACTTTGTTTTACCTCTTCCTCTTTCGTTTTTATCCGGTGCCATCTCTAGGATCTCGGGTCGAGATCCTTTGTTAGTTTGGGAGAGTTGTGACGCCTGAAGACCGACGTCCCAGAAGATTCCAGAAGATTCCAGATGTTCCGGGTTCTCCCTTGTATTTTCTTTTGTGTTTGTGTTATTTATTTTTGCATTGCATCATGTCATCATGCCATCATGCCATATTTCTTTTGCATCTCAACTTAAATAAATTGTGTGGACCTTCGGTCCATTTAAATCGAGGGAAGGCTTACTTCTCTTTATAACATATCCTCCTAATATATGGAGCTATATAATTATTCCAATTGTTTGGAATTAACCGCAACACACTTGCATATATTCCCCGTGCCTTTTAATTCAAGTTTCACCGTCAAAACCTTCCCTATATTTCTTTTCCCGTTTATCGAGGTTCCTCCAAAATCATCAATATTTTTGGACTCTCCAAAGCCTCAATCTTGTTCAAATCATTTGAATTAAAAATTCAAATGAATTTGAATTTGAACTTTCGGTCATGCCCACTTCTATTTTCTTGGTTAAAGCTCATTTTTGTGAGCTCGGAATATTTATCCGCATGCCAAAGTCCCCTCTCTAACCTTTTTTTCCTTTCTCTCTTTTCTTTCTTCCTATTCTTTTATTGTTGGAGTAAGAAGAAGAAGAGCAGCCAGGCCTCAGGCCCTCCTCCTCCATCGCCCTCGCGTGTCGCAGCCTCGCAGCGCCCGAGCGCCGCCCGCCTTGACAGCCTCGCCATGGCCGCTGCCTCCTTCTGTCGGGAGCAGACCAAGGACTGTAACCACCTCTGCCAAGACCCTCTGCTTGGCCCCGATGGACCTCGGAATCATGTGCACTTCCAGTACCGTTGCTCGCCGCAAGACCAAGACCATCACTGATCTGAGCATTCCCACGACCTTTTCGCCTTTTGTCATCGCCAAGACCTCAAGTACCTCGACGGCCGCTGTTTTTGAAGACCCCAAGTACCACGACGCTCGGAGCCCTCGGATCCATCAAGTTCGACTACCGTCGCCAAGACCCGCAAGTTCAACTACGACTCGAGACCGAGACCGGCAAGTACCACGACGACCCCTCAAGTACATCTACGGATACCCAAACGCCTACGAACCGTGTACGACTACCGTCGCCGAAGGCCGTCGAGTGAACAACTACCGTCGCCCCGAAGATGTTGGTTTCATCAAGTACCTCTCCGAACGTGAACGCCTACTTCCTCTATGAATCGCGAGAACGGCTACATAACGAGTACCTCTACGGAACGACTACTTCCTCTACGACCGCAAGTACCACTACTACCACTACGAACTCGAACCGCCCCGAAACAAATGTTCCAAAGGTATAACCCCGAGACGATGACCCGTGGAATGCATGTGTTGTATGAGATGTTTCCCTTGTGTGCACCGTGCCCGTTTCGTCCTTTTTGTCATGCTCCTCGGTTGCCTCGTCGCCGACTCGTGGGAACCCGGTGACGGGATCACCCCACCTTTCTCCTTGTTCGAATCGTTCACGCCACCTTTCTTTTGCACCGGTCTCTCAACGAGTACCGGAACCGATATGTTGCGTGGCATCATTTTCGGATCGTTGCCGTGGCACCCTTTCTTTCCACCACGGTGACAAATGCTTCATATCTCTTATGTCAACCCTTTTAATAAAATTGCATACACTTGTTCATGTCATCCGCATCATGTTAACAACATTTAAAATGTGTGAATTGTTGTTTTCTTAAAATTACTAAACATGCTCATGGGGATTTTCCATAATTGTTGTTGTTTTTCCGGCCTCATTTAAAATGCCTAAATAGTGTAGTTTTTTATGCTTCACCTCTTGCTATGTTAAAAACATTTAATCTTGTCTTGTAAATAAACGAGAGTCAACTAAATAAATAACATGTGGTCTTTCGTCAATATGCAACTCGTTGCATATTGACCTCCACTTAACTTGTAGTTTTGTTTGTGCACTTTGCCATGCCATGCATAATTAAATCGGACATGCATCATACTTGGATGTGCATCGTATGCCATGTCTATGCTTGTGTGTTTACCATGTTGTTTGCTTCTTTCCGGTTGCTTCTCTTGTTAGCTTCGGATTCGTTCCGGAGTTGTGAGGATTGGCTCGACTGTTGCTCCGTCTACTTCCTGGATCCGTTCTTCTCTCTTGTGGAATCCCAGGCAAGATGATCATACCCTTGGATAGCTTTACTACGATTGCCATGCTTAGTTGTCTCGATGCTATCGTTACATGTCGCGCTACCCATCTTTTATGTCAGCCTCTCCTTGTTGCCATGAAACCTCTAACCTTTGACACCTTCCTAGCAAAACCACTGTTTGGTTATGTTACCCGCTTGCTCAGCCCCTCTTATAGCGTTGTTAGTTGCAGGTGAAGATGAAGATTGTTCCAGGTGGGAACTTGTTGTTGGAATATCACTATATCTATAATTATTATTAACACACCTATATACTGGGCATGGGTGGAAGGCTTGGCCTTTTGCTCGGTGTTTTGTTCCACTCATGCCACCTTAGGCGCCGATAAACCGGCATTATGTTCCTTGATTTTGCGTTCCTTACACGATGGGTGGATGGGGACCCCTTGACAGTTCGTCTTTGAATAAAACTCCTCCAGCAAGGCCCAACTTTGGTTTTAATTTTCTCATAATAACAACTTAAATAATTAATTAATTGCATAGGGGGTCATGTCCCTGGGTTCTTAATTCTACATAACAGGGGGGGGGCAGTGCTGATGGTGTTGTTCCCAAACGGGGGTCCCGCGGGGCCACCACGGGGAAACTCGAGGATTGGTTTTACCTGTAGCATCGCCCATCCGGTTGTGGCCTGAGACGAGATACGCGCGGCTACTATCAGGGTGTCGGCACGCCGGGAGGTCTTGCTGGACTAGTTTTACCATTGTCGAAATGTCTTGTGCACCGGGATGCCGAGCCTGATCGGTTTTCCCTAAGATAAGGGGTGATGATATTATATTTATCACTTCAACTAATCGTGAGAGCTTGTGATGGGCTAAGTTGGGACACCCCTGCAGGGTTATAATCTTTCGAAAGCCGTGCCCGCGGTTATGTGGCAGATTGGAATTTGTTAATGTCCGGTTGTAGAAAACTTGACAGAGGATCCGAAGTAAAACACACAACTGTGTGAGTAACCGTGACTGTCTCTTTTCACTTTGAGAAGAGAACACGGTGGGGTTATGTTTGACTCGTATGTAGTTCAGGATCTTTAGCGATCACTACTAGTTGCGACCGTTTGCGTAGATGCTCATCTTATTCTTGTACTCGTAAGTTAGCCACCATATTATGCTTAGTCGCTGCTGCAACCTCACCACTTTGCCTCTTCCTACCCTTAAAGCTTTGCTAGTCTTGATACCCATGGTTATGGGATTGCTGAGTCCTCGTGGCTCACAGATACTACAACACCAGATGCAGGTTCAGCCAAGAATGATGCAGGAGCTGGTTCAAGTTCTACACTGGGAGCTCGATGAAGAGAGTGGCCGTATGCTTGTGACGTTTTTCGACGATCAGTAGTGGTTTCTACTAGGGGCGATTCGGACCAGTGGCTTTATGTTGTTTGGTATCTTGTCTTTTGGATCTTACCCTTAGATGGGTTGTGATGTTTTGAATGATGTTTTACTTATGTAATGTATTGTGTGAAGTGGCGAGTGTAAGCCAACTATCTCCTTTTGCAATTTAATCCCTCTTTTACATGAGTCGTGCAAAGATACCAGACTTGCGATCATTCCAGAATGGGCTTATATCTTTAAGTCGTGCCTCGACACGTAGGAGATATAGTCCCATCCTGGGCATTACATATCATGCCTGGATAGTCTCATAATTATTTGCTTTTCAATCAATTGCTCGACAGTAATTTGTTTACCCGCCGTAGAATATCGCTATCGTGAGAGAAGCCACTAGAGAAAACTATGGCCCCCGGGTCTATTCCCAACATATCAGTCTACATCTACTTTACTTTTACCACTTTTATTTGCTGTTCTTACAAACTAAAAATACCAAAAATATAAACTATCATCTCTATCAGATCTCACTTTTGTAAGTGACCGTAAAGGGATTGACAACCCCTTATCGCGTTGGCTGCGAAGTTCTTATTTGTTTGTGTAGGTGCGAGGGACTCGCGCGTGGTCTCCTACTGGATTGATACCTTGGTTCTCAAAATCAAAAGGAAATACTTATGCTACTATGTTGCATCTCCCTTTCCTCTTCGAGGGACTACAACGTCAGCTCAAGAGGTAGCAAGTTGCATCGTCTCTGTTGTTCGTTTCGGTTTCTGACTCTCTCACACGGCACCCGTCGCACCTCTCTAGTCTTTGTTTCGTGAGCGGGATATAAACATCCACGGAATGGGCCGAGAGTTGTTGAGTGGTCTTGGTATATCACTGGTAAACCGCCTGTCAAGTTTTGTCTCGTTTGGAGTTCATTTGATACTCCAACGATTAACCACGTTAACACCGGTAGCCCTATCGCTTTTGACCCAGCACCCCTCCACAAGAGCCCACAAGCCCATCCTAACCACATCCATGCTCTCGGCCGTTGGATCGTGATTGTGTGGGCGAAAACCGCACCTCATTTGGACTGTCCTAGCTCCCTCTACCTATAAAAAGGCACCATCCCCTCCATTTTTGGGTAAAGACCCTAATCCCGAGCTCCCTGCGCCGCCGGACACGTCCGCCGACGGCAGGACACGTACAACCACCCCCCACAGCTAATCAAATCGCGCCACATCACCAGACCCCGCGCCCACATCGCCGCCGGAGCCCGAGGCCCAGATCCGGCCCGCCCGAGGCCGCACAGGGCCCGCAACCGCCGCCGCCGGCAGTTGCCTCGTCCCTGCCGCCGGCCCCTCCACGTCACGTCGCCGGACTCCGCCATCGCTGCCGGCCGGCACCGCCACCTCATGCGCCGCCTCGCCCTCGCCCGCACAGCCACCCCACCGCCGCAGAGCTCCGCGACCGTCGCCGGTCGTCGCGACCTTGCCGGAACGAGAGCTCGCCGCCACCTCTCTACCTCGCTGGCCGCCGTCGCTCCCCGCCACGGATCCTGTCAGGCCGATTTGGATCTCGCCGACCCATCGTCCCCGACCCGTCCGGCGTCATCCCCGGCCTCCTCCTCGCTGGAAAACCTCGTCGCAGCCGCCAACCTCGTCGGAGAAGAAACGGGACCAGACCCACCAAGTCATCCAACCAAATGCCTCGCCCTCGCCCAGATCCCTCAGTCCCGGGATATCCCCATCCGCGTTGACTTTTCGGAGGGTATAATTTCCACAATGTCCCAGATGCTTGTTATTTTGTTGCCTCCTTCATCATGACATATCTATGTGCTCGTAACTCCATTTTGCGTGTGTGTGATATATGGAAGTTTTCGTCTCGAAGTGCTCTACGTGTTAGTATCAGTTTTTTTCATGTTAGCGTTCATCTATATGTCTTAATCTTCGTTGAAAAACTGCTATGTGATGTTACTATTTCAACACTGGTTGTCTGTTAACAATATGTGTGCATGTTCGTGAAGTCGTAACTTTGTGCATGTTGGTCCAAATGGAGTGTATGATATGTCAAAATGTTCGCCTTGTGATGCTCTTCGTGATGGATGCATTTACATACGTGTTAGGATGCATTATGCCATGTTTAACCCTGTTGCAAAAGTGCTTGTGGCTGTTAAGTTGCTGAAATTGTTATAACTTGGTGATTTGTCTTTTTCGTGGCATTTTGTGTGATTTTATTTTTTGCCACATGTCAACATGTTTTAGGAGAATAATCATGTCATCTTTGAAGTGGTGCATTTGGTTTTCCATGATATGCTCTGTGGTGACTTAAACAAGCTTGTAAACATGCCATGTCAATGTTGTTGTTTTTACACTTTGTAAAAAAAACTGCCAAGTCAGGAATCTGTCATAACATGTTGCCATGTAAACTTGTTGCCATAATAATTTCCATGCATGTTTTGGAATTACTAGTGAGCATGTCTTGATGTCCATGTTGTTGTTTATCAATCGATACCTTTGTTTGCATATATGCCCTGATGTAGCTTGTTGTTATCTTGCTCTCAAAATGCTTGAGATTAAAATTGTCAGCCTGTTAACAGAACATTCAATTTGGCAAAGCTTGTGTTAAGCAACCCTTGCATGGAATAACTTGTTTCTTTTGGATGAATTGGTAGTATAATATGTCTTCTTCATGCTCATGTTAATTTAATGCTTGTTATAGTTGTTTTGCTTGCTGTTGTGTGCCTCCAAAGGCGGCAACATATCGTTCCAGATTGCATGCCTAGTATTTTCACAAAGTCTAAGAAATATGTTAACTTATTGAATCTTGCCATGCTTGTTTAATTGTGTTCCGGCAAGTTTTTGGGTGTGCTCTGAGTTCATGCTTGTTAAGAATCATGTCTACTTCACATCCATGCCTTTTTTCATCATGTTTTGGTGTTGTAGCATAATTATACCTTGCTCCAAAGATGTCATGTTGCTGTTAACTGCAGTTTTGCATTGCATCTTGTTTTGCTTGCCTTTTGCAAACCGTGCATCCGATTCCAATGATCTTTATATCTATTTCGACCGAAATCTTTCAATCTATCCAGTTGCATGCTTAGTTTACCAAGATCTTTCCCATACACATCATGTTTTCATATGTCCTTCCCGGCTTCATCTCCCTTCATATCGGTAGCTCCGTAACATCATACTCGCATCTCTCATGCATGTCATGTGTTCTTTTCTTGTCAAGTGTGTTTATTTGATGCTTCTTATGTTGGGTAGCACCGGGAGACGAGTTCGAGTCCGAGGTTGAGATAGCCGCTGAGTTCGAGTACGAAGAGCAAGGTCCCGAGTACACCGACGACTTACTAGGCAAGATGACCATTCCTTGATATCACCTCTATTGTTGCCATGCTAGATGCCTCGCTCTATGATTATCGCAATACCTATCCTTTTGCATGTCAGCCCCACTTTGCCATGAAACCTCTAACTACCCTTCCAAGCAAACCGTTATTTGGCTAAGTACGCTTTTGCTCAAGCCCCCTCTTATAGCGTTGCTAGTTGCAGGTGAAGATGAAGTTTGCTCCATGTGGATTGGGTTTTTGGGAATAACACAATATCTATTATTACATTAATGCACCTTATATACTTGGCAATGGGTGGAAGGCTTGGCCTTTTGCTCGGTGTTTTGTTCCACTCATGCCGCCTTAAGAACTGATAAACCGGTGTTATGTTCCTTGATTTTTGCATTCCTCACGCGGTTGGGTATATGGGGACCCCTTGATAGTTCGCTTTGAATAAAACTCCTCCAGCAAGGCCCAACCTTGGTTTTAACATTTGCCTAATAACAACTAAAATTTGCATAGGGACTAGCTATCCCGTGGATTCTTAATCTACAACCTAGGCCAGTGCTCCTCATGAGTGTTGGTCCAAACCTGTCAATCGCCGGTGGCCGCCAGAGGCAACTCTGGTATTTTGGCCTACCGGAAGTTTGGACAATCCGATCGTGGCTTCAGAAGAGATACACGCGGCTCCTATCAGGGTGTCGGCACGTCGGGAGGTCTTGCTGGACTTGTTTTACCATTGTCAAAATATCTTGTACACAGGGATTCCGAGTTTGATCGGGTAGTCCCTAAGATAAGGGGTTTTAACCTCTGTTGATCTTGAGAGCTTGTGATGGGCTAAGTTGGGACACCCCTGAAGGGTTATAATCTTTCCAAAGCCGTGCTCGCGTTTATGTGGCGGATGGGAATTTGTTAATATCTGGTTGTAGATCACTTGACAAAAAACCTCAAACATAATACACTACCATGTGAGTAGTTGTGATGGTCTCTTTCCGAGGGAGTTGCAGAAGAGAACAAGGCTCGGTTATGGATGACTCGTAGGTAGACAGGATCATCTAGTGATCATAATTTAGTTCATGATCGATGGCTTTCACTTCTCTTCTCGCTCTGATGATACGTAAGCTAACCACCTCATCTACGCTTAGCGCTTGCAGCAGCCCTCTTATGCACTCTATCCTTACCCAAAGGCTTTATTAGTTTTGATACCCGGGAATGGGATTTCTGAGTCCTCATGACTCACAGTTTACTACAAACACATGTGCAGGTATAGACGAGTACGATTCAGTTGATGGCCGGGAACTCAAGTGGGAGTTCGATGAGGAACGTGGACGTATGTACGTGACGTATCCCGACGATCAATAGTGGTTCCTACTAGGGCCGATCGGGCATAGTGGGTGGTTATCTTCTTTTCATTTGGATTTGTCCGTAGTCGGACTATGATTGTACTTGGATGAATGTATGACTTATTTATGCATTGTGTGAAGTGTCGCTTGTAAGCCAACTATGTATTTTTCCCTTTGTTCTTGTACATGGGAATGTGTGAAGATAACCTTCTTGCGATCATGCCAACATGTGATTATGCCTCTAAGTCATGCCTCGACACGTGGGAGATATAGTCGCATCTTGGGCGTTACAAGGGGCAAAGAAATTCATGATGTTTACCCATACAATGGTATTTGGATAATTGATCAAGAGGCATTTAGCATTGCGCTTCCAATGTTCTTGTTAGTGATCGAAGTACCACAGACATGCTTCGCGATAGCAATGACATGGTCATCGGGTAAAGGTCGGACTTTGGATACACAAAGGATCCATCGGAAACAACTTTTAGAATAAGTCATACAATCTCAGCAAGGGAAGATGAGGATGTGGTCGACGGGCTCAGGAACAATTCATCGAGATTTTCATAGTCATGGATTTTCACAAATAAGTGAACAAGGCGATAACATTGGACACACCAAAGTATATAATGAAGTATGTTTGAGGAGGACATCCACAGTTAAACTTTGAACGAAAATGCACGTGGAAATATGGACCAAGTAGCACGATAGATGTTAGAGTGGTGATTTAATAATCAAAAGACTTGGAATGAAACTAGCGACCATTCACTTCAAAGCAATAGGGTTGGCAGAAGTTCTGGACTTCACACATCATAGTTCAATGGTCGGTATTTCGGTCAGAAGCAACACGGGGACCAAGATATGAACGGGGATGGCGAGAAGTATTACTATATCAAGTATTACCAGGTGGAGCAATTATCATGACATCCACATAAAAGATGCTAATACTCAAATTTAGAACCTAACAGGAGTTGGATATCAAGGAACTCAAGGTACAACACAAAATATGAACAAGTTTGTGTTGGAAGGAAAGGCAATAAAGTTGTCGATGATAACACAATTTATCGAGGGGCAAGAATGGTATTTCACATCATGGATTCGATAGATATCCTAAAGGAGACAAAATCTTGATGATGGTCACGACAAATTTTGTCGAGAGGCTTCATGAAGAAGCTATCGAACAGCGACTGCATCAGGCAAAAGGAATGGTGAAGCCAAAGATTATTATATCCATAGATAAGATGCAATGTCAGAATCAGAGTTGTATCTCAAGACAAACAATATGGTGTTGAAAGCTCAGTGTAGGCTTAGATCGCCAAAAAGGTGTGCTCCGGGAAGAAGGACCAGATAGCACAGTTAAAATTGGCATGATAATGATTTAGCCGAGCATGCTAGGAATGACATGATCGAGTTTAAATTCCCTGGCAATGATTACTATGAGTAGTGAGCCATAAAATGGAATCGAGCGACTTGTCGGAGTTCTCGAGTGACGAACAACTCAAACTCGGGGAACAACTAAATTTTTTGATAAGTAATACTCGATGAAGAAATCATAAGGAATAATGTAGTTCTGTAATACCCTCGAGATACCAGGGGTAATACTCGAGGGAAAATCAAAGTAGAGGTTGGACTGGGGTATTGCTCTGCAGAAGACAAGTACTTAAACTGGAATGAGAAATGGTATTTAAAGGCGAACATGCTCTGAACCACGATTGCAAAAGGCCAGATCCCATATATAGGATGAACTTATACCAAGGGGATAATTATTTCTATGAGAAGCTTTCATGATAAGATTTGCATCGTGTCCATGGGCACGAACACAAAGTTCAAGGTCGACTCCCACTTCTCCAAATGCATAACCTTTCATTCAATTCCTGTTTCAAAAATGGCGTTAGTGTTGAAAGTTTTACCTGGTGAAATTCCAGATGAGTATGACCCATGAAATCTTTCGGGTTCACACGGCTTTATGAGGCATAGGCTCAACCCATGAGGGCATCTTAGGAACATATACCACAAACTTTTAGGAGTAATTATCACAAGCTTGATAGTAGAGCATGGTTGACAAAGCAGAGCATACAATTTACCAAAGGTATTATGTATCCAAGGAAAGACTCACAGAGTTATATAATATGAAGGAGAATGTCGGATAATAATTCAACAAAGGATCGGATAGTTCGTAATGGAGCTGATGTAAGCATTAACACACAACCAGAGGAAGAAACAATGCAAAGGCATTGGATCGTAGAAATAACTGACTAATTTAAAACACAAATGCGAAGGAATTATGATTTCCAATTCAAGGGATCAGAAGCAAACACTCTGATTAAGGATGGATAAGTTGAGTAGGGTTAGGGGTAAAACCGGTGGCAATTTGATTGGTCGAGATCCAGCTCATCTTTAAAACGACGTCTGAGCGGGAAGGTTGAATTTTAGGATTAATCTAACGATTGCAAGAAATCGCAACATATCGAACCAACAGACTCAAAATGTGTGATAATGACAAGTGATGTCAATAATATTACTATACTTATGGGATTAACAATAATGCAGGAAGGCAAGGAATTCAAGGGCAATAGGCTACCGAGGATTTCGAAAGATCGAGTAGCATTACGAAGTATTATGTGAAACACATGAACAACTAGGGATCAACGAATCCTCGATAACTATGATAAATTATTCATAGGGGTATTCATGCAGAAAAGAACTGCAAGGCAGTAGGCATAAGCGTTTCTCGGAATATCATAAAGTATTTCAAGGTATCTTGTAATAACAAGAGCAACTGGGAATAATTGTAAGAGCGATAGGTGTAAGTATTTATCCTTAGGGATATTTTGGTGGTAGGGAATTGCAAAAGCAATGGGCACAAAGTCTCGAGAGAACTTCAAAGAGTATCTTTGGAGTCTTCTGGTGCAGAAAGCGATCATCTGGAGTGAGGGGTGTCGGTGTCAAAATCGGCGGATCTCGGGTAGGGGGTCCCAAACTGTGCGTCTAAGGTCGATGGTTACAGGAGACTGGGGACACGATGTTTACCCAGGTTCGGGCCCTCTCTATGGAGGTAATACCTTACTTCCTGCTTGATTGATCTTCATGAATATGAGTATTACAAGAGTTGGTCTACCCCAAGATCGTAATGGATAAACCCTAGAGCCTAGCCTGTATGACTATGGTAATGTGTAACCTTTCCGAACTAATCCCTTCGGTTTATATAGACACCGGGGGGATCTAGGGTTACATAGAGTCGGTTACATAAGAAGGAATCTTCATAGATGCTCGCCAAGCTTGCCTTCCACGCCAAGGAGAGTCCCATCCGGACACGGGTACGGCCTTCGGCCTTCATGTCTTCATATCCCATTAGCCCGGTCATAGATGACAGGCCGGACGCCCGAGGACCCCTTAGTCCGCGACTCCCTCAGTAGCCCCTGAACCTGGCTTCAATGACGAGGAGTCCGGTGCGCAGATTGTCTTTGGCATTGCAAGGCGGGTTCCCTTCTTCCCGAACTCCAAGATAGTTTTGAGACGCGATGATTGTATCCGGACCTGTATACACAACTGCAGAGGATATAATATTTCATGAGTCCGATTCGCTGACGACTTTTTGGTAATATGACATCACGCCTGCCCGGCCATTATTTTCAAGCCGTTAGCTGGCCTGCCGTCCCATGTCTCGAGGCGTGGTTTTATTGGTATGTCTTATCCAAGCGAAGATCATGTCTCCTCTTTTTTAAGGGATTCTTATCAACCCGGACGTGGGTAACCCAACCGTAGCTTGGGTACAACTCCTTGGGAACACGCAAGTCTCAAGGCCCAGGAGCAGACGTTCGATATTCGCGGCCTTTATATAGGGGTACAGACTTGTCTTTTTCTTTCACGCTTGCTTCTTTCTCAACCCCTGCTACCCCGAGTTCGAACACCCAGGTTTCAATCGCCACAAGATCCGATCATGTCCGGATCCAGCCGTCAAGGCTGGTGGGTGGCTTCTTCTGTCATGGAGGGAGATATTGCAATGCTTCGGGCGGCGTGGTACCTGACCGTAGAAATCCTTCATCGGCTTCCGGCCGAGGGGCAGGTTATTCCCACCCACAGATCCGGTGAGAGGGTCGTGTTCGTGTCCCACTTCCTCCGTGGGTTAAGGTTTGCACTTAATCCCTTCGTCCGAGGGCTCATGTTCTATTATGGGTTAGATTTTCACGGTCTGGCCCCAGACTCTATTCTTCTTATCTCGACATTTATTGTCATGTGTGAAGCCTTCCTCTGAACTCCTACACACTTTGGCTTGCGGCTCAAGACCTTCGGTGTGAAGCCGTGGTGAAGCCGCGAGTGCTAGAGGAGGAGCAGACAGAGTGCGGTGGTGCCATAGTGAGCAAGCTCGCCAGTGCTGTTTGGCTGAAAGGATCCTTTGCCAAGTCTTCCGATTTATGGCAGCAGTTGTGGTTCTACATCACCAAGCCCCATGGCTCCAAGTGGGCCGCTGCGCCAGCATTTCGATCTAGCCCCCCAATTCAGCTTGCATCATGGGTTAATAAGGGGTTGGACCAGGGATACAATGGACGAGGTGCAAGTTTTGCAAAGCCGCATCCGAAACATCATTGAGAGGGACATCAATATCGTTAACGTTGTTCAAGTAATGCTAGTCCATCAGATCCTGCCGTGCCAGCGACGACCTCTCCGCATGTGGGAGTTCAATCCAGAAGGGCCGCGGACTCTTCAGCACTTCTTCGGCACTACGCACGAAGGAATGTGGGGATTATTTTTCGGGAAACAAAAGCAATGGTCGGACACCACCGAAGATGACAGCCTAGACTGTAACCATCCGGACACCCCGGTAAATACCCGCTTGTCGAACACCTCATAATCAGACACCAAGTGATAAGACACTGACCGAATCATCCTTTTTCAAGGCTGGATAAAGAAAGTGGAATGAATTAGGTGTCCGGCTCCCCTTCCCAAAGACTCGGCTACTCCCATGTTAACAAGGATGTTGGCCTCGGCACCATACCAGGCGCCGGCCGGGGAGGGTAAAGAGCAGAGTGAGAAGACCCGAGATGACCTTTGTTCCGGAGGTAAGTCGGATATTGAGTCCGTAGAAATCGACCTTTCCTCGTCTGAAGACAGAGGCGAAAGAGGACCCAGTATCCCTTCTCCGAGAAGGAGGAAGAGAGCCGCCTCCGAAGGTTGGGAAAGGTAGTCTAAGAGAGGCAATATGCCACCATCGAGCGGCTTGGGTTTGGAAAGCAATGTCATTGAACAGCTCCAACATGGAGACAAGCCCTCGACCAAACCGTAAGTGAATCCGGGGTACTTTGATAGTGTCCTACCCCTTTCATCGTTACCGAAGATATACGTGACATGTCCGTGCATTTTTACAGGTCGGCGCAGAGTTTTTCTGGGCAATCCTCTTCTTCGGGAGGTCTCCTCCCAGAGATGATGGAGAGCGAGACGCCTCCCCCAACCTCCTCCCCTAATAGGGCGGACGACTCTGAAGTGCCATCACGGATGGTTTTTCCTGATCAACAAGCTATGCGGGTGATAAAAGAGGCAGTACCCGAAGGTGGATCTCCAACCATCCGGGATTCCGGGGCTGATAATAAAGGCCCCGAACTGTGTGGCTCACAGCCGACGGTGATTCTGGAGACGGGTGGACTGTTTCCTTCAAAGGATGGTTGTGCTCCTAGAGCAGTTTCCGGAGACCCGGAGGCTCCGGATATATTGCGAGACATGTTGCGAAAAGCATCTATCTCAGGGGAACAGCGTACCTTTATGGGTACACTGGTTGAGAAGATTTTGTCCGTGAAGAGCGGATTGAATGAAGCCTTCATGAGCCTACTAAAAGGCTTCGAGGTTTGTAAGATAATGTTTCCAGTTATGTTTTATTTGCAAAGATGCACCTGTGTATAGGTAGTAGCCCCTGAGACTCCGGTTGGCTTCCAATGGGAAGCAAACGGAGGATCAAAAAGAATCATTCTAAGCCTAACCTGAAGAACTTGAACACATGGTGCTTCCCCCTCGGCCACTTCCCAGGCTATGGAATTGCCGAGCTCCAGCGGAAGATGGATATAGCGGGGGACGATCTTGCATGAATCAATATGCGTCTAGACGAGCCGCAAGGTATGTATTCGGGGCAATCCCCATACATTTTTGTGGTATGAGCAAGATGCTAAAAAGTTATATGCGGGAATATGCATGGCTGTAGATGGTGTTGTTGCCATTGAAGTTCTTCGAGCGGAGCTGCCCCGGGCCAAGGAGCAGGCCCGGTGTAGCAGTGCGGCTGCCGAAAAGTCATCGGCTGAGTTAATAGCCGAACAAGTTGCACGACGCCAACACGAAGAGAAGATATCTGCGATAGCGCTCGAACTGAAAAATGCTACTGGCCGCTGCAAGTTTCCGGAGAAGGAGAATGAAGCCAAAATGGCTGAACTTGACAAGGCCTTACGAGAGGCAAAACGGAGATTGCAGTTGGTAAGCCCTTTCTGCTACAGACTAAGTTCGGTGATCCGAACTATGCTCAGCTTGACCGAGTGTGGAGTTCTCCGGACGAGTTTTTAGACTTGCCGAAGAGTTCTTCCGATGCGGCGTAGTATTATCAAGCGCGAGAGGGGTACTCAATGGAGAAGCTTTTCTGGTCACAGTTTGGCGCATCGAAGTGCCCTCTGTTGCTGAATGCACAGATGTCCCAATGGGCCGAACTTCATAGGATATCCAGCGCTGCTATGAAGAACGTCATAGTTCGGTTGTAGCCAACTGAGCATGTTCCGAATAGCTACTTAGGTTTAGTGCAAAGGCTTGTTTACGCGGTGCCGCGTATCAATGCTGTGAAGAGGTCTACGTGCATTGAGGGTGCATGGATGGCTTTCGCTTGAGTCAAGACATTCTGGGGGAAGATGAAGGCCATTGATGTTGCAGCAAAGAGTCCACCCAAGGGCAAGGACCGTCCTGGGCTGGAGCATTATTTTGAAGACGTCCTAGAGGCCGCCCGTTTAACAGAGGGTCAATGCTCGAAAGACGTAATGTTTGAGTGAGGTGTATGAGAATTGTAAAGACAATTTCATAGTTAATCTATTATTATGTTTTTCTCGAAAGCTTGAATTCCTCCTGTGCTGTCACATCTAGTCAGTGCTTGCATTAGGACCAGCTAGAGTGTGCATCATGTTTACTTTTCAAAGAAACTTGAAATGGGAATGACAGAAACCCCAGCACCCCTCTTCTAACAACTAGGGTTTGATAAAATCTTTTCCAATGTACCCAATATGCCCTTCAAAAATGTTCATCATTTCTGCCTTGGACTTACTCTACCAAAAATGGTGCACAATTTTCTAGGACATCCAAGGTCTCTGGATTAATTCATTTGGTATTTGCATTTGGGCATTTAAATGCTATAAAATATTTTATGTGCCCAAATAATCATAAACTAAAATGTTCCATACTGTTCATATTATATACAGTGGGCATGACTAGTTTTATGAGCTATAAAAATGGTCTAGCATTTTTATTAATTCAACAAAGTTGCAAAAGAAATGAAACAGAAAGAAATAGAAAAGTGAGAAGAAAGAGAAAACTTACCTGGCGCCACTAACAGGCCCACCTGCCGGCCCAGCCCAGCCACCGCTCCTATGAGCTTCTTGGCTCGGCCAAGAATGCAGGCAGGTGCTCGACGGCGGCCGCAGCGCGCGCCACGCAGCTGCCCGCCGCCTTGCTTCCTCCCCTCGCCGTTCTGGTGGGCGGGATCGACCACCCACTTCCCCCCCCAAGCTCGCAGACATGCTCAACCCTCCCCAGCTCCTCTCCCTCGCCTTCCCCGCACCATGGCCGACGCCGCCGCGCTCGCGCCGTCGTGATAGCCGCATCCACCGCCATCCCCGAGCTCCGTCACCGTGTCCGTTCGCTCCGTCGTCATCGACTACATCGAGCAGGCTGAGCCCCGAGCGCTCGCCCGCTCTGGAGTCCCCCCCGACCCCGTCTTCCCCAACTCCGGCCGGAGAGATCCCCATCGCCGCCCCGCTCAGCT
>LR738715.1:397249888-397269932 GCA_902687465.1 Secale cereale | reverse complement strand
GCTCGGCCAAGAATGCAGGCAGGTGCTCGACGGCGGCCGCAGCGCGCGCCACGCAGCTGCCCGCCGCCTTGCTTCCTCCCCTCGCCGTTCTGGTGGGCGGGATCGACCACCCACTTCCCCCCCCAAGCTCGCAGACATGCTCAACCCTCCCCAGCTCCTCTCCCTCGCCTTCCCCGCACCATGGCCGACGCTGCCGCGCTCGCGCCGTCGTGATAGCCGCATCCACCGCCATCCCCGAGCTCCGTCACCGTGTCCGTTCGCTCCGTCGTCATCGACTACATCGAGCAGGCTGAGCCCCGAGCGCTCGCCCGCTCTGGAGTCCCCCCCGACCCCGTCTTCCCCAACTCCGGCCGGAGAGATCCCCATCGCCGCCCCGCTCAGCTCCGACCGTCCCCGAGCCCGCCTCGACGTTTCCTGCAACCGCCGTGAGCTCCGCTCCAACCTCCCCCTCTCCATTAGTTCTCTCATGCACCGTACGCACCGCACGAGGCTCACTTGCACATGCCGCCGCGGAGCTCGTCGCCGATGAGGCTCCGGCCATTTAACGGCTCGGCCATCGTGCCCACCAGCTTCACCGTCCTGTGTAGGTGATGTAGGATCACTCCACACACCTCTACGAGCACCGTACCGACGAGTTCGACCTCGCTCGAACACCGGCAGCTGCTGGACTCGTCGCCGGCGTCGTTTCCGGCGACCCCGAGGCCAGCCACCACCACCACTCGACGCGGCTCACTCCCAGCTGCCCGTAGGCGTGCTCCGCCGTCGTTTTCGCAGCCGGAGCACAAATCCCGCACCTCACCACCGCGTTTGGCCTCGCTGGCGGCTAAGCGCCGGCGAATTAGTCCCGTTTGACCAAAAGTTTGACCCCCTTGGGTCACTGACATGTGGGCCCTGCCTGTTAGTCAAACCTAGGTTAGTGTCTAATCTAGTTTTAATTAGTCAGTTAACTAACTATGACACTGACCAGTGGATCCCACTGGTCAGGTTTGACCTGGGCCGCCCTGTTGACTGGCTGACGTCAGCATGATGTCATGGTGACGCAGTAAATGATATTCTGGGATTATTTTATTTAAAAACAATTCAGGAAATTCCAGAAATGCTTTAAACTTCAAAAAATCATATAAATTGAACAGTAGCTCAGATGGGAAAGATTTATATATGAAAATTGATCAGAAAAATTCAATCTTTCCAATGGAACTGGTTTCATGCATGTCTGAGCAAGTTAACCTTTGCTGTATACATTAAAACATGATAATGCACTTAAATAAATAATAGTTTGGGTTTCAATTTGAATCCTTGATTCAAATGGGCTCAAACCCTTCTGGTTATAGTTGCATTAGCCCAAAACACATGCATCTTGCCATATCATGAGCATGCATCATATTGTTGCATTTGTTTGCTTATTGATTGTATCGCCGGTATTCTCCGTGTTAGGTCCTGCTCCCGAGGATACTTCTACGTATCCAACTGAAGAGCAGTACCCGACAACCACTCTGTCAGGCTAGCAATCATTGATCATTCCGATACAAACCCATCTTCTCGCTCCTGCTCTCTTTTACTGCATTAAGGCAACAGCGTGTGAACTGCTACTTGCTGCGGTAGTTGAACTCTATTCCTTTGCATGACCTGTCATTGCCACAATAAATAGTTGAAACCCACTATCATGTGTAGGAGTTGATTGAGCCATGTGATGTGTGATCCACCATGCTATTTGTTTATGTTGCCTGCAATGCTTAGAGTTGTGTCAGGTCTGGTTCATTTGGGTGATGGATCAGAGTGAAATGATCATACTCGGTAAAGAGACGGAAGTGCGAAACATGTTTGGTAAAGGTATCGATGAAAGGCCGTGTAGGAGTACATGGTGGGTTGTTTCATTGGAACCGTCCATAGGACCCGAGATCTGTATGTGTGGTTCAAGTTCCAGCTACAACCATGCATTGGGCCCGAAACCAATGGACCCTCTCGGCTTATTAACTGCCCTTGTTCTCTGTCCAGGAGTTGCAACTAGTTTCTGGTGTTTGTAGATTACTGGTGGTCGTGCACAGCGCTGACCCACGGGGTGGGCTGTGATGTGACAGGTACGTGGCCGAGTGTACCGAGCGCCCGTTTGGTGACTCGGGAACCCTGTACACATCGTTTGGGGCCGTGAGCGACACCCCGGCCGGATCTCCCCACGGATGGAACCCAAATAGGCGATAAACCTGGACGAGAGACTTGTGTAGTTAGTCAGGTCGTGGCCGACACCCTCGCTGGGCTTCCGCTTGAAGGTTGCCGAGTACATGTCGAGTAAACATCGATAAGTGGTGGAAGCGTGTGTGAAGAAGTACACCCCTGCAGGGTTATCAATCTATTCGAATAGCCGTTGTTCGCGGTACGGACTACTTGGTTACTCTTACAGTTCATAGACAAGTTGATGGATACTACTAAAAGCCTCAAGACAAGTGTGAGTGTCGTGGATGGCCCTTCCGTAGGATGACGGAAGAGGATCCTCGGTGGTGTATTGTTGTGGTGAGTACAGGACTCGTGTACGTAGTAATATCTTGCAATATGTTGAGAGTTGTAGTATAGGTTAGCCAAGAGTCAAAGCTGGCTTTCTGCTATGAACTCCACTACCCCTGTTGATAATGTTGCATGAATGATAGGTTCTGTTGTAAGACTTGCTGAGTACCTTTGTACTCATGTTTGCTTAATAACTTTTGCAGAGGAGAACCCTGCCCCTTCTGATGGGTTCTACATAGACGTTGACGTCGACGAGTAGCTTGCTACCCAGACGGAGATCTGGAGCTTGTGAAGGGCCTTGTTGATAGTCAGGCTACACCAAGCCTGTTTTATTTTCCAAGTTGTCTGTACTCAGACATGTTAGCTTCCGCTTGTGCTTGTATGACTGTAAGGCTTGAGTGTT
Organism: Secale cereale; assembly: GCA_902687465.1. Taxonomy (NCBI): domain Eukaryota; kingdom Viridiplantae; phylum Streptophyta; class Magnoliopsida; order Poales; family Poaceae; genus Secale; species Secale cereale. Next base: position 397,267,030 of record LR738715.1, on the reverse strand, counting down.
GGGTCATGTGACCCCTACCTGTATGGATATGTTATGTATGGCTCTTGGAGCCTCTTAAATAAAGTACTTTGAGTCATAGAGTTCTGTTTTGATGCAATGTTGTATTTGCACATATTGCGCATATTCTGTGTATGATTGAAATTCCTGGTATGTGTGGGATCCGACACCTAGTTGTTTTCCTTTGGTAGCCTATCTTACAGGGAAATGCCTCCTAGTGTTTCCAATGAGCCTTGGTAGCTTGCTACTGCTCTGAACACGTAGGCTGGCCGGCATGTGTCCTTCTTCGTTCCTGTGTCTGTCCCTTAGGGGAAATGTCACGCGTTGTTCCTTTAAGTCCATGTAGCTTGCTACGACTTGGGTTCATACGTTGATGTCCGACACGTTCGTTGCTGGGTCATGAATGCCTGTCTCTGTAATTTAGTGCCACTTTTGGTTTATAACTAGCCATGTCGGCCCGGGTTCTCTATCATATGGATGCTAGTGAAACTGTCATATACGTGTGCCAAAATGCGCAAACGGTCCCGGGCCAGGTAAGGTGGCACCCATGGGGATACCGTGCGTGAGGCCGCAAAGTGATATGACGTGTTACAGCTAGATCGGTGTGACTTAGGATCGGGGTCCTGACAGGGTTGGTATCAGAGCCGGACTGCCTGTAGGTTTCTCAAGCCAAACTGGTCGATGTTGAGTCTAGAAAAATTCTTAGTTATATGTAGGGGAATTGATTGTGGAAGGGAACGTAAGGCTCTTTTTACTCCTTTACCTTATGCCCTTCTGATCTAAGTCAGTCTATTCTTTCCACGGGGATTTAGGACTAGGCCTCTTATCCTTACTAGGTTCACGTGTTACTAATCCGTAGACTCTTAGGATTGTTGGTTTCAAGCCTCAGTTCAGTTTCTACCCTTTTAGTATGATGATTTGTTGGACCCGGAACCTTGATATGATATTGTTGAGTGGCTATGCTATCATTTGTATAATGTCTCAAAAATCTTTTTGAGCATTTACAGTTGTTATGCTGCCCGATTTCTTCCAAAAACACGAATGCCTTTGCATTACTTCGTGTTTCAGATGTCTGGCCGCACACCTCACCAAGTGGTTCGTTTGACTCGGTGCATTAATGTGCCCGGTCACACGGCCATGCTAGTCCGTGTGTTGACTGAGACCAGTTACCGCTGGTATCCTGAGTACACCGTGGAGGAACTATACCGGGATTTCAATCAGAGTCAGTATTTTTGCACAGTCCGGATATACCCCTCATATCCCGGAGCTAACGACCCCATCCATTGGTCTTATGGACTCTGGGGTTACTATCGAGATGGCAGTGCAGGATGCCGCTTATTCGATGATGACCATCCTCCGGGCTAGGCATGCCCTGTTGCTGAACACTGAGTTCTATTACATGCCAGCCTCACTTCCCGGAGAGGAAGGCTACTACACTGGTCTGTATACTGATGCTGCTCATGAGGAGCCACTTCTTCAGACTACTGTTCAGATGCTGGAGGATAGGGACCGTGAGGTCGGTGCCCTCCGAATGGAGTTGTATAACACTCGAGCCGCCCACTGGACTACTTTGACATGGCTTGCACCTGCTGTGCACGCCGGATATCTGGATATGCGGGATTTGTACCCCGTGCGGACTCGTCTGCCTGATCGTATGGATTGGCGTGACGTTGGGGGTATTACACCTCCACGTGGGCGTCGGTTACCACCAGCATCAGGCCCGAGGCCACATCCATGTCCCTATGGTCCACAGCCTTCGAGTGCTCAAGAGTTTCAAGATCCATCTGTTCCACTTCCAGGCTACGGTGGTAATCTTTACGAAGATTACTACGGGAATGTCTGAGCTAGACCGTGGCAGTAGTAGTATCGTAGTAGTTGTAGTTCCACAATCCTGCGCGTCTTGTGGAATATGACTTAGTGTGTACTGAGTTCTGGAGGTGTAGTTAAATAATGTATAGGAGCTTGGAATGCCTCTGATGGGATGTATCGTCGTTCACCGCAGTTGTACTTTAGCCTTGGCTTGTACTAAACTATGTATGGTGTGTATGACCACTGGTGTATATATGGCAGTTTCTATATTACCATGTCGTACGGATGAACATCTCTGCATTCCATGTCATCCATTACATTCTGCACTCCTATGTCAAGTTTTTGCCATCCTTGTCTAAACCGTTGTTTTGTTTTCCTAGGATGACCAACACTCGCAGCACTCCTGCTGCTTAGGAGCAGGGTGAGGCTAGTGGGGCTAGAGATGAGAATCTGCCCCAGCCACCCTCCTTGGCTGAAGTTATGCTCGAGGCAGAATGGAACAAGAGAGAGACCAACCGTCTGTTGGAACGCATAGAGCAGAACACTGGGTTCCGTCAGAGGAATGACGTGGTGTCAATCAATGACTTTATCAAGATGTGCCCACCTAAGTTCCATCACTCCACCGAACCTCTGGATGCGGATGACTGGCTTCGTAGTATCACCCACAAGCTACACTCTGCCCGTGTGGCCGAAGCTGACAAGGTTATCTACGCCGCCTACCATCTTGAGGGCCCTGCCAGTCTCTGGTGGGAGAACTTTGAGGCTATGCGTCCTGTTAGACAAATCACTAATTGGGCTGAGTTCAGTGAGGCGTTCCGTGAACATCACATTCCGAAAGGTCTCATGGATCGCAAGCGGGAGGAATTCTGCAATTTCACCCAGGGCCGGTTAACCGTGGATGGCTATAGTCGCGAGTTTGGCAACTTGGCACGCTATGCACCTGAGGAAGTATCCACCGATGCCAAGAAGCAGGTGAGGTTCCGCAAGGGACTCAGCCCTGAACTCCGCCGAGATCTACGTTTGCACGAGTGCACTTCCTTCCAGAAGTTGGTGAACAAAGCTATCAGTGCTGAGACGGGCCAGACTGATTTCAAAGCCACACGCAAGCATCCTCGTGACTTTGGTTCCTCATCTGGCTCTGGCTCTCACAAGCGTCGTGTGTGGGTTCCTAAAACTGCTCTGCCACCCAAGTACACACCGAGGCCATCCTATGAGGCGCCTCGCCCAACTCAACAGTATGCACCTGCCAAGACTTATGCAGGACTACCCACCAACTTTGCTCCATGCACTGGCACTGTGACATGCTTCAAGTGTGGAGAACCGGGGCACTACATGCGTGAGTGTCCTCAGAACCAGCCAGGAAAACCCGTTGGCCGTGGTAAGCCAACCGGCAAGGTGAATAATGTCAAGCCAATCCCCACTGCACATGGTCATGTCAACTATGTCTCTGCTGAGGAAGCTTATGAGGATCCTAACGCCGTCCTTGGTACGCTTCTTGTTAACTGCCATCCGACATCCGTTATTTTCGATACTGGAGTATCTCATTCGTTCATATCTGAGAGCTATGCTCGAATGCACAACATGACTTTTTGTGACATGCCCACCACCATGGAAATTCAAACTCCCGGCTCTAGATGGCAAACCTCTAGAGTAAAACATGGGAATGAAATTCTTGTTGATAGACTTGTTTTCCTTGCATCACTAATCGCTCTCAAGTCCTCGGACATAAACATCATCTTGGGTATGGACTGGATGACAACTCATTACGCCAAGATTGATTGCTACACTAGGACTGTTCAACTTACACACCCATCCAGCAAGACAGTCAATGTCTTGACCCGAATGGCTGAGCGTGAGCTCTACTCTCTTAATGCCAGCCCTCTACCAGAACTCGAAGATATTCTGGTAGTCCGTGATTTTCCGGATGTTTTCCCAGAAGAACTGCCAGGTGTTCCACCTGACAGAGATGTCGAGTTCGTGATAGATCTTATTCCAGGAACCGTTCCAATCTCTAGGAGACCTTATAAGATGGCACCCCTATAATTAGCTGAGCTTAAGAAACAACTCGATGAGTCCTTGAAAAATGGTTTCATCCGTCCTAGTTCTTCCCCTTGGGCTTGTCCCATCCTCTTCGTTAAGAAGAAGGATGGAACGGAACGGATGGTTGTAGATTACTGACCTGTCAATCTGGTCACCATAGAGAACAAGTATCCGCTCCCCAGGATCAACAACCTGTATGATCAGCTCGCTGGATCCTCAGTCTTTTCCAAAATGGATTTGAGGTTGGGTTACCATCAAATCAAAATCAAGAACGGGGACATTCCTAAAACGGCTTTTGTTACTCGTTATGGCCAATACGAGTACACCGTCATGTCCTTCGGATTAACCAATGCCCCAACCACCTTCTCCCGGCTAATGAATTCTATATTCATGGAATATTTGGATAAATTCATCGTGGTATACCTCGATGATATACTCATCTACTCCAAGAACAAGAAAGATCATGCCGAGCATCTAAGGCTGGTATTGACGAAACTTCGAGAGCACCGCCTTTATGCCAAATTCTCTAAATGTGAATTCTGGTTGCCGGAAGTGACCTATCTAGGTCATGTGATCTCTGGCAAGGGTATTGCTGTCAATCCCGAGCGAGTTCAAGCCGTCCTTGATTGGACTCCCCCTGAATCGGTCAAGCAAGTTAGGAGTTTTCTTGGCTTAGCAAGTTATTGCCGGCGCTTTGTCGAGAATTTCTTCAAGGTTTCTAAACCTCTAACTGAACTCCTCAAGAAAGATAAAAGGTTCGAATGGACCCCACAATGCGAGTCCAGCTTTCAGGAACTGAAAAGACGCCTGACATCTGCACCCGTACTAGTACCACCAGACTTTTCCAAGAACTTTATTATCTACTGCGACGCCTCGCGACAAGGACTAGGTTGCATACTCATGCAAGATCGTCAAGTGATCGCATACGCATCCCGACAGTTGTGTCCACATGAGGATAACTATCCTACACATGATCTAGAGATTGCAGCAGTAGTCCATGCACTCAAAACATGGCGACATTACCTTCTTGGTAATCGCTGTGAAATCTTCACTGATCACCAAAGTCTGAAATACATCTTCACCCAACCGGATCTAAATCTCAGGCAAAGACGTTGGGTTGAGTTGCTCACAGATTATGACTTAGGAATCACTTACACCCCTGGGAAGGCCAATGTCATGGCAGACGCACTAAGTCGTAAGTCATATTGTAACAACTTGATGTTACAACAAGGGCAACCACTTCTCCACGAGGAATTTCGAAAGCTTAACCTTCACATTGTTCCTCGAGGATTCCTTTCCACCTTGGTGGCAAAACCTACCCTTACGGATCAGGTCATCAAAGCACAGAAGGTTGATCCGGGAATCTCCCGTATCAAGAGGAACATCAAGAAAGGAGTCGCGGGATGTTTCTCAATTGATGATCAAGGAGTCGTGCTATTTAGCAACCGCTTAGTGGTTCCTAAGGTACGAAACCTGAGACGGTTGATCCTTAAGGAGGCTCATGAATCTCCTCTCACGATTCATCCCGGTAGTACCAAAATGTATCAGGACCTACGCCAGAGGTTCTGGTGGACTAGGATGAAGAAAGAAATCGCTCAGTTCATTGCTAACTACGATGTTTGTCGTCGAGTTAAAGAAGAGCATCAACGGCCTGCTGGCACCCTTCAACCTTTAGCTATTCATGAATGGAAATGGGACAAGATCGGTATGGACTTCATTACCGGGTTTCCCAGGACCAGGAAAGGGAATAATGCTATCTTCGTCGTTATCGACCGCCTCTCTAAAGTAGCCCACTTCCTATCTGTTCGAGAGAGTATAACCGCTAGCCAGCTAGCAGAGTTGTATATCCCTCGGATAGTATCACTTCATGGTGTGCTGTTGGAGATCAACTCCGACCGAGGAAGTCTTTTCACTTCACGATTTTGGGAAAGTTTCCAGAATGCTATGGGGACTCATCTCTCTTTTAGCACCGCCTTTCAGCCTCATTCAAGTGGTCAAGTGGAACGAGGCAATCAAATTCTAGAAGACATGCTTCGAGCCTCTGTCATCTCTTTCGGTATGGAATGGGAGAAGTGTCTTCCATTTGCCGAATTTGCTTATAACAATAGTTATCAAGCCAGCTTGGGCAAAGCTCCCTTCGAAGTCCTATATGGTCGAAGGTGTCGAACACCTCTTAACTGGTCAGAAACCGGGGAAAGACAATTCTTTGGTCCGGATATGATCCAGGAAGCAGAAGAGCAAGTTCGCATCGTTCGTGAGAAATTGAAAACAGCCCAGTCTCGCCAGAAGAGCCAATATGATAGTCATCATAAGGCTGTGACTTTTGAAGTCGGCGATAAGGCTTACCTTCGGGTTACTCCTCTTAAGGGAACCCATCGCTTCGGTATCAAAGGCAAATTGGCCCCTCGTTACATCGGTCCTTTTCGCATTATTGCCAAACGAGGAGAAGATGCCTACCAATTGGAACTACCTTCGCACATTTCCAGAGTTCATGATGTCTTCCACGTATCTCAACTCAGGCGTTGCTTCTCGGATCCTATCCGCGAAGTGGACCACGAAACGCTTGATCTCCAGGACAATCTCACATATCGAGAATACCCCCTTCGCATTCATGATCAAACCGAGCATACCACTCGACGTCACAATATCAAGTTTCTCAAGGTTCAATGGTCACATCATTCCGAGAGTGAAGCTACTTGGGAAAGGGAAGATCGTCTTCGACTTGAGTACCCCACCCTCTTTCCGAAGGAATCCGAATCTCGGGACGCGATTCTTTTGAGTGGGGGTGAGTTGTCACATCCCTAGTCAGTGCTTGCATTAGGACCAGCTAGAGTGTGCATCATGTTTACTTTTCAAAGAAACTTGAAATGGGAATGACAGAAACCCCAGCAGCCCTCTTCTAAAAACTAGGGTTAGATAAAATCTTTTCCAATGTACCCAAAATGCCCTTCACAATGTTCATCATTTCTGCCTTGGTCTTAAACCTCTGCCAAAAATGGTGCACAATTTTCTAGGACATCCAAGGTCACTGGATTAATTAATTTGGTATTTGCATTTGGGCATTTAAATGCTATAAAATATTTTGTGTGCCCAAATAATCATAAACTAAAATGTTCCATACTGTTCATATTATATACAGTGGGCATGACTAGTTTTATGAGCTATAAAAATGTTCTAGCATTTTTATTTATTCAACAAAGTTGCAAAAGAAATGAAACAGAAAGAAAGAGAAAAGAGAGAAGAAAGAGAAAACTTACCTGGCGCCACTAACAGGCCCACCTGCCGGCCCAGCCCAGCCACCGCTCCAGCGAGCTGCTTGGCTCGGCCAGGCAGGCAGGCAGGTGCTCGACGGCGGCCGCAGCGCGCGCCATGTAGCTGCCCGCCGCCTTGCTTCCTCCCCTCGCCGTTCTGGTGGGCGGGATCGACCACCCACTTCCCCCCCAAGCTCGCAGACACGCTCAACCCTCCCCAGCTCCTCTCCATCGCCTTCCCCACACCATGGCCGACGCCGCCGCGCTTGCGCCGTCGTGATAGCCGCGTCCACCGCCGTCCCCGAGCTCCTTCACCGTGTCCGTCCGCTCCGTCGTCATCGACTACGTCGAGCAGGCTGACCCCCGAGTGCTCGCCCGCTCTGGAGTCGCCCCCGACCACATCTTCCCCAACTCCGGCCGCAGAGATCCTCATCGCCGCCCCGCTCAGCTCCGACCGTCCCCGAGCCCGCCTCGACGTTTACTGCAACCGCCGTGAGATCAGCTCCGACCTCCCCCTCTCCGTTAGTTCTCTCCTGCACCGTACGCACCGCACGAGGCTCACCTGCAAGCGCCGCCGCGGAGCTCATCGCCGACGAGGCTCCGGCCATTTAACGGCCCGGCCATCGTGCCCACCAGCTTCACTGTCCTGTGTAGGTGTTGTAGGATCACTCCACGCACCTCTACGAGCACCGCACCGACGAGTTCGACCTCGCCCGAACTTTGGCAGCTGCTGGACTTGTCGTCGGCGTCGTTTCCGGCGACCCCGAGGCCAGCCACCACCACCACTCGACGCGGCTCACTCCCAGCTGCCCGTAGGCATGCTCCTCCGTCATTTTGGCAGCCGAAGCACAAATCCCGCACCTCACCGCCGCGTTTGGCCTCGCCGGCGGCTAAACGCCGGCGAGTTTGCCCCGTTTGACCAAGGGTTTGAACCCCTTGGGTCACTGACATGTGGGCCCTGCCTGTTAGTCAAACCTAGGTTAGTGTCTAATCTAGTTTTAGTTAGTCAGTTAACTAACTGTGACACTGAGCAGTGGGTCCCATTGGTCAGGTTTGACCTAGGCCGCCCTGTTGACTGGCTGACGTCAGCATGATGTCATGCTGACACAGTAAAGGATTTTCTGGGATTATTTGATTTAAAAACAATTCAGGAAATTCCAGAAAATGCTTTAAACTTCAAAAAATCATATAAATTCAACAGTAGCTCAGATGGAAAAGATTTATATATGAAAATTGATCAGAAAAATCAAATATTTCCAATGGCACTGGTTTCATGCATGTTTGAGCAAGTTAACCTTGATGTATACATTAAAACATGATAATGCACTTAAATAATTAATAGTTTGGGTTTCAATTTGAATCCTTGATTCAAATGGGCTCAAACCCTTCTGGTTATAGTTGCATTAGCCCAAAACACATGCATCTTTCCATATCATGAGCATGCATCATATTGTTGCATTTGTTTGCTTATTGATTGTATTGCCGGTATTCTCCTTGTTAGGTCCTGCTCCCGAGGATACTTCTACGTATCCAACTGAAGAGCAGTACCCGACAACCACTCTGTCAGGCAAGCAATCATTGATCATTCCGATACAAACCCATCTTCTCGCTCCTGCTCTCTTTTACTGCATTAAGGCAACAGCGTGTGAACTGCTACTTGCTGCGGTAGTTGAACCCTATTCCTTTGCATGACCTGTCATTGCCACAGTAAATAGTTGAAACCCACTAGCATGTGTAGGAGTTGATTGAGCCATGTGATGTGTGATCCACCATGCTATTTGTTTATGTTGCCTGCTATGCTTAGAGTTGTGTCAGGTCTGGTTCATCTAGGTGATGGATCAGAGTGAAATGATCATACTCGGTAAAGAGAGGGAAGTGTGAAACATGTTTGGTAAAGGTATCGATGAAAGGCCATGTAGGAGTACATGGTGGGTTGTTTCATTGGAACCGTCCATAGGACCCGAGATCTGTATGTGTGGTTCAAGTTCCAGCTACTACCATGCATTGGGCCCGAAACCAATGGACCCTCTCGGCTTATTAACTGTCCTTGTTCTCTGTCCAGGAGTTGCAACTAGTTTCTGGTGTTTGTAGATTACTGGTGGTCGTGCACAGCGCTGACCCACGGGGTGGGCTGTGACGCGGCAGGTACGTGGCTGGGTGTGCCGAGCTCCCATTTGGTGACTCGGGAACCTTGTACACATCGTTTGGGGCCATGAGTGACACCCCGGCCGGATCTCCCCACGGATGGAACCCAAATAGACGATAAACCTGGACGAGAGACTTGTGTAGTTAGTCAGGTCGTGGCCGAAACCCTCGCTGGGCTTCCTCTTGAAGGTTGCCGAGTACATGTCGAGTAAACAACGATAAGTGGTGGAAGCGTGTGTGAAGAAGTACACCCCTGCAGGGTTATCAATCTATTCGAATAGCCGTTGTTCGCGGTACAGACTACTTGGTTACTCTTACAGTTCATAGACAAGTTGATGGATACTACTAAAAGCCTCAAGACAAGTGTGTGTGTCGTGGATGGCCCTTCCGTAGGATGACGGAAGAGGATCCTCGGTGGTGTATTGTTGTGGTGAGTAGAGGACTGGTGTACGTAGTAATATCTTGCAATATGTTGATAGTTGTAGTATAGGTTAGCCAAGAGTCAAAGCTGGATTTCTGCTATGAACTCCACTACCCCTGTTGATAATGTTGCATGTATGATAGGTTCTGTTGTAAGACTTGCTGAGTACCTTTGTACTCATGTTTGCTTAATAACTGTTGCAGAGGAGAACCCTGCCCCTTCTGATGCGTTCTACATAAACGTTGACGTTGACGAGTAGCTTGCTACCCAGACGGAGATCTGGAGCTTGTGAAGAGCCTTGTAGATAGTCAGGCTACACCAAGCCTGTTTTATTTTCCAAGTTGTCTGTACTGAGACATGTTAGCTTCCGCTTGTGCTTGTATGACTGTAAGACTTGAGTGTTGGGTCATGTGACCCCTACCTGTATGGATATGTTATGTATGGCTCTTGGAGCCTCTTAAATAAAGTAATTTGAGTCATAGAGTTCTGTTGTGATGCAATGTTGTATTTGCACATATTGAGCATATTGTGTGCATGATTGAAATGCTTGGTATGTGTGGGATCCGACACCTAGTTGTTTTCCTTTGGTAGCCTATCTTACAGGGAAATGCCTCCTAGTGTTTCCAATGAGCCTTGGTAGCTTGCTACTGTTCGGAACACGTAGGCTGGCCGGCATGTGTCCTTCTTCGTTCCTGTGTCTGTCCCTTAGGGGAAATGTCATGCGTTGTTCCTTTAAGTCCATGTAGCTTGCTACGACTTGGGTTCATACGTTGATGACCGACACGTTCGTTGCTGGGTCATGAATGCCTGTCTCTGTAATTTAGTGCCACTTTTGGTTTATAACTAGCCATGTCGGCCCGGGTTCTCTGTCATATGGATGCTAGCGACACTGTAATATACATGTGCCAAAATGCGTAAACGGTCCCGGGCCAGGTAAGGTAGCACCCGTGGGGATACCGTGCGTGAGGCCGCAAAGTGATATGATGTGTTACAGCTAGATCGGTGTGACTTAGGATCGGGGTCCTGACATGTGCGGCCATTTTAATATGATCTGAAACTTTTCCAATTGTCGGCTTCAGCCCCCTCGTAGGAAGTGCGGGGCTGTTCGGAAAAGCATTTAATCACTCTTTATCCAACGTCTTGGTCCATGAAGGAGGTGATAATGCGGCGAACCAGGCAATCGGACTATAGGGCATTAACACTTTCACTTAGCCATAGCAGTTTTATGGTGGGGCTACGACATAGCCCCTGGTATGTATACGGTGTATTAGAATATGGTGCCTTACATATTTGATCTGAAAATGATCCCTTGTGTGACACGGAGAATCGCAAAAGATTCCAATAAGTTGTCAAGTGGTTGACCAGCTCTCGCCGCATCATGACAGTCAGTTTTCGGCTTTCTCTACTAAGGTACTTGACCAGATGAACTGGAAGCACAATCGCAGTAGTTCTCCCTTTACTACCCTAGCCGATGGAGCGGAACGTAGGGTAGCAAGCACAGGAGCCGGGCAACCCAACTATTGACCCAAGACAATGATTCGGAGCTGATGCATATAAGGCCAAACTTGCGTTGCCGAAGTACGCTATAGAGTTGTTCGGACTTTTGCTGGCGACTCATTTGTTTCCATACCGGCCCCTAGCAAGTTTTGCCAAGGTATATCTCTGAAACAACCATAGGAGCTATATCATTGGCGAAACAACACGGATGATTAATTTGGATACTTTTTACTGGGACCTGAGCGATATGCCAATGATTACTTTATATATATGAAGACCACAACCCCGGCTATTTGACATGTTCGGGGTCATAGGCGGAGGAAGAGGTAAATTACAGGCTCGAAATAAAGACCGCGGTCGACAAAAGTTACTTTGGACCTCCTTTCGCACGTCTACGCCGCCTGTCCTCGGCGAGGGGAATCCTTGATGGAAGTAGCCCCTTAGGTGAGTGTACGGATCTGAACTTCGATAGAGTCAGTTTTAGGTGTTTGCCCTGTTCATCACCTGTTTTTAAGAGATGGTGAAGGAAGATATAAAAAAATAGATAAAAAGTGTTACGGGAGTGCTTGCAGGCTTTTCTGTAGTGTGCTTCCGCCAATGGCCATAGTATCTTGAGTGCGTAGTGATGTATGCGCGGTACAAATTTTGCAGGTGTACGAGGTGGGCGGCGGGAGCCGGACTGCTATTTTCGCTCTGGGAGTAGTCGATCCTCGAGTGGAAATTGCTTCTGACTCTCGGTATTTCGTTGGTGGACCTCTCCGTCGTCCCTATCGCCTGGCGGCCTCCTCCCCTTGTGTTTGGCGTTGAGCTTGCCGGCCTGCTTAAAGACCCAGCAGTTTCTGTTAGTATGATTAGCTGGTTTATCGGGGTGGCCGTGAATCTGGCAGGGTCGGTCCAATATCCTGTCTATGTTGGATGGTTCGTCTCGGTTCGCCTTGAGTGGCTTCTTATGTTGACCGGGCTTGGGATTGCTGAATCCGGCGTTTACCGCTGTGTCGTGTGATCTTTCATTATCATTGTGACTGTTGTGTTTGCCTCGTCGTGGCTTGCCGTTGCCGTCTCGGATCTCGGAAGTGCCCGGGTCGCTGGCGTTGCTGCTTCTATGAGCGAGCTAGCTGTCTTCTCCCACACAATAGTGGGTCATTAGAGCATAAGGGTTATCATGGATTTTAGTCCTTCTTTACCGAGGTGGCGTGCAAGCCATTCGCCCCGGACGCTGTGCCTAAAGGCTGCGAGGGCTTCTGCGTCCGGACAGTCGACGATTTGATTCTTTTTGACTAAGAACCAAGTCCAGAGCTTTCTGACTAACTCTCCGGGTTGTTTGACAATGTGACTTAGGTCATCGGCATCCGGTGGACGGACATATGTTCCTCGGCGGTTGTCACGGAAAGCTTCTTCCAAGTCTTCCCAGCTGCCTATGGAATTTTCAGGCAGGCTATTCAACCAGTGCCGAGTTGGCCCTTTTAGCTTTAGTGGGAGGTATTTAATGTCGTGGAGGTCGTCTCCATGGGCCGTATGGATGTGAAGGATAAAATCTTCTATCCATACCGCAGGGTCGGTTGTTCCATCATATGATTCAATATTGACGGGTTTGAATCCTTTGGGGAATTCATGATCCATTACTTCATCAGTGAAGAAAAGCGGGTGTGCGGCGCCTCTATGTAGGGCCACACTGCGACGTAACTCCGAAGGAGTCCATTTGCGGTTTTCGGCTCTGGCGTGGCTGGGTTTGTCACGTCCGAATAGGTAGCCATCTTCGCGTGTCGAGGCATGCCCTCGCGATCCGTAGATCGATCTTCCGTGTCCTGCTCTACTGTCCAGGTCCCCTTGAAGGTGGTTTGTACAACCATGAGTTGTGTTATTCCTGCCATTACGGCGAGGTGGGGCGGTCTGGTATTCGGCTTGAGTTGCCTCTTTATTCGGACAGGGTTGTCGACGACCAGCCGCATTGTGTGATGATGGTGCGGGCTCCAATGCCTTGTCATCGAACTGAGGTAGCAGTCCATGCTTCGGGTAGCTTTTGGATGGGCCATTAAGGCCGTATTCCTCGGCGGTCAGGACTTTGGTCCATCTATCGTTGAGTAGGTCTTGGTCAGCTTGAAGTTGTTGCTGCTTCTTTTTCAGGCTCCTTGAAGTGGCTATCAGCCTGCGCTTGAAGCGCTCCAGTTCGAGGGTTCTTCGAGTATGATAAAGTCTTTGTCACCGAGGCTTACCTCATCTTCAGAGAGCGGAAGGTAGTTGTCGTCCTCCGAATTGTCGCTGAGCAGGGCCTGTTCATCGGGTCTGGCTTGCCCATTTTCTTGTTCCTCCTGCTCGGATCTTGCTCCAACAGGGTCTTCATTGTTTTCGGTGTCGTCCGGAGTACTGTTTTCTCCGGTGCCAGTGTTGTTGCGATGTGACTTAGAGCGGCATTTAGGGTGCCGGTATTTAGAGTGTGTCTCGGGAGGTTTATTGTCAACTGGATCTTCTTTGTCATCATCGCTAGCTTTTTTAGGTATATCAACCATGTACACGTCGTACGAAGAGGTGGCCGTCCCACATCCCGTGAATGGCGGGTCTTGGCCTTGCTCCTTGTTGGCATCGTCGTCTATACCATCGATGTCTTCGGAGCCATAGTCAAGCATGTCGGTTAAGTCCTCGACAGTGGCTATGAAGTGGGTGGCGGGTGGGAAGCAAAACTCTTCGTCGTCAGCCCCTAGTTCGAACCGAACATAGTTCGGTTGTGAGTCCCCCTCCAAGTACATGTTTTGTAACAAGTTTAGCACGTCGCCCAGGGGCGAGTGTTGGAAGATGTCTGCAGCACCGAATTCTAAAATTGAGAACCGATCTAGCTCGATGTCCGCAGGCGTACGTGGTTCGGAACTTATAGCCGGAGACAAGTCCGGAGTTCCGTTAATGCAAACATTGCCTGGTGTCGAGTCTGTGTGCGGCTCCAATGCCATGGACTCTGTGCCCTCGGCTGGCACAATCTGCTCCGGATTTAAGGCCGTTGCAGCAACAGGATCCATCTCCTGGATGTGATTCGATGACAGATTGAAGTCATGTTCATCGGAGCGAGGGGAGCGATCGCCGCGGTCTCAAATCCATCGAAGATCAGGTTTCGACAAATGTCCGCGACGTAGTTCAAGCTCCAGAATCTGACTTGATGGCCAGGGGCGTAGCTGTCGATCTGCTCCAGATGGCAAAGCGAGCTGGCCCATGGTACGAAGCTGCCGAATATGAAGATCTGTCCGGGGAGGAAGGTTTCTCCTTGGACAGTGTCACTATCAACGATTGAAGGGCATCGAACCTTTCGTCGACGGCATAGTGGAATTCTCAATGAAAGCACCAATGTCTGTGTCAAAACCGGCGGATCTCAGGTAGGGGGTCCCGAACTGTGCGTCTAAGGTCGATGGTTACAAGAGACTGGGGACACGATGTTTACCCAGGTTCGGGCCCTCTCTATGGAGGTAATACCCTACTTCCTGCTTGATTGATCTTGATGAATATGAGTATTACAAGAGTTGATCTACAACGAGATTGTAATGGCTAAACCCTAGAAGCCTAGCTTGTATGACTATGGTAATGTGTGTCCTTTCTGGACTACTCCCTCCGGTTTATATAGACACCGGGAGGATCTAGGGTTACATAAGAAGGAATCTTCATAGATGGTCGCCAAGCTTGCCTTCCACACCAAGGAGAGTCCCATCCGGACACGGGTACGGCCTTCGGCCCTCATGTCTTCACAGCCCATCAGTCCGGCCCATAGATGACAGGCCGGACACCCGAGGACCCCTTAGTCCAGGACTCCCTCAAGAGGGACAGGTGTAGGCATAAGAGATTCTCGGAATATCAGAAAGTATTTCAATGTATCTTGTAATAACAAGAGCAACTAGGAATAATTGTAAGAGCGACAGGTGTAAGTATTTATCCATAGGGATATTTTGGTGGTAGGGAATTGCGAAAGCAATGGGCACAAAGTCTCGAGAGAACTTCAAAGAGTATTTTCGGAGTCTTCGGTTGCAGCAAGCGATCTTATGGAGTGAGGGGCTCTCCGGGCGAAAGTATTTTCTACAACCTAAAGTTAGATTTTAGCAAAATCATTTAATCCGAGTAGCAGAGAGATCACATTCCCAGAGCATAGACGAGAAATAAAAGATCCTAATACCACCCAAATTATGACGTGGGCCCGTAAGCCACACAACCATGTTAGAAAAAGTTTTGCAACGACTAGACTCAACATCGGCCAAGGAGATGGAAAGGGGGATTCCTACAGGAAGTCGGCTCTGATACCAACTTGTGACACCCCTGATTTGACCGTACATTAATCATGCACGCAAATGTGTATGACCAAGATTAGTGACTCACTTCAAGATATCACAACACGACTCTAGACACAAATTAAGATAATACAAGCTTTATATTACAAGCCATGGGCCTCGGGGGCTCGAATACATAAGCTTGAATACACAAGAGTCAGCGGAAGCAATAATATCTGAGTACAGACATAAGTTAAACAAGTTTGCCTTAAGAAGGCTAGCACAAATGTAGCATCGATCGAAAAGACAAGGCCACCTGCCTGGGACCTCCTAACAACTCCTCGAAGCCGAACTTCATGCAGAAACATCTTCCGGATCCTCCAGGCTCCTGGACTCCATCATCTAGTTGCGTCATCCGAGAAGAAGGGACAAAAGGGGAAACGTGGGAGCAAAGCAACCGTGAGTACTCATCCAAAGTACTCGCAAGCAAGGATCTACACTACATATGCATTAGTATCAATGAAATGGGTAGTATCTGTGGATTGAGCAACAGAATGCCAGAATAAGAGGGGGTTAGCTATGCCTATTGAAGACTATGCTTGAGGCACCTCCATCTTGAAGCATGTAGAAGTGAGTAGCTGAAATAGTAACAAGTATGATAGCATAGCATAGCATAAACCTACCCAGTGATCCTCTCCTTGTCATCATGTGAGAGAGCAATAACCGGGTTGTATCTGGCACTTGAAAGGGTGTGTTTTATTAAGTATCCGGTTCTAGTTGTCATGAGGTCGGAATACAACTCCGGGTCATCCTTTTATCGTGGACACAGCTATTCGAATTTTTTATTTCCCTGCAGGGGTGCACCACATAACCCGACATGCTCGATCCCTCTGTCCGGACAAACTTTCTGGGGTCATGCGCGGACTTGGAATATCAAAATGTCATAGCCCTACCTAGGCCCGACAGAGAGGTCACCACGTCGGTCTAAATCCTAAGAGCGCAGGGGTCATGGGCCGTCGCCCTTTGCTCTCCTGCATGTTGTGAATGCGGCAGGTGAGCAGACCTATCCCCCTTATACAAGTGCAGGCATTCCAGTCCAACCCGGCGCGCGCCGCTAAGTCGCTGACGTCCGGAAGGCTTTGGCTGATACCACGATGCCGGTTGCCCATATCTTGTCCCGCGTGGCAGTTAGTGTGTATAAGGCGAACTACCCAACTCAGATCAAATATCCAAACTCGTTCTGCGTGTTATTATGAAATAACTGTGGATAACGACTAGGGCCAGGGCACATCTCTCCTTGGTGTCTCAACCTGCCATGTCGCTCCGCCACATAGAATCAAGTGGGGGCCGTTGGGAACCCAGGCCCATCACTACTGGATGGTACCACCTGTCCAACTAGCCTCCACTCCATGAATCACCTGCGGGTACTCTACGAGCCAACCCGACTTTAGTCATCATGGTTCTATGGTAACTCAAAGTAACCGTGTCTCCAAAACAACAAGGCGGGTAACGCGAGGAATCACCCTCGGTGAATTTCCACTCAATGTAACCGTCAAGGTGGACTCGGAGGAATCACCCTCGATGGTCCACACTTGAGAGGTTGCACGATAGAGTCGTTATCAGGAATGGTGAAGGAGGAATCACCCTCGATAACCATGACCGAATAGTTACACTACAGGGTTAACATCAGAAGTGCTGACGAGGTATCACCCTCGACACTCGATAGTAACTCTGCAGAGTCGTA
>LR738715.1:397186270-397238908 GCA_902687465.1 Secale cereale | reverse complement strand
GGGGTGCGACAAGGGGCAGGGGCGGCGGCTTATATAGGGGGGGCTAGAAGCTTGGGGGAGGGGGCAAGAAATGGCGGCGGCGGCGGAGTCCGACGCTGGCACGGCGGGCGCGCGGGCGGGGAAGGCGGCGCGGTGACTTGGGCGTGCCTCGGCTGGGCTGCGGCCCAGTCGGGTTCGGGTCCCCCTATATTTTTTTTCTAATTAACGCCGGCGCTACGAAAAAGAAACCCTAGAAAATAAAATAAAAATCTAAAATTGCCAAAACAAATTTTCACCGTCTAAATAGAATATTTAGAACAAGATGAACATTTTCTTGGCACTAAAATGCATTTTTCAAAACATGCAATTTTTCCTAATTCAAATAAAACTCCAAGGAAAATTTATTTGATTTTTTTATCAAATCCTCAGTATTTCTTTATTTTTGGGAGAGTCATTTTAATCCCTCTCTCATATTTTCATGATAGAAATACTTGAAGATAAAATAAATAAAATAAAATGATCCTATTTTCAAAATTTGAGAAACCTCAAATGTGAAAATATTAAAATCCCCAACTCTCTTCGAGGGTCCTTGAGTTGCTTAGGATTTTCTTGGATCCACCAAAAGCAAGAAAATATGATATGCATGATGATCTAATGTATAACATTCCAAATTGGAAATTTGGGATGTTACAAACCTACCCCCCTTAAGATGAATCTCGCCCTCGAGATTCGGGTTGGCTAGAAAATAGGTGAGGGTGGTCCTTCCGCAGGTCTTCCTCTCCTTCCCAGGTGGCTTCATCCTCGGTGTGGTGACTCCACTGAACCTTGCAAAACTTGATAACCTTGCTGCGGGTGACTCGGCTGGCATACTCAAGAATCTTGACTGGTCTCTCTTCATAGGTCAAGTCGCTGTCCAGCTGAATAGCTTCCAATGGCACAGTATCCCTCAGCGGTATCTCAGCCATCTCGGCGTGACATTTCTTCAACTGGGAAACGTGGAATACATCGTGAACTCCTGACAATCCTTCGGGCAGTTCCAACTTGTAGGCTACTTCTCCCATACGTTCCATAATCTTGTATGGTCCTACAAAACGTGGCGCTAGCTTTCCCTTAACTCCAAAGCGCTTAACTCCTCGAAGGGGAGATACTCGAAGATAAACTCGGTCTCCGACTTCGTAAATGATCTCTTTGCGTTTTGAATCCGCGTAGCTCTTCTGCCTGGACTGGGCTATCTTGAGTCTATCGCGAATCAACTTCTTTTGTTCCGATTCCTTGATCAGATCTGGCCCAAACAACTGGCAGTCTCCAACTTTGTCCCAAGACAACGGGGTTCTACACCTCCTTCCATATAACGCTTCGAAAGGGGCCATCTTCAAATTGGATTGATTACTGTTGTTGTAAGAGAACTCGGCATAAGGTAAATTATCGTCCCAACTAGATCCATAATCTAGCGCACACGCTCTCAGCATATCCTCCAAAATCTGATTGACTCTCTCAGTCTGTCCATCTGTTTGCGGGTGAAAAGTTGTGCTAAACTCTAGCCTGGTACCCAAAGTTTCGTGTAATTGATTCCAGAACTTTGAGGTAAACTGGGTTCCTCTATCTGATACGATGCTCCTCGGAACTCCATGCAGGCATACGATTCTGGTCATGTATATCTTTGTCAACTTCACACTAGTATAAGTAGTCTTTACTGGGATGAAATGAGCTACCTTCGTCAAACGATCGACTACAACCCAAATCGAGTCATAGCCTGAACGAGTTCTGGGTAATCCCGTAATAAAAGCCATAGCTAGCTTATCCCACTTCCATTTGGGTATCGGCAATGGTTGTAACAATCCTGTCGGCTTCTGATGTTCTGCCTTCACTCTCTGACATACATCACAAACTGCTACATACTCCGCAATATCCTTCTTCATACCGGTCCACCAGAAAATATCCTTCAAGTCCAAGTACATCTTGATATTTCCTGGGTGAATTGAGTATGGTGAATCATGGGCCTCTTGCAGAATCAACTTCCTGATCCCTGGGTCGTTAGACACATATACGCGGTCCTCAAACCATAGGGTGTCGTGCTCATCCTCACAAAATCCTTTAGTCTTTCCTTCGCTCATCCTCTCCTTTATAGAGGCAACCTCCTCGTCAGTTTTCTGAGCTTCTCTGATTTTATCCATCAGGATAGACTGGATCTCCAGTGTTGCTACATAGCCTCTCGGAACTATCTCCAAACATAGTTCTCGTAAGTCCTCGGCTAACTCCTTTGGTAAATCCTCCGTCATTAGGGTATTGACATGGCTCTTACGGCTTAGCGCATCGGCTACCACATTAGCCTTTCCTGGATGATAATGCAATCTTATGTCATAATCCTTAAAGAATTCCAACCATCTCCTTTGCCTGAGATTCAGCTCCTTCTGAGTGAATATATACTTCAAACTCTTGTGATCAATATATACTTCACAATGGTTTCCGATGAGAAAATGTCTCCAAGTCTTCAATGCATGAACTACGGCTGGTAACTCCAAATCATGAGTGGCATAGTTCAATTCATGAGGTTTTAGTTGTCGTGAAGCATACGAGACAACTCTCCCTTCCTACATAAGAACTGCTCCAAGTCCTCTACGTGAAGCGTCACAGTACACCTCATAGTCCTTATGTTGATCTGGCAGAATCAACAAAGGTGATGAGACCAACCGTTTCTTTAGTTCCTGAAAGCTGGCCTCACATTCATCCGTCCAATTGAACTTGGTATCCTTCTTTAACAACTCCGTCATTGGTTTTGCAATCCTCTAGAAATTCTCAATAAATCTCCGGTAGTATCCTGCAAGTCCAAGAAAACTCCGGATCTCTCCAACTGTTGTCGGTGCTTCCCAATTTGTCACAGTGTCCACCTTGGTGGGATCTACTGCTATTCCTTCTTCGGATATAACGTGTCCGAGGAATCCAACTTCCTTCAAACAAAGCTCGCATTTGCTAAACTTGGCATACAACTGATGTTCTCTGAGCTTCTCCAACACCAAACGCGAATGCTCTGCATGCTCCTCTTCATCCTTTGAGAAGATCAATATACCATCTATGAACACCACGACAAACTTATCCAAAAACACCATGAACACTTTGTTCATCAGGTTCATAAAGTATGCTGGTGCGTTAGTCAGACCAAAAGACATAACGGTATACTCGTACAACCCATACCTGGTGGTAAAGGCCGTCTTAGGTATATCCTGCTCTCGAATCTTCAATTGATGGTACCCTGATCGTAGATCTATCTTGGAAAACACCTTAGCTCCTTGCAATCTATCGAATAGATCATTGATCATCGGAAGTGGGTACTTGTTCTTGATCGTTACTTCATTCAATACTTGATAATCAACAACCATTCTTAACGATCCGTCCTTCTTCTCCACTAGAAGTTCTGGCGAACCCCAAGGCGAAGAACTTGGGCGAATGTAGCCTTTCTCCAGTAACTCCTTAATCTGTTTCTTAATCTCCTCTAAATCCTTTGCGGGCATCCTGTATGGTCTCTTACAAATTGGCCCTGTGTTTGGCAAAAGCTCAATCAAAAACACAATATCTCTATCTGGTGGCATGCCTGGCAGTTCCTCTGGAAATACGTCAGGGAAATCTTTCACCACTGGTACTTCCTCCTGAACAACTCATGATAAAGAATTTACTCTGTTCCTTTTCGGCACATGCCGGGATACATACTTGATCCTTCTTCCTTATGGCGTAGTAAGCAAAATGGACTTACTGGCGCATTCAATATTCCCTTCGTACTTAGATAACCAATCCATGCCTAATATCACATCCAATCCTTGAGATTCCAATACTATTAGGTCCGAAGGGAAAGTGTAGTTACCAATCCTTAATGGCAACTGATCACACCATAACTTAGCCATATACTCTGCTCCAGGTGAGGTTACTAACATGGGTGACCTAAGGGCTTGGGTTGGCAGCTTATACTTATCCACAAATCCCCTTGAAATGTATGAATGCGTTGCACCAGTATCAAAAAGAACGAGTGCAGTAAAGGACTTAACTAAAAACTTACCTATTACTGCATCTGGCTAAGCTTCAACCTCCTCCACGCTAACGTGGTTCACTTCCCCCTATTAAAAGGGTTTGGTTTCTTTCCAGAGCTTGCATTGCCATTTCCATTCTGGGCTTCTGGACATTCATTGGCGTAATGTCCCGTCTTCTGGCACTTGAAGCAAGTGATTTGACTCAGGTCTCGCTTGGCTGGAGTTGTTGGGTTGGTGCGGTTCTGTCCGTTCCTTCCTCCATTCCCATTCCCATTCTTGGGGCCACTATGATTGTGCGAGCTACCTCCTCCATGGGTATGTTGAAATTGTCCTACCGTTTTAAGGGTAAAACGTGGCTTCTGCTGAGCTCCAGAATTGTACTTTCCTTGTCCATACTTCCTCTTGCGACTTTCAATCTGTTGGTGCTTCCCTTCAATCATTAGAGCTCGATCAACCAGTTCCTGGTAGTTGTTGAAAGTTGCCACCATCAACTGTACGCTCATCTCATCATTCAGCCCTTCCATAAATCTCTCCTGCTTAGCAGCATCTGTGGCCACATCATCTGGGGCATAATGAGATAGGGTACTAAACTCATCCACGTACTAAGCCACAGTACGATTGCCTTGGCACAAATTGCGAAACTTCCGCTTCTTCATGCTCATAGCTCCAGTTGAGACATGGGTGGTACGAAAAGCTTGCTGAAACTGATCCCAAGTAACATTGGCTATGGGAAAAGTGGATGTGTAATTCTCCCACCATGCGGCGGCTGGTCCAGACAACTGATGTGCGGCAAATCGCACCTTCTCAGCATCTGAGCAGTTAGCAGTGGTCAAATCCCTTCCAATCTTGCGTAGCCAGTCATCAGCAACTATTGGTTCAATGCTACTAGCAAACACCGGTGGTTGTAACCTTAAGAAACGGGTCAGGTTATCCACGGGTGGTGGTGGTGGAGGGTTGTTGTTGTTCTGGTTGTTCTGAGTGTTCTGGACAAGAAGTTGCATCAAAGTGTTCTGCTGCTGGATCAACTGAGTGAGCTCAGGGGGAAACTCAAATCCGGGCTCACGTCTTGGAGGCATCTGATGGGTGTAGAGGGAAGAGATTAGAATAGAAAAGAGGTCTAAGGGGAAATCACTACCCAAATGCACATGAGGCAAACACAAACATATCACACCAATATCAATTTCATGCAAGGGCTTACACGGACCTAATCGTTACAAAAGTGCTCTAAGTCTACTAAATGGGAAAAACTACTAGTCATAGGAAGGTCTTCTAGAAATTTTGATCGACAGAGGATTCCATGACGTCAGCTCCAGCTTCATCTTCATAGTCCTCATCATCGCTATCATCGGGGTCTGAGTCCGTGTCGTCAAGGATGATATAGTCTTCAGGTGGAATCTCCTTGGGTTCTTCTTCCTCTTCTCCCATGAATAATCCTAGCTTTCGTGTCAAATCATCATTCTTCTCCACAAGTATTAACATCTCCTCCTCGTATCCGTCGCGTGTCGACTTGAGTTCCTCCTCTAACTCCAAGTTTCTAGTTAGTGCTTTCTTCAAGTCTATCATCCCTGCACACATCTGGTGTTCCTGGCGACGAATGTGCTAGTTTAACTCTTGAATGAACGAGGCAATAGACCTATCCTTCCGGGTGTTGATCATGTCCCACCGCTCATCTCTACGTCCACAAATCTGGTAGATGGTGTCCTTTAGCTCCTGCTTGTAGATTTCTCCAATCCTTCCCATAGCGATGTGGGCTGCCATGCTTCTGCCTAGGCTCCATGTAGGAGCATTAAAGGAAAATTCTATGGGTGCGGTAACGGGCATGAACGTCCTTCCTGGAACTTGAACTTGAATCAACCAGCGCTCCTCTTCAGGTAAAGTGGCGTTGTAGGTTCTGGTGAAACTTGGTAATCCGATGTTTAGATATCTGGTGACTTCCTTCAGGTGTCGTCCGAATGGGGTATCTTCATCAGGTTGCGTGAACTTGTTCCTTGCATCCACCATCCTAAAAGAGTAGAAAAGATTAGGAGTCAGAAAAGAGAAGAGTGAATAGTGCTCTAGGGTTTTAGCTTAGTGGTCGTGTCCTACAGTCAGCATGTGCTCTGATACCATCTTGTAGCGACCAGACCTCAAACAGTCTGATCTATGTGCATCAGTGTCATCCCTGGATCAGTAATGCTGACACGCACAGTACTTGAAGGAATTATAACAGAGTGGCAATCACACACTTATTACATCGATAGTTCCAACGATGAACTGATTACAATAAAAATGGCTGAAGGCCATCTAATGACGATAACAACGGAAGGCTTGGAAGATAAGTGAGTCCATCAACTCCAACGGCATCACTGAGTATAGAACCACGACCTAATAGGCACCTTACTCGTCATCTAAAAAGTCTGCAACATGAACGTTGCAGCCCGAAAACGGGCCAGCACATGGAATATGCTGGCAAAGTAACACATAGGGAGTAACAAAAGTAAACTATACTATATGCAATATGGCTGGTGGAAAGCTCTATGGTTACAATTTTGCGTAAAGCCAATTTTTCCCTACTACAAAGGAATATATTTTAATTAACTATCATGGTAGTTGAAACATCGTTGAGAAGATAGACATCCTCTCAACCCCAATTAGTCATCATCATTAACCCAACAATATTAATTAAAGTAACATGATGAGATTCACATGATAATCCAAGTACTAGATACTCAAGACGTCCGTAACCGGGGACACGGGTAATCATGATCAGTTTGTACACTCTGCAGAGGTTTGTGCACTTTTCCCCACAAGACTCGATCGCCTCCGTTGAAATTCTCGCACTACAAGTTGTTTGAGAAACGGATGACCGAGACATAGTCTTTCAGAAGCACTAGCACCTTACGTTCGGGTGGACCATACCAACCTACATCCCCTACATCTGCTAGTCCACCACTGTAAAAGTTCGCACGACTTAGTCAACTATGCTAGAGCCCATAATAGCTTGTGGCTCCACACGGAAGTTTCTAGTATGAATAATCTCATGATCCTAGTCCCACAAGTTAATAGATCCTACTCATGAAATGTGTGAGGGTTTGACTAATGCAATGAAAACTGGGTAATTGGAAAGTATGATCAAAGTGTCACTTGCCTTGCTGATGATCCGCAAAACCTAGAGATTCAAAGTAGCAAGCGGCCTACTCCGGGTACTCTATCGCAAACAAACAAGCACACAATAAATACTTAACTAATGCATGGGTAAAACTCAAATAAGAGATCTAACCAGAAAGTTGAACTTAAGAACTCCGGTTTGCAAAAGAAACAACAAAAGAAAGCAATCAAAGACAAACGGCGAAAGAGAAAACAACTACCATACCAATCTGGACCTAAGTCCAAATTTAGCAGAGGCAAACGCTTGGGTGACTAGGTTAAACGGAAAGAGAGTTTCGAGACGAAACTCCAGGCGCTTGAATCGCCTGATTCCGATAAACGAGCAAAAAGATAAACTAGAACGAAGATCGGATCAGAAATCGCGATCAGAAAATAACTACGAAAAAGAAAACTAAAAACAGCTTAACGAACGGACGTTCGTCAGCTGAGACTAAACAATGAACTTGTTCGTTATCACGAACGAACGGGTGAACGCTCACTAATTAACTAAACCGGGAAAAGAAAAAAAACTAATCTATCAAAAAAACGACTAGGATTCAAAAAAAACCGGTGGTTTTCTACCGAAAACCGGCGGCGGGCGACTACCTCGTCGTTCTGCCGGTGGGAGGCGTCGGCGGCAGGCGGCGGTGGCAGGCGGCGGGGCTGCGGCGGCGGTGGTGTGAAGCGGCGGCGGCGGCGGTGGTGTGCTGCTGCAGCGGCGGCGGCTTATGCGGCGGCGGGGGCTGGCTCGCGATGGCGGCGGGGCTTGCGCTGCGGCGGCGGCTGGCTTGCGGCGGGGCGGGGTGCGACAAGGGGCAAGGGCGGCGGATTATATAGTGAGGGGGGGCTAGAAGCTTGGGGGAGGGGCGAGAAACGGCGGCGGCGGCGGAGTCCGACGCTGGCACAGCGGGCGCGCGGGCGGGGAAGGCGGCGCCGCGACTTGGGCTTGGCTCGGCTGGGCTGCGTCCCAGTCAGGTTCGGGTCCCCCTATATTTATTTTTCTAATTAACGCCGGCGCTGCGAAAAAGAAACCCTAGAAAATAAAATAAAAATCTAAAATTGCCAAAACAAATTTTCACCGTCTAAATAGAATATTTAGAACAAGATGAACATTTTCTTGGCACTAAAATGCATTTTGGAAAACATGCAATTTTTCCTAATTCAAATAAAACTCCAAAGAAACTTTATTTGATTTTTTTATCAAATCCTCAGTATTTCTTTATTTTTGGGAGAGTCATTTTACTCCCTCTCTCATATTTTCATGATAGAAATACTTGAAGATAAAATAAATAAAATCAAATGATCCTATTTTCAAAATTTGAGAAACCTCAAATGTGAAAATATTCAAATCCCCAACTCTCTCCGAGGGTCCTTGAGTTGCTTAGGAGTTTCTTGGATCCACCAAAAGCAAGAAAATATGATATGCATGATAATCTAATGTATAACATTCCAAATTAGAAATTTGGGATGTTTTTTTATGGAATGACAGTAGGAGAGGCTCCTACTGTTTTTGTATATATATGATGTAAGGTGTTACAGATATGTTACAAGTTGCATTACATCTATGTGGACATCCTACCCCTTCCCTCCCCTCCTCTCAAGGAGTGGGGGGTGAGGTTTAGGTGAGCACAAGGTAGTATCTACTCAAAAACAGCCAAGTGAGATTGGGGGGGGCTAGGGCAGAGAATTACAATAGGCAATTACAGTGGTCTTCTGAGCCTCTTTTACTCTGTATTGGAGAAGGCCAAAATCTTCCTTGAAGCGTGTCAACCAAGAGGCTGTGCTGGGGTTGATCCTTCTGAAGTGCTTATTATTGCGCTCTTTCCACAGACTCCACGCCGCCGTTAGAAAGGTTTCCATGAAGAGGGGTCCAGGTTCCTCCTCATTGGTTTGGGCGATCAAGTCTAGTCCGGAGTCAAAGGCGGGCCAGTGTATATCAATTTTTTCCGAGCAAGCTTTGCTGAATGGGCACGTGAAGATCATGTGGTCGACCGTTTCTTCGATATTCTGTCCACATAGGAGACAGTCAAACACATCCCCAATGTCATAGTGTCGTCGTTTCAGCATGTTCCTTGTGTTTAGTCGATCAAGTAGCATCAACCATCCGAAGACTTTAATTCTCATGGTGCATTTGGATTGCCATAAAAGTTGGAAGGCTGGGTGTTGTGGGGTGTGTCTGAAACAGAATTTGTAGTAATCTGCGGCTTTGAATTCTGTTTTCCCCCAGGTATAGTACCAAACGTCGGTGGAGGACGTGGAGGAGCTCAGGTGATTGGACAGATGCTATAAGTTGCGAACTTCCCTGAGTGCTTCCGGGGAAAGGGGCAAATGAAAGATATCATGTAATGATGTGCTCTCCAAGAAAGCTTTGATGGATATATCTTCGTCTATGGCAAAGGAGAAGGCCCGGGGATGCGATGTTTCCAGGACGGTGGGCAGCCAGAGATCTTTCCATATGAGAGCTGTTGTCCCATCAACCACTTGTACACAATAAATAGCACGATATTGGGGTGTGAGTTTGAGTATGTCACGCCACCAGAAGGATCCCACCGAATCGAGAGCATGAGGAATTTTTTCTTGATAGTAGGTGTCCCAGAGGAGATGTACCCACGGTACATCTAGCTTGTTGTAAAATTTATGTAGGAATTTCATGAGGAGGGCTTCATTTTGGAGTTTTAGATTGAGGACCCCCAAGCCTCCATGTTTCTTTGGTTTGCAGACCAAATCCCAGGCAGCCAGAGAGTTGCACTTTTCTCCATGTTCATTCATCTTATTCCAAAGACACCTGCGCCTGATCTTATCTTGCATCTCAGTTACTTGGGAGTTTATCTTGAGCGTGCACATGGCATAGATGAGCAAGGAAGTGACAGTTGCGTTCAACCATGATAGTCTCCCTCCATATCACATCATGGAAATCGTAGCGGTGAGTCTCCGTTCAGCACTGCATACTAGAGGCATTAGGTCTTGGACAGTAGGTTTTGAGGTACCCATGGGCAGACCGAGGTACGTAAAGGGCATGGTGCCAATCGAGCAACCAAAAATGTTAGCAAGCTCAATGGCAGAGTTGTTGTCAAGATTGATAGGGATACGAGTGGACTTGTCAAAGTTAATCTTGAGACCAATGGAAATTGCATAGTCTGATAGGATCTGCTTGATCGTTGCAGCTTGTCTAGGACATGCAGGTAGGGCTAGGATCATGTCGTCAGCATATTGGATAACCGGATAATCCGTTTAGCCAGGGCAGGGAAAAGGTAGGTTGATTCTCCCTTGCCTGAAAGCTTGGTTAATGGCAGCTTGTAGGAGGTCGGCCGCGAGGACGAATAGTAGGGGGAGAGGGGATCACCCTGGCGTACGCCGCTTTTGCACTGAAATTGTCGGCCATGTACACCATTGAGTAGGACAGAGGATCTCCTTGTGGAAAATATACCTTTGATCCATTTAAGCCATTTATCGTTGAATCCCATGTGTCGCATGATGTTGATCATGGGGTCGTGACCAATTGTGTCAAAAGCTTTTGCAAAGTCCAATTTGAGAAGGATGATTTTTTCCTTCGAAACCTGGCATTGATGGATATATTGGAAGGCCCAGGCCAGGCAGTCTTGGATGGTCCGACCTTTTAAGAAACCATATTGATTGCGGTGCACTAGTTGTAGGATTACCTTTTGCAGTCGATTGGCCAGGAGTTTAGTGAGCATTTTGAGGCAGCAGTTGAGTAGTGTTATCGGTCTAAAGTCACTGACTGACGCTGGTGAATAAACTTTGGGGATCAGAGTAATAAGTCCATTGTTGATGCTTGTAAGACCAAGGTCCCCAGCATGGAATTGGGAGCAAAGAGCATAGAAGTCATGTTTGATCACGGGCCAACAGCTTTTGAGAAATGCCCCATTGAATCCATCAGGGCCGGGGGCTCGATCGGCAGGCATTTCTTTAATAACCGCGTCTATCTCTTTGTGTGAAATTTGGGATGTTACAAACACAATATCGGCGAAGAGAGAAAACATCCGGGAAAGCATTCCCAGTGTTGGGCATTTTCGGACAGGTGAATCAGAGGGGAAATGTTGCACGTTCGCTAAGCTAGGGGCATGTGGTAGACGAACGGATCGCATATTCGGACTCGTCATATTTTTCAAAGATTTAAATATTTTCTGAAATTATTTTAATTCGAAATTAAACAGAAAATACTAAGTGTACCCAGCCATGTACTAGCCACAGAGGCTGACTGGTGGGGTCCGGGGTTGACCAGTCAACTATTGATTGGTCAACAGGGTAAATGGACCCACATGTAAGTGTCATGGGGATAGATTATTGTCTAAATTAATTTAAACTAAGGGGGCCACATGTCATTTGCTCTAAAGACTAAACTAGTATTAATTAATACTATTTAATATTCCTTCTGTCCGAAAATACTTGTCATCAAAATAAATAAAATGGGTTGTATCTAGATATATTTTAGTTCTAGATACATCATTTTTTGTCTATTTTGATGACGATTATTTTCTGACGAAGTAAGTATCTAGTATTACTAATCTAAGCAGGGCCGGCTACTACTCCGACCACATGCACGATGCAAACACACATCACACACAGAGCACGCACACACAACAAAGGGTTAATTTTGTTTTCTGTTTAACAGAAAAATGGCATTTTGTGATTTTCATATGATTTAATCCATGCACCAAATGGATTTGGTTCAGACCTCCTTTGGTTCATAGGATAGGATTATCATAGGGATAGAAAATTTGTAGGAATTGAGATGACATGTATCTCAAATCCTATGAGTAAGAATAGGAAAAGAGATGTCATTTGGTTCACACCAAAGGAATATTTCCATTGAGTCTAGGCTCTTTATTATTTTCCTATGAAATGTGAAGGATAGAAACCAATCCTACGTAGGAATAGAAATCCATTCCTATGAACCAAAAGGCTCTAAAGGAAAATCTCCTATAAGAATCATATCCTGTAAAATTCCTATAAAATTCCTTCAAACCAAAGGAGGCCTTAGGGCATGTTCAGCCGTTGGCCCCCCAGGAGGGGCTAAAAATCACCCTCTGGGGGCGCACCGGCGCTAAACCGCGCACTGGGGGCGTGATGCCCCCTAGTCGCGGCCCCCACGATTTTTTTGAAAAGGTCAAATTCGGCGTAAACACGACTAAAATTTAACGCAAACATCGGCGAGTTCGTTCAAATTTAAACATATTTTCCAAAAAATAGAAAAAAAATAGCGCGGGCTACCCCGCCCGTCTCCCTCGCCGCCCGCCACGCCGCCCGCCGTCCGCCCACACGGTTCTACATGCCGAGGAGGCTGTAGAACCGCATGTAGTCGCCGCCGCCGTTGTCGTCGTCGTCGTCGTCTCCGCGCCCGCCTGGTTCGGGTTCGGATTGGGTCCGCCGACGCCAATTTCGACCCGAGCCGGCGAAAACTGGGCTCTTGGGGGGGCGACTGGCCGATTTCTTGGCGTCGGCGGCCGAAAAATTGCCCGGGAGGCCTTCTTGGGGGCGCGGCTGGAGATGCTCTTAGTGAGATGAAATATACTCCCACCGTCCCACTAATTTTAGTGCAAAGTTAAGTCATTTTTAAGTCACTTATTTTGGGACGGAGAGAGTAGTTTGTCAAGTATAGTACTCATATTACTTTTATCGGGAAAGTTAAATTCCAAATGGTCGGAGTTTTGCGACGGATCCGAACGATCTTTTAGTAGTACGATCGCGATCCAGCCACTAGGACGCGCAGTTAGCGATTTAAAAGGAAAAAACGCAGTTTGAGGCGTCGCGGCCGTGCGAGATTTGCGTTCAAACTAGAGAAGCTGGGCGTTGATTGTGGGTTCAGTTTCCAACTTTGATTATGGTGGGACCAGAACGCATTATAAATAAATGCTAAAATAAAGTGATTTTTAACTGGAATCGAACTCTCCTCTTCCATGAGAGGCGTGAGCAGGACAACAGTCCCAACCAATCACTTTTCCTGTCTAATTGAAAGTAATCAACTGTTTTGAATCCTCTTGTTTCAAAAACCAGCGCATGCATCCAACAATTTTTGCATCTGATGCATGTGCCACACTAGCTAATTACCATTAGATGAAGTCCTTACGTAAATAATGGGCCTGAGATTATACAATCAGATGCACACATAAAACACCGTATGCAAAGGCATTTCGTTCCTCGATTGTATATACATGAATATTTCTATTGTTTTTTTTTCATGGATTTCTTTGGTGCATCATCAAATATGACACTTCATGTGATGGAGGTACGCCGTTGTCTTTGAAACATAAAATTAATATAGCATCATAATTTACGCATTATAGACTTGATAACTTTCATAAAAATACCGTGGTAAGTATGATTTGGAGGAAAAAAATTAAAACATACCTCGATAACTTATGTGTAAATAGAATGGTATTTTACGCACCGCGAACCTGATAACCTATGCACAAATACCATGATAACTCTAATTCAAAAAAAATTGTTAAAAATATACCCTAATAACTTCTGTATAAATAACATGATATTTTACGCACCGCGGTCCTGATAACTTTTGTGCAAATACAACGATAACTTTGATCCAAAGAAAAAATGTTATTAAAAATATCGGCTAGTATGGTCTATCCATTAGCCACTTCATGTCTAATTTTGTTTTGGACATGTGCCGTGGTGCATTCCGAAAAAATATCTTACTTTTTTTAGAGATAGAACATATAGTGATTCCGAAGGAGATGCCTGAACTTTGATCATGGAAAAAATATATTTGAAAAATAGCCCTGTATATTCCGTGTAAATAACATGGTAATTTACGAACCGTGGGCTTGATAATATAACAGACACCCGTGGTAACTTTTGACCCGAGGAAAAATTGTTGAAAGATACACAGATAATTTCTGTGTAAATAGCATGGTACTTACGGAACGCGGACCTGATAACTCACGACAAGCACCATGATAAATGTTTTTTCCGGGGAAAAAATGTTGAATAATATATCCCTGTAATTTGTGTGTAAATATCATGGTAATGTACACACAACAAAGCTGATAATTCACGCACAAACACTACATTAATCATTCGACTAGGGATTTTTTTATTTGAGAACATTGTAAAATGATGAATAATATATCCCAGTAACTTCTTTGTAAATATGATGGTATTATACGCACAACATAGCCGATAAATCATGTACAAACACCGTGATAACTCTTTTGACCATGAAACAAAACTTGTTGAAAACCATACCCCTGGTAACTACTGTGCAAATAACATGATAATATACGCACAACAAAGTTGATAACACTCTACAAGCACCACAAATTTTTTTTTACCCGAAAAAAGTTAAATAATGAAGCCCTGTAACTTGTGTGTAAATAGTATGGTAATGTAGACTGAACAAAGGTGATAACTCACGTACAGATGCTATAGTAATTTCGGTGCAAATAGCATGAAAATATACGCACAATAGAGCTGATAATTCACGTACAAATACTGTGATAACTTTGACTAGAGAAATTTTCTCTTTTTAAAACGGATCTGTTACAACTTTTGTGGACATGATAATATGCAACCGCTTATTTTATAACTTACTACAAGCACCCGCGATAAGTTTGACCCAGGGAAAGGAGTTGTCCGAAAATATATCCCCACTAACTTATATATAAATAGCATAGTATTCTTATGCAACACAAACCTGATCATAGGTGGCCAGAGCGGCCTGGTATCGACCCGGCCCAGCACACGCGTAAACGGATCTGACCCGACACAAGCCACAGAATTTTGTTTATAAGCAGGCCTTACTGTGTCTGCACGTGGACCTCAGCTTGCGGCCAAGGCATAACAGCGATGCTAGAAGGGGGTGTTGTAGACCTGATAATTAACTCAAAAATATCACAGTATTTTTTTATCGAAACAAAAAGTAGTTGAAACATATCCCTGGTAATTTGCGAAAACACCATGATAAGATACGTATTACAGGCATGATAGCTTACGTAGTCTAGACGTGGTAACTTTTGACGTGAAAAAAAATTATCGAAACATACCAACATGAAATCTAGTTTTGAAGATCTCATCACAACGGAACTTTTACGTGAAAACAATTTTTAATTGGAGCAACGATTTGAGCTACAAAACATTTTGAATTCTGAATTTGAATGGAATCATTGGTGACGTCAGCTATTTCGTCTCGCATGCATGCGTATTCATCAGGGGAATAGAATTGCTTCCTTCGTTCATTATGCGTGTTAAATACCGATGGGACCGTACGTAAGAATCGTTCGGATCTGTTGCTTATAATCCTAACGTTTAGTAGTTAGTCATGTCCTATTCTTATTCTTGCTAATAGTTGTTTTGCCGCAGTTTAGGGGTTGTCTAGAGGGTTAGTCATTGTTGAGACAGAAAAGCTAGCTAGCACAACTACAGTAACATTCAGCAGCAACACGACATTCAATAGAGCAGCAATGGCATGGACATGAGCTGAGCGCGGGGCGCGGCGCTGGCGGCGGCCGGGCGTAGTGGTTGTGGCGGCTGCGCGGGCGGTGATGGGGGCTGTCGTGGCGCGGCAGCAGCGCAGCGCAACATCACCAGTAGCTTGACATGAGCAGCAGCAAAGCGGCAGCAGCAGCAACGACGGATAGGAGCAGTCACAGCAACTGGTGCACACGGAGGGAAGCAGGCAGACGACCGCATGCGTTGGCGTGTGTGGGTGCGCGCATGCGGGCGTGAGGAGGGGCGGCCGGAGTGTGCGGGAGCGCGTCCATGGGTGCAGGCGGGCGCGATGAGCGCGAGCTCCACTGAGCTCGGCCACGGTGGCGTACGATGTCAATGGCGGCGGATCCACGCAAAGGAGGAAGGGGATAGACGGAGGGGCTCACAAGTGGGCCGTAGGCGAACTCGGCGTGGTCAGGGTGGTCGACGCAGTGCAAATCGAGGCAACACCGACGACGGCAGAAGGAAAAAGAAAATCTTGATCCCAACGTTTGGTGGCGCCCTGGCTCGATCTGGACCTTGTAGACGACATGGAAGGCGATAGGGAAGCCGGGCGACACACTATCTTGGTGCGGGGATAATGGTGGTCGTGACAATGACGGCGGCGAGCGCGATCACCGCACGAGCTCCGAGCTCGTTTCTGAGCCGAGGAGGAGGGGGTGCGATGGGGAACGGGAGGGAATCGGATGAGCACTCGCTAGGGTTTTCAAGGGACTTAATTGTAGGTCCAGAGGGGGTTGCGTGGAGGGCATCCATGGCCAAGGCGCCATGGATGCGTGACATGCACATCCTTTGTCTCTTGTAGCGGGAGCTAGAGGAAAAGCCAGTTGGGCTGGGCTAAAAGTACCGTGGTCATCAAAGGCCGAGTGGCACAGTAGTTAGTTAGGCCATTTTCTGTTTTTCTTTTAATAGTTTAAGTTTCCTTTTATTTTAAGATAACAATTAGCTTCATAAAATATAGGAACAACACCGAAATTAGTGTTACTAATTACTCCCTTCGTTTCTTAATATAAGGTGTATTATTTTTTCAAAAAGTCAAACTTGTCTAACTTTGATCAAGTTTATAGATAAAAATATCAATGTCTAGACTACCAAACAATTATCACTAGATTGCTCATGAAGTATATTTTTCTATTTTATATATTTAGTGTTGTAAATCTTTATATATTTTGCTATAAAGTTGGTCAAACATATGTTACGTTTGACTTTATGAAAAACAAATACACCTTATATTTAGAAACGGAGGGAGTATACCACTGCCATATTTATTTTGAGGTTCAAATAAAATAGTTTAGTATTGTTTATAAATTAAAAAGCATTTAATAATTGTTTCTTGCCATTGTTATATTCACAAAAGGGCATTTAAATACTTTACAAAAATGTTGGGTCACCACCATCAATACTTATGGAATATTTGCAATACTTTGAACATTTTAGTTTTGTTATTTGAAAACTTTTATTGTTTGAATTTATTTTAAATTTGAATTCGGGGTTGAAATATTTCTTGATTATTTTTCTTAGGACATAATGATGATGACTTGGCATCATTAGCATGTGGTCACCGTAGCTTAATTATTCGGACGTCACAACTACGAAGAAAGAGATAGAGAAAAGTAAAAGAAAATACTCTTATAGCCAACCTTATAGCTAACATTTTTGTATAAGGGGATGTTTGGTTTCTTGCCACACTTTGCCACGCCTAACCTTAGGCAAGTTTGATCAAGTTAGGTATGTATTTGGTTCTAGCCACACTTGAGGCAAGGAATTTTTTATGAGCAGTGAACCCCACATGTCATCGACATAAAAAGTGTGGCAAGATTCCCTTAGGCAAGCCAAAGTGTGGCTAACAATTTAAGCAACTCAAATAAGGCAAGTGTGGCAAAAATCATGTGGCAACATATGGCAAAGATAGTCACAATCCAAACAGCCCCTAAGTGACTAAGTGATGACTATGTATGACATGCCAGCATCAGATAGCCTAACGCACCTGGACGGAGGATATAGCTTCATGCATGCGAAGTAGGCAAAAAATGCTCATTTATTGTCATCTGAGATCTCCATGGGCGCGACTGCGCGAGCGAGGCGATGGTCTGGTAGGCGCGACCATGATACGGGCTGCTTACAGCCCTTGGATCCGAGATCGAATGGTCGCATGCTAAGTTGCTGAAAATTTGCAGAATAACCCTCCAGGATAGGATATTCACCCATAGGTCTAGAATCACGCCATGCAACCATTCGATCTCATATCCAAGGGCTCTCGGAAGCCCGTATCATGGGAGCATGGAATGCTCCGTACCACCTATAATATTCCCGACGCTTGATGTGTGAAAACACACAGATGCATGAAGCTATTTAATTGGGCTTCTAGTAGACATGACATCTAATAGGGCCCCCGTAGTACTATGCATGAATCCATTTATCCACCGGGCAAGCCACTACCCTGCCGCTCGCACTCCCCACTCAACTTTTTTATAATCGGAAAACCGCTAGCAGTTCGCTCCTACTCGTCCCCGTCCGTCCTTTAACATTACGGCAGTTCGCTCCTAGTCATCACGTCCTTTCACATTAAAGCAGTTCCACTAATCCTAACCCTCCTCCCAAATCCATGGCATCCCATATCTCCATGATCTGCGGTGAGCACAAGGTTAGAACCATCACCGGCGATGAGTCTGACATCATCTACACCCGTTCTTCTGCAATGGTGAAAAGATGCCTTGCTCGCTTCAAAAGCATGTTCGAAAAGTCAAATGGCGATGAGTGGGTCACTGGGGATAGAAGTTGAGTACACCACAGTCCTGGGAAAAGAGAAGCATATAAAGGAATAAGAGAGGAAGAAGCCTGCCATGATCCAGGTTTGCGTGCATAACTCGTGCTTGGTGTACCACATATGCCATGCCGACATTGAGTGCGAGGAATTTAAGAACTTCCTCGCGGGCGGCAAAGTCAAATTCGTTATTGTATACTTTACAAACGATAAAAGAGTCATGTGTCGGATAGGCCTTGTTGTAGGCCAATCCTTCGACCTCCAGAGGAATCGGCTGGTTTCTACTGATCAGCCTTCAATGCTGATCCTGGCAGGAGCCATGGTTGATCCTTCATACCGTAAAGTGAATAACCCTTCACCCAAGTTTCATCTTGCATGGGAGTGGAATGTACTAGATATAGACCACATCCACTACGCTGCAAAGGATGCCTACCTTGTTTCAATATCTACAAGGGTTGGACGAAGAGCGGGAGCCAAGTGTGTGGTTCAAGCACAGAAGTATCGGCCAAGAGGAAGATGGAAAAGGACGAAGTCGAGCACGTGGACGAGGAGTCCGAGTAAGGTGGCAGTGTTGTTGCTCATGATGGTTCCAATACACTGTCTACCGGATTAGTTGCTTAGTTTAATTTCAGGGTGCTTAGTTTTATTTGAGGGTTGTGTTGTGCTGAGACCCCAGTAGAACTATTTTATGCTCCTTCTCGTTACTTTAACTCTTTAGCATGCATCCCATGAAAGCACGTACGACCTTTTAATAGTACTATATGCATAATTTGGCGACGAGCGCTCTCTATATGTACCACCTTTTTTCTTTAATTTCATCTTGTTAGTTTTGCTCCATGATGCAATCAATCGGTACTCCTACTGTACAAAAGTATTTTTAAAAGGCTAGAGGTTGGGGCAGTCTCGCTTGGTCAGTTTCAAGAGAGGCGAGGGCCTTTGTGATTTGATGGCTCATTACTGCTGGAAGGTGGGGCCATGTGATTTGACTGCTCGTATAAATGTTGCCGATGACCTGAGGAGGAGAAAAGAACCGTCCGGTATACTACTACTTTCCACTTGAGTAGGACTAGTACGACGGAGGAGCACAAAACACGACAGCCAAGTGCGACATGGCGATCCCACGGCGCCCCTCATCGTTACTCCCTCTCTCTCTCTCTTAGTTTACAAGGCATGCGCGTACCCCTAAGTCGTCAATTTGACCAATCTAATGAAAGTCATATATTAAAAAACAGACATACCATTGTAAACTTTAGATATTCTATTTTCAAACTGTATAATTTTTGTGTTATATAGTTTATATTACGGTGATAAAGTTGGCAACCTAGGTATACGCACATGACTTGTAAACTAAAAAGGAGGGAGTAGCATTGTTCTCTTCATGGCTCACAGAGAACATGACACATGCGGCGAAACACCCGAAGCAAAAGAAGAAGCACATGAGCAAAAGAAGAAGGAAGATTGCCCCCCAATAAAGAAGGAATACACAAACACAAGTCTGGGGCATTGCTCTCTACATCATGAATAGTTGACTGCGGAGTCCTAACTGCTTCTTCATTACCTCCACGACCTCCATCTCCTCGCTCGTCTCCTCCGTCATCTTCTTCATTATGTCCAAGACACGGGATTTCTCGACGCGAGCCTTCATCATCTCTTCCATGGCCGCATTACGTACCTTGACAGTAGCCAGGTGCTCGATGCGGAGCTTCGCCAACTCCTCCTTCTGTTCCGTGACGAGGGTGTGCAACATCTTCATGGAGGAACTACTCTTCTCATGCAGCTCCTTCCAGCCGGTGCTCTCCTCCTTCAGCTGGTCGAGCTCGTGGCGGAGCTTCACATTGTCCTCCTAAAGTTGCAGGATTTCGCCGGTCGTCTTCTTACCTAAGGAAATTCTCTCCTTCAGCTGCATCATCAAGCTGACAGTCAACTCCTCCTGCTTATTGAGCTTAGAGGGCATGCCATCGAGGCTCTCCTTCAGTAGCTCCAACAAGCCGTCAATGAACTCCTGCTTATTGAGATGATCGGGCATGTCGTCGAGGGATAACAACTCAAGCAACGCCAGCTTGGCATGTTCGCCTCCACGGCTAGGGCGCTCCTCGGAGCCCTCACCTGCCCGTGAGTGATATTTTGAGGTCTCTGCGAGGCGGCAAGCCCTCTTTTTTTCCACGGCCTTGGTCGCCGCTCCGTTGCTACGAGTAGTTCTCGACCTAGAACTCTGCACACCGGCCATGGCAAGGACGGACGAACAAGAAAGACTTATGAGGAGGAAGGTAGAGTGATTTTCGGCTAGGTATAGTTCCCCTTTTTATAGGCTAGTTCAGCACTAGTACTAATACATGCATTGTGCGAACAGATTCAGGTTTGATACGTACTAGGTGTGAGTAGGTTTGCACTTAATTATCGCATGGTAGTGCTACTATGGAATGTGATGGGAACAAGCTAAAGATTAATTGATGGTCGAGGCCCAAAACTGGTCCCGATGAGTTTCCTGGAACTCAAAATTCAAGTACTACTGCTCAAATGCGGTCGCAAAAGTTAGTGATGTAACTGGTCGTACATGTCAGACAAAGTCGATGCGTGTCGCGGGTCTGACCGACTGACTGTTGGTGCGACCGACCGTAAGAATTACGCAGTGGAGACTTCTGGTTGTGGCTTCGGGTGATTGTCACGACCAAGCAGTCAAAAACTAGTGATAAATCAATTACCATCTTTTTCCAAACGACCAAGTATTTTCACTGGAATACAATACATATAGATGGAATGATTATCACAGTTGCAAGTTCACTACAGCAGCAACCGAGTAGGTCACTGCACCGCTTGTGGGGAAGGAGGGAAGCTCACCTCGCCTACGATGCATACCCAGCGCCGCCGCCGCAGCTGGCTTCGCGATTTGGCTTCTCCTACCACCAATTTGAACAGTTGCACTAGCTACTCATCGCATCCCGCAGGCATGCGCGTTCTTTCCTCCGCCGTCAACTCCGTGAATATGATATCTTCCATTATCCCCAGCATGAAATAATTGCGACGCTGCCATATATTGATATCCCTCAACATCTCTCACCTGAGATCGACTTGCGCTTCGCCAGGCGCAGCTCCTTCGAACTTGTCTCCAATCGATGTTATGCTTCCTCGATCCGATTTGCCCTTGCTGCCCACCACTTGAAACGCAGGCCTGGCATGTCCTCCAGCGCCACCAATCAATGATTCTAGAGAAATGGATCCCCTCTGAAACACATGTGGGTTTCGCTCAAAGGTGGCAGTGCTGCGGGCCGTAGTGAGAGGGCAGCCCACGGGATCCTGGGATCTAAGGGATTATCCATGGCGGGATCCTCCTTGGCAGGATCTGGTGGGCGAGGCTGGGAGGCAAGCGTAGGCGCTGGGAGAGCCCTACGAGGCTAAGATAAAAAATAATACTCCACTCCATCAAAATTTAAATACAAATTCCACCAACAGTAACCCAGGAAAAAATTGATCATGCTGCATGCGTCCTGGTTTATTAGCCTCATTTTTATTTTGTGCCAATTTTTGACCAATAGAAGTAGCAACCCATGATTTAACTACTTATATGCACGCACTAGAGTAGTTATTCTCAACTACTTTCTCCCTCATGTCCAATCAATTTGCATGCACTGTATTTATTGACCATCAATGAAATGAACGACTTTACACGCATGAAATTATCACATGAGGTGGATTTTCGTACAGAAATGCGTCCCACCGTGTACATGCGTGCGCATGCGAGGGAATGAGTGCATGCGTGCACATTTTTTCTTCGTGAACATACTACCAGTGTGCATGAGAGAGGATGAGTACATTCTTTTGGAACGAGCAGCACGTCACTGTGATCAATCCACACAAGGAGGTCGCGACAACACCTCCACATGTGCCACGTGGCTTCATGGATGCCCCCACATCATTTTAATCATAGTATATTAACTGAAATAGGAAGAGACATTGTGTAGCATGCCATTGGAATTCTAATTTACGTGTTTTGCACATCCTGTAAGTACTAGTAAGGTACACGTGCATTGCATAGATGAGATTTGGCAACCAAATTATGAATAAATACCACACTATAGCATGTAAGCTTTGAGTCATATATACATGATGTAGACGTTCGTTTAATTCTTATAGTTCATCTCATTCATAATCAATTAGTTTTTATAATAAAAATTAATCTATTTTATGATTCATAGAATTGTGCGTTGTAAAGCATAAAGTAAAAAAAATGGCAAATCAACTAGAAAAAAAGTTTGGGGAATTATGATACGGAAGATTCTAGAACAAAGGAGAAGTACTTGTGTTTTGAGGTTTGTGAATTATGCTCAAGTTCAACCATAGTCTTCTAGATTGCACATGTGGCGGAATCTGGTGGAATGTAGATGATATCCAATGGCCTGTAGTGCTCGGATTTGCCATCTCTGCACCGTTGGAGTGGCTTCGTCCAACGACCATTTTTCAAATTTATCCGCACACTATATAGGGGTATGGAGTATAGATATAAATAAAGATATATAGGTATAGATATAGACTAGTGGCACATCATCTAAAGCCTTTCTACACGCTCATTTTTTGTAGAAAAATGTGCTCTACCGCGCACCCGTGTGTTTGTATGTGGGAACGAGTGCGTGTGTGTACCTCTTCTCTTTCGCACACGTAGTCCGTGTGTGTGAGAGATACTAAGATATGTCGAGGGAATACTTATCAATGCAATTTGTGTGAATGAGAGGCCTATATACATAAATGTATGTGCATGAGGCCGGGGTGATATTCGAGAAGGGAGGGGAGGGGTCAACCGCATGAGATATCGGTAGAGACACAAAGAGGGAAGTGATCCACGAGCGTACAAGCACTGGGACATGGGGGGGCTGGAAGATGGTGTGAGGGGCCAAGTGGAGGGAGAGTATGAAGGAGTGCACAAGTGCGAGATCGATAATTAAAGAGAAGGGTGAGAACGTGCACGGTTGCGTGCAGTGGCGGAGCCATGAAAAATAAATGAGCTAGGGGGCCAAGCATTGCTAATACTTTATGGGGAGGGCCAATTCATCAACTTAAACCATTTTACCAGCAATTGATCTACTGATCACATTCATATTAGCCTCAATAGATAGTGATGTTAGGGGGGCAGGGCCCTTGCTGCCCGCGGCCTTCGCTACTGTGCGAGCGTCTGAGAGATGAAGCGGAAGGCATGGATGATGAGAGGGAGACAATGGATAGATAACGTGGGTGTATTAGCTGTGTAGTCCTATATAGAGAGGTATAGATTGACCGATGTGTACGTGGGAAAGAGGGTCAGACCTGACTAGATATATGATCGATCGGTTTGTGTTGAAAACTGGAAAGGACCTAGCTATATATTTACACACATACAGGAACATCGATTGTTGCGAATGCATGTGAGAGATAAACAATGTCCGAAGTGATGAAGAGGGGGAGGTGTGTATGTGTGCATGCATGGGAGACCGACCTGAAGAAAAAATTGCATGTGTGCGGTGGATAATTCTGAGTGGTAGTGTGTGTGCATGCATGCACGACAAAAAGTTAGTGGTACAATTATAAAGAGAAGATGACTGTGTGGGTGTAAAAGACTAGGTGAGGTCATAATCAATGTAAAGTTGAATTAAAATATTTGAATAAGAGATCATGATGTTTGAAACCCATGCATGCATGAATATAACTGAGATATATGTGGTGTGGTTTGGAAACGAGCATGTTATACTATATACGCATTGAACAAGGTCAGGCCGATTTGAATTTGAGATACCGATGGCAGGCATCGTTTCGCCACATTGCATCCACGCTGGGACACACTACTCAGATTGGAGATGATGGGTGGCTTTCGCATCACATATCTATACCCCTATATAGTGTGCGAATAATATTTGAAAGATGGTCGTTGGATGAAACCAATCCGACGGTGCAGAGATGACAAATCCGAGCACTACTGGCCATTGGATATCATCTACATTCCACCAGACTCCTCCACATGTACAATCTAGAAGATTCCATGGTTGAACTTAAGCAGAATGCACAAACCTCAAAACACAAGCATTTCTCCTGTATTGTAGAATCTTCCGTATCATAATTTCCCTTTTTTCTAGATGAATCACCATTATTTATTTTTACTTTTAGCTTTTCAACGCACAATTCCATGAATCTTAAAATAGATTAGTTTTTTCATAAAAACTAATTGATTTTGAATGAGATGAACTATAAGAATTAAACGACCATCTACATCATGCATATATGACTCAAAGCTTACATGCTATAATGTGGTATTGATTCATAATTTGCTTGCCAAATCTCATGCATGCAATGCACGTCTACCTTACTAGTCTAAATGGTGTGTGTGTGTGTGTGTGTGTTTGTGTGTGTGTGTGTGTGTGTGTGTGTGTGTGTGTGTGTTGCGCATGTTAAACATATTGTACGTAGTATCATACATGGTTTAGATTCCGAACATCTAGCTAGAATATACATGTGCTATGATTTGAATTCAGCATAAAATGGATAAATATATTTGAATTCGAGATCATATGTACATGTAGATCAAATTTATATGGGAATTTACTACTCTTATATTCATGTCATGTGTTGTGAAGAGAATATTTAGATGGTTGTTTCAAACAGGGAAAATGTACTGAAATTTAGTCCATATGCTAGACAACCCAAATTGTTTTTTTTATTGTTGAGGGAAGTAGAAATTGATTTGGTAATGTAGATGTTAAGCTTGTTGTCCCGATTTTTTTAGTTTTTGTTGATGTATTTGAATGCACTTCTAGTAGTATAGTAAAAGGGGACATGGCTCTCTCTAGTGAGGTGTGAATTGTTTTTTCATACACATTAAGCTTGTTCTCCTAAAATTTCAAG
The DNA here is from genome assembly GCA_902687465.1 of Secale cereale. Taxonomy (NCBI): domain Eukaryota; kingdom Viridiplantae; phylum Streptophyta; class Magnoliopsida; order Poales; family Poaceae; genus Secale; species Secale cereale. The sequence continues at coordinate 397,213,690 of LR738715.1, read as the reverse complement.
CCATGCCTTGTTATGCTGAAATTTCAAGCAAGCATCTTTGTCTATCGTGCTGAGAAACTCCCACCTCTTCAACCCGCAGCTTGTTATACCGAAATTTGAAGCTCACTCTTTGTCTCGTTGTGCTCGGAAACTCCCTCCATCTCAACCCGTGCATTGCCATCCCAAAATTACAACGGGCGCGAAAACTCTCACCTCCTGCGAAATCCCGACAATGAAATTCCCGTGATACCCCCTGAACCGAAAGAACCACCTAGTTCAAATTGGTGGTGGTATTTTTGTAACTTACCCCACATTTCGGACAAGCACGTCCCTAAGCCATGGTTCCCCCTCCCATACCCTCTGCTACCCCCATTCGAACGCCAAGGCCGCGATAACCCGTGAAGCCCCACACCCTCTTCCGTCGGCCATCCAGCCAGAGCCTCTTCCCCGATGATTGTGGGGACCCCGACTCGTAAGTCGTGATCACCGAATGCACGTGTACAGTGATCCCAGAGATCAATGCTCACTGAACACACAGAAGCTGAATAACAAGAGTCTTACATCCTTACATACCGTGTTACACAAATAGGACCATAAAGGTCAAGCCTTGAGTATATCATCGCAGCGGAAAAATCTTCAAGACAACTGGGACCCATGCCATCTGCCTTAACCCTACAGGCATTCTGACTGGGAAGCGTCCTAGCTCGCATGCTCGTCACCAAGAATCTTCATCATAACTTGTTCTCTCCTGCCTGGCCAATAAAATAACCAGTGGCAAGCCAATGAGTACATTGAATGTACTCGCAAGCAACCCAAGTGTGGTAACAGAATAATTATGCAAGGCTCTACTACTAAATTGGTAGTTTTGCGGAAAGCTAGTTTTTCATGTGCAAGTATGATCAACATATAACAAGGGCATGCATGTGTCTCTAACAAGTATCAGGAGGTCACAGACATCATTTTCAAGGAAGAGTTGCAATCAACTCATGCTCAAGCTCATTGTGACTTCCTCACAATCACATCAACAATATCACTGAACCATGTTGTTTCCTCACACACACACTCCAGGTTTCGTAAACATTGGACGTAGCCCAAGAGCGGTTACCCAACTGTCCATGACCGTGGACACGGCTATTCGAATAGTTTTACACTCTGCAGAGGTTGTACACTTTACCCACAAGATCCGGGGAACTTCCGTGTCATCCACGACCCGCGGTACCTCAAGTACCCGGGGTAAGCACCCGGTCATTACCTTTCCTTAGACGACACTAACATAGAGTCCACTCGTTGGCACACGACCTTTGGGGTACAAACAATAGATCACGGGACTTGCCCTAATTCAATGTTTACGCGTACCCGAAGGGACCAACGGTGTGTCCGGTGCCCTGTGAAAACAGTCATGGTCGCCTATCCAAGCACGACCCCGTCCCGGGAAGGACCTCAAGTCTTCCCGTCACTAGTAATGCGGGCACCATGCTAGTATCGACCTAAGTAATCAATAAAGCCCCGTCCCATAAGGGGTAGTGTGGTTGCACATGTATGGTTGGAATAACGGTCGCAACTTCAACCAATCCGTTTGAAAAACACACACACTTGCCTCGGTACACCACTTCGTCATCAAGTGGTTACCCATCTCACCATCTCCCTCGGGCATAAATGGCACCCGACGGGGTTTTCGAAAAAGTCTTTTGAAAGTATCCTGCCTCCGTCACCATGCATATACCCGTCCCATTTGCGTAGCCACTATTAAAGCATCCTAACTACTCCCACCCACATAACCCTCATAGGAAGGTAGGGTCATGTTTGATGCAAGTATCAATAGTAAGTAACAATGGTAGCAACCAAGGTGGTTTCCACCTCAACATGATTCCGATGCATTGAATAATAAGGCTTTATGAGACATGCATAAAAAGGTTTCTTGAACATGGTCAAAGGGCTGCTTGCCTTATTCTTCAGAGTCTTCAAATCTTCTGGTCCATCTCCGAATACTCCGTTTATTACGTCAACTAACGATGGAAACAATCACAATAAGCAACACAATCAAAGCAACAATAAAAGTGCTCTAAAAACAGGAGTTGGACTTTTCTAGGATTCCTTTGGTCATATTAGAAATGACCAAGGTGGTTTCATAGGTATTGGATCAATGGGTAGTTTGGAACATTTCAATATGATGGAACCAAAAGGGTTTATGGAGTTGGAAGAAGTATACAGAAATGATTCCTTGAATGATGAGCAAAGGTACCCATCATCAAGTCATGATTTTAGAAGCATTTAGGAGTTGGTTTCACTGGATTTGGAATTCAAATGAATTTCCTAGGATTTTCCAAAGCTGATAAATATAAAGAAATGGCTCAATATTTGGTGGGGTACAGAAGCTATTATTAAAAATGTTCCAAAACTAAGTTTGGACATGACAAGCATCTAGGAACTTGAATCACTGCATTTGGATCAATATTGAGCTCTCTGTGATTTTCTAAAGTTAATCACAGAAAGTGGAAAATGGGCATTTGATAAATATTTGTATAGGAAAAGTTTTTGGAATAATGTGCATGTGGCACCATGTGATAGGGCATGATTTTAGAAGCTACCAGAAATTTGAATCATGCCATTTGGAGTTTATATGAATATTTGGGAAATATTTGAAGTTGACAGAATAAAGAAAAAGAAAAAGAGAAGGGGTTATACCCTATCTTGCGCTCTGGGCGAAAGATAGCCGCTGGGCCGGCCCAGCGGCTCGGCTGCGGCGAGAGGAGGCGACGCAGAAGGCGTATCCCGGGAAGACGCCACCCCGTGGGGCAAGCGAACCGGCCCGAAGCCGTTTCCACTTAACCCGACGGGTGGGCCGGCTCAGTTGGCACAGCCGCTGACGGGCGGGGCCCCCTACCAGCTGGTGGGGAGGTCGTCCCCTACCTCTCGCCTGAGGCAGAGGAACGACGGGGAGGCCCGGCCTCGCTGGCCGCCGGCGCCACGCCGCCAGCTTGCGCCGGTCGGAGACGGGGGCGGTGCCGCGCGGCCCGGCCGCGCCCGGAGGAGGGGTTAGGGGCGAGGCAGCGCCTCCCTTACGCGCGCGCGGCGAGGTCGGAGCAAGGCCCGGCCGCCACTGGTGCCGGCGATTCCGGCCACCTCCGGCGGTGTGCGGCGCACCGGAGTACCCAGGGAGGAGTGCCGCACCCGTCCAGATGCCCAGGGCAGGTCGGGGAAGGCCCGAAGAGGCGAAGGGCCGAGTGGCCGTGGAAGGGGCCGCGGCGGCACTCCGGCCATGGAGGAGGTAGGAGGCCACGGGAGGGGGGTTGGGGATGTCTGGGAGGTGCACGGGGTAGAGGAGAATCCAGAAGAAGCGAGAGGTGCTCGGGGGAGACCCTTTTATAGCTACAGCCGCGGTGCACCGTGGGCGACGCTCATGGACGTGCCGGGCGAGCTCATGGAGAGAGGAGGGGGACCGGGGAGGATAGGGCCGACCATCCAGCGTGTTGAGGACGTCGAGGGGGCCTCAGGGGACACGCTCCCTCTGCCCAAGGTGGTCGGAGGCAGCTGATTGGGGGCGGCTACAGTGCGGGAGCGCACTGTAGCGCGCTCCAGAGCACGTCTTTGGCCGGCATGTTTGGGCCTGTGCTATCCTGGCCGTGTCCTGTTGTGTCCAACCGTGTCCAGGGGGTAGAGGGGGTAGTAAACAATGGCTCTGTGGTCTTGGATGCCCTGGGGAACCACTGGGATGAGGAGGGAGGTGAAGGAGGAGAAGAAAGTGGCTGTCCACAAGGGTAAAGATGGGGTTTTTACCCTCCAATAATTGAGATAAGGCAGAGGAGAGTTACTGGAGGTAGAATAGGACTAGGGGAGGCTGTGGTAAGAACTTGAGGCCATGGAGAATAGTAAAAGAGGTTCAACCACTAGTTTTGGTAATTGGACAGAAGGTGTTTGATCAAGGTTTGGTCAAGCAAATGACATCCACTTGACATGGGGCTTAACAGGATCAAATGTCACATGTAATTAGGCCCCTGCACCAAATTTGAGCTCATTTGGGCAAAGTGGCCAATGTAACTTTGGTGAACCCTAGAAATGAACAGAAATGGTTTCACCATGTTGGAGTTAAGCAAATCATCTCCCCTTGATGCACCACTTGGTGTAGCATCATCATTTGGGGTTATGAACATGTCCACAAAGTTTGAGGTTCCAGATAAAAAGTTGACAATGTAAAGTTGTTCAAATTTGAATTTGAACAGAAGTGGTTTTGGGGTGATCTGATCAAGTTGCTCTATTCCAAATCTTGTGCCATTTGGTCTAGATTCCTTATTAGGTCATTCTAGCATGTGCACCAAGTTTGAGAGCATTTGGACAAGTTTGGCAATGTAGAGTTGCTCAAACTTCAAATATGGACAGAATGGTTTTGAAAGGGTTTGAGGATGTTTCCTTGATCTCCAATGCATGAGGCTTTGCAAGATCATCAAATATGTCATATGTGACATGATAGAATTTCCCTGGAATTTTTGGAGAATATTTCCTTGTAAATATTTCAAAAGCTTGAAATATCCAGAAAGGGTTTTGGAAGGATTTGTCCAATATTTGAACATGACCATGTGTTAAAACTCTTATATATGGACAATATATGTCCTATGAGTCTCCCTGAATTTTGGCAAATATTTTTGAAATGTTTAAATAATTTTTCCCTATTAAAGACCATTTCTGGCCTTAAGAAAAAGCTTTTAAATAAAATATAAAAATAACTTTTAAAATTATACTTTTGTGGTTTCTGGGAGTCCTATATCTAATAGGATTCAAATATACTTGTTGAAAGATTTTTCACACCCTAAATAAGGTACTTGCAGTGCAAACCTCAATTCAGGGGTTTTTGGAAAAACTAATTTTAGAAAATACCATTTGGCCAAAATATTTTTATAAGAAAATTCTATACTGGTCTATACACATGGCATGATCATTGGGAAAAGGTTTTGGGTCAAGGAGATGAAGTATAAGAGTTGGAGGATTTATTTGATTTTTAGAGCACTAGCAACAGCAGACAAAAGTCAAATCAATCAAAGTCAAAAGAACTCAAAAGTTTTTGCAAATCCACATTTTTAACATGAAAACAAGCTTAAGCAATGTGACATGAAAATCAGGGTGTGACAGACCTACCCCCCTTACAAGAATCTCGTCCCCGAGATTCCCAGACTAAGCGTGGAAAGAAAGGCGGAGTCTTGGATACGGGGTAGTCTTCACTTCTTTTTGTTGGTTCTGCTTCCAAGCGGTGCTCCTTGGAATCTTGAAGTGCTTGATGGTATGGCTTCTTGCTTGATGTCGTCCTTGATGGAGGTTGCTGAAGGGTCTCTTGCATAGGTTAGGTTGGGTTAGCTGCCAAAGGCTCGGTGATCGATGTCCTTGCGGGCATCGGGATAGCTAGGAGGTAAGAAGTACTTCCAGAGTGGGGGCTCGTGGAAGATTTGGTGCACGGAAGGTATCTCAGGTGGTAGATCTAGCTGGGGAGCCGTCTACCACATGAGTTATAGTGATCTCAAGGGGTCCAATGATCCTTAGTGCGAACTCCCCCCTTGACGTGGAAACGCTTGGTTCCCTTCAGAGAGGTTACCCGCAGGTACGCGTGGTCCCCGATATGGAAACTCATGCTCCAATGGTGAGTGTCAGCATAGCTCTTTTGTCTTGAATTGGCTGCCTTCAAACGTTCTCCGACTAGTTGGACTTGCTCCTCCGCTGCGCGGAGAATATCCTGTCCAAAGACTAGTCCTTTTCCAGTCTCTGACCAGTTGAGGGGTGTGCGACATCAGCGTCCGTACAACACATCAAATGGTGCCGTCTGAAGGCTCGACTGGTAACTTGTTGTTATAGGAGAACTCGGCAAAAAGGAGACAATCCTCCCACTTGGCTCCATATGCCAAGACACAGGCTCGGAGTCGTGACTGCGAGAATCTGATTGACTCGCTCAGTCTGACCTTCGGTCTGGGGGTGGAAGGCCGTGCTGAAAGATACTTGGTTCCCAAGGCTTCTCGGAACTTCCTCCAGAACCTCGGGGTGAACTGGGTTCCTCGACCTGACACAATCTCCTTGGGAAAAGCCGTGAAGACTTACGACTTGGTCGATGTAGTGAGCTGCCAGCCGGTTGCCATCATAAGTGGTCTTGACAGGAATGAAATAGACCACCTTGGTCAGATGACCGACCATGACCCAGATAGAGCCATGTCCTCTTATCTGACCTTGGTAATCCAATGACGAAGTCCATTCCGTCTTTATCCCACTTCCACTCAGAAGCCTTTGAGTGGTTGAAGCAATCCAGCGGGTCGCTGATATTCAGCTTGACCCTTTGGCACACATCACACTTTGCAACATAGGTTGCAAATCTCTCTTTTCATCTCGCTCCACCAGAATCGTGCCTTCAAGTCTTGATACAATCTTGGTGTGAGCGTTCCTTCGACACGGAAAAGCTCGGCTCCATTGGGGAGTAGTTTGCAGATACGCCTGGTCTTCAACGCGGAAGTTCTTCTTGATGACGGTAGTCGGTGTAGATCTTCCTTCTTGACAGGGCAGTCTTCAAAGGTCTTCCATCCAGCTGTCCGTCTCTTCTTGTCTTCGGGCAGACAAGTAGGCCATCAAATGATGATGTTCCCCAACTTGTCCACTTACTCCAGGAGGTCTAAAGGGTACATAAGGTAAGCTGGGGTATTGGTGGTGGTCTCGGAGGAGTATTGCAGAGGCCTTCCTGACTCTAAGTCAAGGCCCTGCGGTCAGAATCTGACCAGGTCGTGGCTCGGTGGGGCTTAAGGGTTTCAAGGATTCTAGTGAGTGAATGAACTTATATCATCTTATCCTTAAGCACAGTTTTTGGGATGCCAATAGCTCTATCTAGTACTCCGAACGGAAAAGCATCTTCTCGCAGCGACCAACTTCAATCACCACTCATGCCATACATATCCTCATGACTCTCAAGAGACGGTCTAACAAAATTATACTTGTCTAAGATCCCCAAATCCATATGCACGTCTACCTCTAAAATCCAAAGGTAGATCATACATGCTGCTGAGCTGAGATTAAACTCCATAATCCAAGCACTCAACCTAATCTTGCAAGGCTCACGATAATGCATCTCTAATCTAAGGAAACACGTCATATGCCACTCCAAGATTTGTTTCCTTCCTATAGATCAACTCCGATAGCCCGGTAATTCCCATCAACCACCACATAATCCAACAATCCTACAAATCCAACGTCTACGGTGTTCCACAAGATCTCAAGTCTCTATAATACCCAAATACTCGGAAGGACTAGGCATCACGATAGTATGTCCACCAAATTCTCGTCATCCGGGTCAAGTAAACTCCAAGATCACAACTATATAGATCCCTAAATCAACTCTGACAAATAATCCAATCTCCTAAGTTATTGTCCTCCGAGAAGCATGATATCATAATCAGGACCATAGGCCTAAATCCAATCTTACTCCGAATCATGCAGACATATCCAGCATTATACCGACCAGAATCACCTACATAAATCCAAATCTCATGCCCAACAGGCACTCCTACATGCTTTCCCAAAGTCATGATCCAACCAACATGAAAACCTCACAATCCATCAAGGTCTCAGATAGTTCCTCGAAGTTACTGATATAAACCACCAAGTCATCTGTCCAATATCCTCGAACTGGTTTATCTATGGCATCGTCAGACCTCGTGCTATGTCAGGATGAAAATGTGCTCACTCATCGTGTCCACTAGCTCCTTTACGAACCCAGTGTTGTGCATAGTTACAAAAGGCTTAACAGGTTCTCTCGCTTTACCATGGGTGAGGCACATGGTTAAGGATTCGTGCTGGAGTGTCTCGGGAAGTCTCAAAGGGTCTGGGAAAAAGGGTTACTGGTCTGGAGGGTTAAACATAACACTACGGGGTTGCACTTGGTCACGGGGATTGTAGCAGAAGTCTTCAGTGCCAGTTGGCTGTCGAGGTAGGATCCTTGGTGCATCTTGTCTTGCGGGTCTTCAGTTGGGGAGAGAGAATAGGGGGAAGAAGCAGCGTAGAGGAGGGGAATGCCTAAAGGGGGTTCTATAGTGCAGGTGCAACAAACAGGTGCAAAAAGGCAGAAACAAAAGAAGCAAGGCAAGGGAGGTGATATAGCCATGCACTTGTTGCCTGGGGCAATAGTGCGACTTATATCAAAACACAACCGAATAAAAGCAAACAACACACAATCATGGTTCTATTCGAACCATCATGTGGACTCGACTGCGCATAGGGGGTACACGACTCATCCTACCCTAGGGGTTCTCGGACTCAGTGCCGTGACTTGTGCCTCGTGCAGTCTTCTGAGCTTCCTCAGGTGTTGCCATGTCCCTTGTAGTTGCCTGATGAATGATCCAGGTTGAGCCTGAAGAATCTTCAACAACTTCTCGCCTGATGAGGTGATGTGGTGAAGGTGCCTCCTTGTAGCTGGCGTTGACTCGGTCTTCTCTTGTCTCTTTAATCATGACGATCCCTTGTGCTTTCTGGGGCGTCGAGGGTACTAGGTAGGCAATCCATATGTGATGATAATAACAAGGCACAATAGAGGTCTACCATGTCGGGTTCGTTGATGAAAACATCGACACCAAGAGCGGGGGACGAGGAGAACTGTTTTCCTGCTCACTATAGTGAGGCGGGCCAAATGGCAAGGTTCTCGTCCACCGGTGGTTGCCGATACAACAACGGTAGTGACATGATTACTCTATTAGCGATGTATATCATGATTTTGCATAACCTATTCCCTGGTCATCGTAGGCTAGGGTTGCTCCATCTTGGGGGCTCTTGTCAAGGGTACCACCATCTTCTGGGTCTTCATGTTCTCACTCATCGAGGGCGTAGTTTCTGTTGGTACCGTCTTGTCGTGGTGTGCCAAAGTGGTGGATGAGTGTTTGGCAAGGTGCACTCCACGAGGATTACAGAAAGTCCAGTGGTCAGGGGCATAGGGGTTTTAGCGACCAAGGTTTTGAAGGGGAAGAGATCAAGTATAGCCTAGTTTTCGAAAAACTGAGAAGGGAAGAGAAGTATAGATAGTTTTGAAAACTACTAATAGTTTTGGAAATAGTTTTACCCTAACTAACGACCTTGCTAACTAAGGCTTCCTACAGTCAGGATGGCTCTGATACCAGCTCTGTGGGGACCCCGACTCGTAAGTCGTGATCACCGAATGCACGTGTACAGTGATCCCAGAGATCAATGCTCACTGAACACACAGAAGCTGAATAACAAGAGTCTTACATCCTTACATACCGTGTTACACAAATAGGACCATAAAGGTCAAGCCTTGAGTATATCATCGCAGCGGAAAAATCTTCAAGACAACTGGGACCCATGCCATCTGCCTTAACCCTACAGGCATTCTGACTGGGAAGCGTCCTAGCTCGCATGCTCGTCACCAAGAATCTTCATCATAACTTGTTCTCTCCTGCCTGGCCAATAAAATAACCAGTGGCAAGCCAATGAGTACATTGAATGTACTCGCAAGCAACCCAAGTGTGTTAACAGAATAATTATGCAAGGCTCTACTACTAAATTGGTAGTTTTGCGGAAAGCTAGTTTTTCATGTGCAAGTATGATCAACATATAACAAGGGCATGCATGTGTCTGTAACAAGTATCAGGAGGTCACAGACATCATTTTCAAGGAAGAGTTGCAATCAACTCATGCTCAAGCTCATTGTGACTTCCTCACAATCACATCAACAATATCACTGAACCATGTTGTTTCCTCACACACACACTCCAGGTTTCGTAAACATTGGACGTAGCCCAAGAGCGGTTACCCAACTGTCCATGACCGTGGACACGGCTATTCGAATAGTTTTACACTCTGCAGAGGTTGTACACTTTACCCACAAGATCCGGGGAACTTCCGTGTCATCCACGACCCGCGGTACCTCAAGTACCCGGGGTAAGCACCCGGTCATTACCTTTCCTTAGACGACACTAACATAGAGTCCACTCGTTGGCACACGGCCTTTGGGGTACAAACAATAGATCACGGGACTTTCCCTAATTCAATGTTTACGCGTACCCGAAGGGACCAACGGTGTGTCCGGTGCCCTGTGAAAACAGTCATGGTCGCCTATCCAAGCACGACCCCGTCCCGGGAAGGACCTCAAGTCTTCCCGTCACTAGTAATGCGGGCACCATGCTAGTATCGACCTAAGTAAGCAATAAAGCCCCGTCCCATAAGGGGTAGTGTGGTTGCACATGTATGGTTGGAATAACGGTCGCAACTTCAACCAATCCGTTTGAAAAACACACACACTTGCCTCGGTACACCACTTCGTCATCAAGTGGTTACCCATCTCACCATCTCCCTCGGGCATAAATGGCACCCGACGGGGTTTTCGAAAAAGTCTTTTGAAAGTATCCTGCCTCCGTCACCATGCATATACCCGTCCCATATGCGTAGCCACTATTAAAGCATCCTAACTACTCCCACCCACATAACCCTCATAGGAAGGTAGGGTCATGTTTGATGCAAGTATCAATAATAAGTAACAATGGTAGCAACCAAGGTGGTTTCCACCTCAACATGATTCCGATGCATTGAATAATAAGGCTTTATGAGACATGCATAAAAAGGTTTCTTGAACATGGTCAAAGGGCTGCTTGCCTTATTCTTCAGAGTCTTCAAATCTTCTGGTCCATCTCCGAATACTCCGTTTATTACGTCAACTAACGATGGAAACAATCACAATAAGCAACACAATCAAAGCAACAATAAAAGTGCTCTAAAAACAGGAGTTGGACTTTTCTAGGATTCCTCTGGTCATATTAGAAATGACCAAGGTGGTTTCATAGGTATTGGATCAATGGGTAGTTTGGAACATTTCAATATGATGGAACCAAAAGGGTTTATGGAGTTGGAAGAAGTATACAGAAATGATTCCTTGAATGATGAGCAAAGGTACCCATCATCAAGTCATGATTTTAGAAGCATTTAGGAGTTGGTTTCACTGGATTTGGAATTCAAATGAATTTCCTAGGATTTTCCAAAGCTGATAAATATAAAGAAATGGCTCAATATTTGGTGGGGTACAGAAGCTATTATTAAAAATGTTCCAAAACTAAGTTTGGACATGACAAGCATCTAGGAACTTGAATCACTGCATTTGGATCAATATTGAGCTCTCTGTGATTTTCTAAAGTTAATCACAGAAAGTGGAAAATGGGCATTTGATAAATATTTGTATAGGAAAAGTTTTTGGAATAATGTGCATGTGGCACCATGTGATAGGGCATGATTTTAGAAGCTACCAGAAATTTGAATCATGCCATTTGGAGTTTATATGAATATTTGGGAAATATTTGAAGTTGACAGAATAAAGAAAAAGAAAAAGAGAAGGGGTTATACCCTATCTTGCGCTCTGGGCGAAAGATAGCCGCTGGGCCGGCCCAGCGGCTCGGCTGCGGCGAGAGGAGGCGACGCAGAAGGCGTATCCCGGGAAGACGCCACCCCGTGGGGCAAGCGAACCGGCCCGAAGCCGTTTCCACTTAACCCGACGGGTGGGCCGGCTCAGTTGGCCCAGCCGCTGACGGGCGGGGCCCCCTGCCAGCTGGTGGGGAGGTCGTCCCCTACCTCTCGCCTGAGGCAGAGGAACGACGGGGAGGCCCGGCCTCGCTGGCCGCCGGCGCCACGCCGCCAGCTTGCGCCGATCGGAGACGGGGGCGGTGCCGCGCGGCCCGGCCGCGCCCGGAGGAGGGGTTAGGGGCGAGGCAGCGCCTCCCTTACGCGCGCGCGGCGAGGTCGGAGCAAGGCCCGGCCGCCACTGGTGCCGGCGATTCCGGCCACCTCCGGCGGTGTGCGGCGCACCGGAGTACCCAGGGAGGAGTGCCGCACCCGTCCAGATGCCCAGGGCAGGTCGGGGAAGGCCCGAAGAGGCGAAGGGCCGAGTGGCCGTGGAAGGGGCCGCGGCGGCACTCCGGCCATGGAGGAGGTAGGAGGCCACGGGAGGGGGGTTGGGGATGTCTGGGAGGTGCACGGGGTAGAGGAGAATCCAGAAGAAGCGAGAGGTGCTCGGGGGAGACCCTTTTATAGCTACAGCCGCGGTGCACCGTGGGCGACGCTCATGGACGTGCCGGGCGAGCTCATGGAGAGAGGAGGGGGACCGGGGAGGATAGGGCCGACCATCCAGCGTGTTGAGGACGTCGAGGGGGCCTCAGGGGACACGCTCCCTCTGCCCAAGGTGGTCGGAGGCAGCTGATTGGGGGCGGCTACAGTGCGGGAGCGCACTGTAGCGCGCTCCAGAGCACGTCTTTGGCCGGCATGGTTGGGCCTGTGCTATCCTGGCCGTGTCCTGTTGTGTCCAACCGTGTCCAGGGGGTAGAGGGGGTAGTAAACAATGGCTCTGTGGTCTTGGATGCCCTGGGGAACTACTGGGATGAGGAGGGAGGTGAAGGAGGAGAAGAAAGTGGCTGTCCACAAGGGTAAAGATGGGGTTTTTACCCTCCAATAATTGAGATAAGGCAGAGGAGAGTTACTGGAGGTAGAATAGGACTAGGGGAGGCTGTGGTAAGAACTTGAGGCCATGGAGAATAGTAAAAGAGGTTCAACCACTAGTTTTGGTAATTGGACAGAAGGTGTTTGATCAAGGTTTGGTCAAGCAAATGACATCCACTTGACATGGGGCTTAACAGGATCAAATTTCACATGTAATTAGGCCCCTGCACCAAATTTGAGCTCATTTGGGCAAAGTGGCCAATGTAACTTTGGTGAACCCTACAAATGAACAGAAATGGTTTCACCATGTTGGAGTTAAGCAAATCATCTCCCCTTGATGCACCACTTGGTGTAGCATCATCATTTGGGGTTATGAACATGTCCACAAAGTTTGAGGTTCCAGATAAAAAGTTGACAATGTAAAGTTGTTCAAATTTGAAGTTGAACAGAAGTGGTTTTGGGGTGATCTGATCAAGTTGCTCTATTCCAAATCTTGTGCCATTTGGTCTAGATGCCTTATTAGGTCATTCTAGCATGTGCACCAAGTTTGAGAGCATTTGGACAAGTTTGGCAATGTAGAGTTGCTCAAACTTCAAATATGGACAGAATGGTTTTGAAAGGGTTTGAGGATGTTTCCTTGATCTCCAATGCATGAGGCTTTGCAAGATCATCAAATATGTCATATGTGACATGATAGAATTTCCCTGGAATTTTTGGAGAATATTTCCTTTGTAAATATTTCAAAAGCTTGAAATATCCAGAAAGGGTTTTGGAAGGATTTGTCCAATATTTTGAACATGACCATGTGTTAAAACTCTTATATATGGACAATATATGTCCTATGAGTCTCCCTGAATTTTGGCAAATATTTTTGAAATGTTTAAATAATTTTTCCCTATTAAAGACCATTTCTGGCCTTAAGAAAAAGCTTTTAAATAAAATATAAAAATAACTTTTAAAATTATACTTTTGTGGTTTCTGGGAGTCCTATATCTAATAGGATTCAAATATACTTTTTGAAAGATTTTTCACACCCTAAATAAGGTACTTGCAGTGCAAACCTCAATTCAGGGGTTTTTGGAAAAACTAATTTTAGAAAATACCATTTGGCCAAAATATTTTTATAAGAAAATTCTATACTGGTCTATACACATGGCATGATCATTGGGAAAAGGTTTTGGGTCAAGGAGATGAAGTATAAGAGTTGGAGGATTTATTTGATTTTTAGAGCACTAGCAACAGCAGACAAAAGTCAAATCAATCAAAGTCAAAAGCACTCAAAAGTTTTTGCAAATCCACATTTTTAACATGAAAACAAGCTTAAGCAATGTGACATGAAAATCAGGGTGTGACAATGATGTCGTCCCCCGCAAAACCTCGACCTCCCTCATCAACCGCACCAGAAGAGGATCCGTTGTCGACCTCGTCGCCCCTCCGGTTCAGCCACCCCGTCCTCCATCTCCAAGGAGCTGCCCCGATGTTCCCCTCGTCTTTCGCGCCACCTCCATTGCCACACTACCGTCTTCACCTGCACCACCGAAAGAGCAGCATCATCACCGATTCCTCGGATGATGTTGAGGCCTAATCGGCACCACCAAAGAGGTTCTACAATAATCACTGCATTTTCTTCTTGTTTCATCCTGAGCAGCAATGGCGTAGCTCCATCTACGGCGGCGTCGCCAGCCACTTCCTTTACGGCGTCGCTCCCTCGGCGGCGATGTCCACATCAGTCGGAGCTGCTTCTGCTTTGGCTCTCGCTCATGCTGCTGCTCTGCTCTTGCTCTCTGGTCCCCTGCCTGGTCTGATCTTCCTCTTGCTCGCGCTCCTATTCTTGCTCTTGCACTTGCTTGCGCTGCTGCTCTAGTCTTCCTTGAGCTGCTGTTGCACGAGCAGCAAATCCTGCTCTCGCTCAATGGCTCGAGCCCCTGCAACTTCTACCCGAGATGTTGCTCCACGACCAGCTGCCCTGGCTCTCGCACGCCCTGCTGCTCCGGGCGCTATTGCTACTGGTACTGCTTTTCAGCTACTAGCGCATTCAGTTCCGATAGCAAAATTTAGTTTCGACAGCAAAATTCAGTTTCAACAGTAAAATTCAGTTTCGCAGTTAAATTTAGTTTCGGCAGTTAAGTTCAGAGATGAGCGGCTGATGTATTTTACATCTAGCACTTTGTGGTTATGTATTTTACATCATCTATTGGAGTTGCTATTAGAATTCCACTCAGGTTAACAATATCTCTCTTGTCCTGTTTGAGCCTCGCCATCGTACAACTCATCGGAGATGCTCCAACGATCAAACCCTCCATCACAGCCGAGCAATACCCTTGGCTCCATGTCCAGGCGCCTAAGATCTTCTTCCGCTCCTTCGACTGCCACATCAGCCGCAGCATCCTCAACGACCAACCCAATGATGCTGAGATCGACATGGCTTCGGCAAAGAGGTTGTACACTTGCTGCATTGCTTTTTAACTCTACATGTTATATGTATTGTCCACTGAGCACACATAGTAACGTGAAATACGATTAGTTTCTCCTATATAACAAGCAGTGAGGTACCAGGCAACCTAGCTAGCCGTGGTGGACTCTCTTGAAAGCCATAATTATTTATTTCTGCGCGTTTGAGCTGTGCATTTCTAGATGGGCCAGGGAGTTGAGCTAGTAGGGCAGTGGCCTAGGTCCAAAGTTGTAGAAGTAGCACAAAACATTGTTGGAGTGTAGGATTTTCCATGTTCAAGCCTGCCTACTAGAATCGCCGGTGCTTGAAAGGAAAAATGAAGGAAAAACATATGAATTGGAAAGTTTCATATGGTACTACTATTCATGCATTTGGTTCAAAGGAATGGAGCAAAGGAAAACTGTAGGATTTGTTCCTTTAGTGTCTCCTTCACAGGCGCAGCCAGGATTTCTCAAAGCCTAGGGCTAAAATTAACTGACTAAAAATAACGTCAAATACCCATCCACACCAACGTGTGCTAGAACTATGCCACCAATTCACATTAAAGATGAAATATAAATTCATTATTACCAGGAGAGAAAATTCAATAAAACAAATAATTTAACAAAGTACATTTTTGCAAACATTGTTTGGCACCAAAATAATGAAGACTGGCTTAATTCTAGGCCATTGTTTCACCAGCAAGAGTAGAAGGACCTGGAGCTGCAAACATAAAATTGAGTATTTAAAATTAAGGCACTTGACTTATACTAAAATCAATTGTCGTATGATATTTTGCAAAAAAATAAATACCATTGTCACGAAGTGCACGAGGTAGCCCCTTGCGTTTCCTCATTTTCTGAAAGCATTGTATAATCTTAATATCATCAATTCTTGCAAATACATCAAGCTCAGCATAGCACACCAAACGATGATTCATCCATTCATCCATTCATCTTCTTTTGCAACTCAGTTTTGATAATGCAGATAGCTGAGAAAGCTCTTTCTAGGGTTGCTGTAGCGACAGGCAGAATCAGGGCCAACTCAATGAGATGAAATACAAATCGAAGATGTGTGTTCTTATCTGTTTGAACCATCTTCATAGCAAGCTGGCTAAGATCAATGCATCTTAAAAATTAAGTATCAGCTCTAGCTTCGATGACAAATGTCTCAAGTTGGTCCTTAAGAACTCTGCACTCATATTCACACAAATCAGCACCATACGTCTGGGCAAGTTCAACCAACTTATTTATATCAAAGTAGGCGAAAGAATTTCTTGGGTCAAGACAAGCAATGCATCTCAATAGTTGAGTAGATTTCTCAGCAAAGCGATTGTTGAACTCAACAATAATCTGGTCAAGCACCACATTAAATATTTCATGATTGAAATAATGCAAGTGAGTTACCAACTGGCCACCCGAACCTCTCGAACGGCCCCCAATAGCTAATATTTCCATCATGTTTGGAATAATGATGTTATGTTGGAGACAAAAGGCCTTTACCTCTACAAATAACTCATCCCAACCCTGATGCCTCATCTCATTAAGTTTATGCAATATGGTCTGAATCAAGCCCATAGCACGAACAATGTTCTGGTTCTTTTTTTGCAAGCACTACGATAGATCATTAGTTTTTCCAACAATTTGATCATTAGATGTAGTATAAACACAAAATGGAAGCTCTCCATATGAGGTATCAAATCTTGTGCTATGGATTTTTGTGATGTGTTAGTGGCATCATCAGACATATTTTCCAATACCTCCAACACTACGTACCACATCTGATGAAGACGACACAAGGTTTTATGATGTGATCCCCACCTAGTATCACCAGGTCTTGTAAGGTTAGTTTATTGGTTCTTCCCTCTCCCTGTAAAAATTTCTCCAGTCACCAATTTCGGCACAAGATCATCATGGTGTGCTTGGGCTAACTGATCATGTCTCTTACAAGAACCATTAACACTGTTTACAATCATTGAAGTTTAGCTAAAGAAATCCAAGACAGAAGGACAACACTTGGCAATAGCGACTACCACAAACTGCAACTGATGGGCAAAGCATTGAATATAAAACACATAAGGATTCTCATATAGTACCCTTCTTTGCAGTCCATGGAATTCACCTCTCATGTTGGATGCTCCATCATATCCTTAGCCCCGCATTCTATGGATAGACAGACCATGTTTAAGAAACAACATCCAAGGCTGTCTTCAATGAAGATGATGTTGTGCAAACAACATGTCTAATTGCAAGAAACCTCTCAATCACTTCCCCCTGACTGTTCAAATACCTAGATGAGATAAGAAACAAACTTAATACAAACATACTTCATAACAAAGCAGCAGTAAAAAAACCAATTCCTGACATACAAACCACAAGGCCACAGCCATTTGCTCCTTGATAGATGCATCTCGAGCCTCATCAACAAGGACATCGAAATTTTTATTCCCAATATCCTTCACAATGGCTTTTGTAGTCTCTTCTCCACAAGCTTAACACAAATGCGTTTGTATTTCTCCAGAAGTCAACAAATTATTTCCAGGAGCGCAATCTAACAACTTCGCAGAAATTTCATCCTTCTTTTTATACCATTGCACAATCTCTAAGAAATTCCCTTTATTATTTGAGTTAGCTGACTCATCATCTCCAAGAAAAGCAAGAGCTTGCAATAAAAGGAACCTCACAATACCTAACATAATAGTGAGACGACCCAAATACTCTTCCTCCTTCTTCTTATCTAAACCATCCCATACTTGTTAAACATTTTGCCTTGGGTTTTGAAAAGCTTTATAATGTCTTCTAGCTCTATTATGAGAACTATTAACATTCCCAACATGAGTCTCAAAAGATGAAGTAGCATTTTTCCAATTACTAAAACCTTTGTATGTATGTGCTTCTATTCCATAGTTTTAAGCTCTTGGTTGCTTAAAGACAAAACAATGAAAACAAAAGGTGGCTTGTTTAGAAACTCTATATTCCAACCAATCATGTGACTTATACCACTCTTCACGAAAGCCTCTCATTTGTTTCCCAATTCTTTCTTGTTCATAGACATGAACTGTTGGTCGGCATGGTCCCATGGCCAAATACTCCCTTCTAGCAGCATCTCTAACATCCACATGCAGCTCCTCAATTGGTTTTCGGAGGCCGGGATCGATATTAATGTCATCTGGATTAAGCTCCACACGTGCATTACTAGCTCCGGCTCCTACTGATTCGGTAGGTGAATCATTGGTGTTGGTATTGTTGGTTGTGGGCTCGCTAGATGTTGACAGAAAAAAGATTCAATTGTTTGAATCCTCTTCATCTTGGATTTATAAAAATATTTCCTGATAACAAATAACAATGAAACAAAACTACATAAGTGATTAAAGTAATACAATTGAATGTCACAAACTCATTGATTTCGCTAATAGAAAGAAAACTAGGGAAAATTAGATGACATATACAGTAAACTGAAGATTACCTGCCCTGGCCTGCTGTCTAGCCAATTCTGAAGATGAAAAGGACGAAGGGATAGAGTCCATAGGGCACTGATCGGAGTCGATGTGGCAATGATCTGTGATCTGAGCGGCGAGCGCTAGCCGCCTGGGCGCAAGTACGCGGGACACCGATATGTCTCGTGGGAAACGGCGGGCGGCTGAGACGGTGCAGTTGTGAACGGGAGACTTTTTCTGATCAATTGGGCAAAATATCAGGTGGAACATGATTGATTCCTTAAAAATCGCTACTAACCAAACTAACGCTGGTGGTCTCGAGTCGTGGGAAGTTACGTGGGCTGAACATGGGGCTGTGCTTGCACGCATGGGGCTGGGCCTTGTAAGTCTATAAATATAAAAAAACTAGAAAATGTATGCCTACTAGATGGGCAAAGCCTGGGGCTATAGCCCCAGTTACCCCAGGCCCAATTCCGCCCCTGGTCTCCTTGATAGAAAACTCATAGGAATTTTAATATCCACTTGGCCTCCTTTTCAAATTCCTATTCACGAAGCACAAGACTATGAGATAGTAGCATAATAGCATTATAACTATACATTTTCTTGTGGTTTGACTTAATTTCACCATGCTTCTTTGCATTCGCGTGATCTTCCAATTCTTGTGAACTAAACACCCAGATTGACCGAAATCTTGTGTTTTTCAATTCTTTGCACGTGCATTCCGATCGTATTCCCGTGTATTTCCTATCCCTGCATTGTTAGAATCCTTCAATTCAAACAAGCCCTTACAGAATTACTTATGTCAAAGATATGTGTCAAAGAATAACTTGTGTGATTTGTCCCGCTCCTGCTGCGATGTGGTCCATCCCAACTCAGCTGCTCCAACGACAGAAGGGTTCACCACAGCAGGGATCCGTCCTCCAAACTGTCTTTCACTGCCAGAGATCTTCTTCCCCGCCGCTGGCAGATATGACAACCGCATTAGCATCATCAACTGAGCAGAGGACCTTGAGGACTACACAGGGCCGCAAGAGAGGTCGCACTCTTTCGTGTCTGCCTATGTTATGCATCTCTTAACATGATGACATGCTACTTTATCGTCCTGTTCACCGATTAGACTCCGAGTCAGGTCTAAATTAATGCTCAAACTTGAGTTTTTATATGGTTGTGGGGTACATATTGGGGCATCAATCAATACTATCTGTCTACTATCTGATTAATATCGGGTGTCTACCGTGAGTTTCAGGTTGGGTGGAAACAAACATTAAAGGAGCCATTATCATTGGTTTTGGGTCTATCCACATTATGCACTCCTTACATAATCTCACTATGTTTTATTCCTATGCATGTCAGTTATTGTACACAATGGTACTGAACATGTAGAGCAAAAGAGACGAGCCTTGCATGGCAATAAAATTTCATGCAAACATCGCTCCATGGTGGGCGCAAAAGCAACCCCCTCCCCCCATTCCAGACTGTAATCAAGAGGAAGATAACTATTCAGAGGGGGATTCAGAGGGCACAGACCACTCCTATTTAACACATCAGGTCTTTTGCTCTAACTTGGCATGCTGATGTTGGTCATATCATGCATATGGTGCCTTGCATTTCTTACTTTACACATAAATATGTCATCTGCTTAGTTTAGACATGTATTGTGTGAATCCCATCTGTTTAGTTTCTATATCATATATGTGAATCATGCAATGCCATCTTGTGTACCTAGGCATCATATATGTGAATTTTGCAATGCCATCCTAGTTAGCCAGTCATCTTATATGTGAACTATATCATGCCATCCTTTTTATTACGTAATAAATTTGTCAACAGTGTTAGTACATTCAATTACTCTTCATGTGCATCATCCATTCGAAATGGTCATGGAAAAATCTGGAGTGAAAACAAGGAATTCAGAGCAGACATGCTATCTAACAAGTGCATGTCTTGCTGGTTACGGATAGCTCCTCAGAGGAGGATTCAGAAATAGATGACCAGTCCTACTCCCCCCCCGAGGTACATACTCTAACTTGGCAGTGTTATATTGCTCATATTGTGCATATGGTGTCTTGCATTGCCATGTTATTTTCTTAGTTTAGTTATGCTTTGTGTGAATGCCACATGTTTAGTGTCTAGCTACCATATATGTGAATTCTTCAATACCATGTTGTTGCAAGACATTATATATGTGAATTATGCAATGCTATCTTGTCCCAAGGCATTATATATGTGAATTATGCAATGCCATGCTGTTTAGCCAAGCATCATATATGTGAATAATATCATGCCATCCTTTTTTTGTATTACATATTCCATTTGCCGACAATGTTTGTATATTCAACTACTCTTGTGCATCAGCCATTTGAATTGGTGATGCAAAAATCTTGAGTGAAAACAAGGTCCTCAGAGCGGACAATGCTACCTGCTGAAGCAGATATCTTGCTGGTTACAGATAGCTCCTCAGAGGAGGATTCAGAGACAGATGACCAGTCCTATTTTCCCCCTGAGGTGTATGCTCAAACTTGGTAGGGTTATATTACACTTATAATGCATATGTTGTCTTGCAATGCTTAGTTTTTACATCATATACACAATATTGAATGCCATCTGCTTAGTTGACACATCATATATGCGATTGCCCTCTGCTCACTTGCTTGGTATATAAATCATATATTTGAATTATATCATGCCATGATGTTTACATAGACAACATGTATCTGAATTATGGCATGCCAACCCATTTTCTAAAGAAATAATATAGTTATATCATCTCACCATGTTTACATAGTCATGATATTTGAATTATATCATGACATCATGTTTCCATCCATGTATGTGAATTATGGCATGCTAACCACATTAATAGACACATCCTATAGTTATATCATGTCATCCTTTTACATAGTTATCATTTTTGGAAGTATGCCATTCTATCATATTTAGTTAGCCATCATATATGTGAATTTGTGTCATGCTATCATGTTATTTATCTATCATATATGTGAAATTGTGCCATGCTATCCTGTTTGGTTTGACAATCAAATATGAATTATTTCATGCCCACTTTTCTTCCCCACTATCCATTGAACATGTCTATCATACAATGTGTGTACATTCAATTACT
Source organism: Secale cereale (assembly GCA_902687465.1). NCBI lineage: Eukaryota > Viridiplantae > Streptophyta > Magnoliopsida > Poales > Poaceae > Secale > Secale cereale. Next base: position 397,192,276 of record LR738715.1, on the reverse strand, counting down.
TTTCTTGTTTACCAGCCATTTGAATTGGAGAGGGTGATGGCAGTATTTATGGGAGGAAAAACACGGTCTTCAGAAAAGATCATGCTACCCGTCGATGCAGATAGAACCACGGTTGTACTTTCCCAAGAACCAGCCCCACCACACATAACCCAGACTCACGCAGATTGTACCCCTACCCAGTTGGATAAAGAACCAGCTACACCCCTTCTAACCCCAACCTTAGCAGATAGTAACCCAGTTCCAGTTGACACAACACCGTCTCCACCACAGAGCACCCAAACATGAGCAGTTAGTAAGGCAAGTGTAGTGCCCAACGCACGAGGACCACCACTCCGAACCCCAAGTCCATGCTTAAAGAAAAAGAAGAATTGTTCTAAAGTCATGTTCCGTAGCTATGGTTCATACTCCTTTGCTCTTGCATCACTGTATTTGCTCATACCAACTAATTTCAAATTTGAAGGATGCAACTGAAACTCCAATGGCGCAACATGTATGTTTTAAACCTGTTTCTTCAACTGGGTTGCTGTTGTAACTTGCTCTATGTTGATTTTAGTTTCAATTGAATAAACAGTTATGTTCTCATGCCATGCACATTACAAGTGTTGTTAGTGTTGTGTAGTTTCCCACACTTATATTCTGTCTATGCTGCTTTTTCTTAAACATATATTATTTGAACTGTCTCTATCTTGATTTGGCCACATAAACTAGAATGATATAGACCATACAGTGACCATACTACATAGATATATGTTTGTTTCATAATGTTATCTTGTCCACCTTACAACTGAACCGGTTTACCAAAATGAGCTTCATAAACCTGTGACATGTCTGCTTGTTCCTCTTGTAGAATGACGACAGAATATTGGAGAAGAGCACCCCATTATGCAATGGTAGATAAAGTAATGTAGGTAGGGTTCAAGATAGTGAGACAACCCTGTTGGTCTCCAAGAAAGCTGATAAAACTATCTTGTAGATAGTGAGACAAGCCCAAAGTCGTGCCTTGATGTAGTGTTTGACTTTTTGGAAACTACTACTGGCGTAAGCTCTTCGAACTCACTGCCTGAATCAGTTCGGCCTCTTGAGTCTCAACGTAAGTTGAAAGACATCGATCAGATGTGCTACGACAGGAAGCCAAAGGACTGAGGAAGTCCCTGCAGAATTCAGATGCATACTTTCTAGTGCAACAACAAGTGCTGGAGGATTTAAGCACCAAACAAGAGAAAGCTAATAAGCTTGCTAAGCGTCTTGCTAGCATGGTGGATACCCGGGATATTGTTTCTTGAGCTCTTGTGAAGTGGTTTCAGTTCTGGACTTGTTTTGCTTCGGCGTTTATTTGCACTGGTCGCCAACTTTGACAACCAGTGTATGTAATATGCTGCTTTGTTCCCCATATTTACACTAGTGGTGAACTTTGATACCAAGTGGTTGTAATTTGTGTAATAGCCGTAATAGCCTAGCATAACTTGCTTGCTTATTTATTTCCTTGTTGTCTTATTTATTTGTTTGCTTGCATTGGTACGCGTCGGTGCTATACAAACGATTTTTTAACCCCTTACCGCGACAACGTTCGTACCCGTCGCGAAGTGAGTGACGGCGATAGGGGGGTCCTTCCCACATGACCCGGAAAACCGTCGGGGATAGGGAGCCAAGATGCATATACAACACTCCTACTCGTTTTTGCTCCCATTGCCATTGCAGTCGGTATTTTGTGGTTCTACGTTTATGATGCGCGACCCATCACAAACGGTTCACTATTATAGAACGTGTATGATAAGCATATAATCACACACATTCGCTTGTCCCAAACCGTATGCAATAAATAATTAAAAAGATTAGCTAATCGTCATATGAGTGTCGGATAGGATTACAAAACATCAGACCGTCGTAACATCATCGTACACGACAACTATCGCACACGCTATTTAGTGGTGCAACGTTTATGATGCATAGTTCATCAGAAACAGTTCATGGTTGTGAATCAGGTACGATAAGGCAACTATCACAAATGTTTAGTTTGGCCGAACCGTTTTGATATTTTCTGACATCGAACACGCTTTGCAAACGGCAACTGTGCGCATGCTTGCACACGTTTCCTCTCTGTGAACCGTCTCGGATTATGGTGTATATTGCAAACGTTTGTGTTTTACCAACCGTGTGTGCTGTAACGACCTGGAGAGCGTAATTTCACCGTAATTTAATTGCTGCTATTTCAAATTGTACCAGATTTGTATTTGAATTTGAATGTATGCTATAGCTTTATTCATATCCATGAGGTTCAAACAACCAATGCATTATTCGATTCATAGGTACATATGTTCAAGAATTACATAAGAACCAAATAAAGAATGATGAACCATAGTTGCATACTTGTACTATTAAAGACAGAGGCGAAATACATTCTGGTTGCTGAACAAGGTGAAGTGGAATGCCCACATTGTGACCTCCTCCATGGAGAAGGAACACACGACTCTAGTACTTCCCCTTGTGGTGGCCTATCGTCCATCCTTCACGGTCTTCATCAAAACATCTAGATAATCATCGTGTTGTGGTAGAAATACTTTAACCTTTGCATGCCCACCAATCATGTAGTTTGAGAGGTAATCTTGAGTAAACTGCTTTGGCAACCACTACAAAGGAAAAAGATTTAGACATTGTCATCTAACACAACTCATTATGGGCAGTAAAAAGAAGGCTGCAGAGTTCTTGCTTACCATCATGCAGTTCGTTGTTGTCTTGGATAAAATGTAAATAAATAGTTTAACTGCCATCTTTGGACCCATTTTACTAACAATCTTTATCAGCTTCCTCACTTGATGCTGGTTCATCAATATCTCATTGCCCCATACGTAGAAAGGGTCGAAGCGTGGATCTTTACCAATGACATATGTACCTAAAAGCACCAAGTTAATATTAGAAGCTAAACAGCAATTGCACAATGATGTAGTACAACACCCTTTTATAATATCTTATAACATCCACTATACTCACATATTAGTTGAATTAACATCTTATATTATGGACCGGAAGGAGTTTATTGCATTCTTACAAAGTATCAGCTGATTAACTGCTGTCGTATCCATGGGTTACAGTTAGTTTGAGCTAGTTCGATCTCAAATAGCCCTAAAGTATATCTAAACACGAGGGCTAGTTTGTGCTAGTGGCATCTATAACCCACCCAAAAAACCATCCAACCCAAGAGGTGCTAATTGGAGCTAGTTCTCCTAGTGCATTTATTGGCAATCTAACCCTGCCATCAAAACAACTCTTTGGATTGAGTTAGTTCAGGGTTAGTCATGTGCTAGAAACTAACTCTGACCTCTAGCTAAGTTGACTATCCAAACATGGCTGTGTTGTTGTTGTTGTTGTTGTTGTTATTGTTGCTCCAGGTCTTCTACGTATATCTAGACATCATCAGAACATTAATGTAACACTCCTCCTAGTTGCTATGTAGCCTAGGATTGCATATTTAGACATTAAGTACAGTGCATGTTTCTATGTAGCCTCAGATATATTACATATGGACCTAGTTAACCTAACGATAAATGGGTTGTAGAAATATTCAGTTAAAAGTCCGATTCACCGAGTAGTCCCTTATCAGCCCCTACCTATATGGTACCAGCTACCGATATCCTTAACAGTGAGCATGTATAATCCATGTGATGAAACTAACCTCGATGGAAAACAGCAGCCTTTCCCAAAATTTTCCTGTGTAGGTACATCGAGAAGCATGTTAAGCACAACAGGCTAAACATCAACCAAAATTATCCATGGCAGACAAAATAATCTCCAAAAGATAGCTAGAGTGTGCAGGTTTAAGCACGCTAGTAAAGCAAAACAAGTGGAATGGTGTGTTAACTTCAACAAGCCAAACATTTAACAACAAGCAAACATAGTTATTCAAACTGGTATTGTGCTGATCTAAGTACACTGGTTATTGTTAAATAAAAATGGAATGGCGTGTTAACTACAAGATGCATCAACCAAATGTTGTCATTCATAGTGGTATTGTTGAAACTTGCACTGATAAAATTGAACAGCACAGTTCATACTTGCACATATAGAACATCACATTGTGAATAACTGGAACAAACAAGGCATACTACGAACAACCAAAGATAGCATTTGAAACTGGACATATGCTAACTACAAACAACCGACCAATCAAAAAACTTTAAAAGACGCATATGCTAGCTATAACAGGCTTAACAACAAGCAAATATATGCATTCCTATTGGCATGTTTAAAACTGGATTGATGAACTGTACTACACGGTAAATAATTGCACCTATAGAGCATCACATTGTGAACAACTGAAATAAACAAGGCATACTGCAAACAACAAGATATAACAATTAAAACTGGACATATTCGAACTACACTACAAAAGGGACTCGACAAAAATATCATGGGTTTCCCCATGTGAAGAGGCATGGAAAAATAAATCATGGGTTTCCTCACTTGTCATAGATGGGCTCGTTCCCGTGGAAAGAGCATGGACACTGGATGCCCTCCATGTTGTCGCAGATGGGCTCTTCCCCTTGAAAGAGCACGACTATAGGTGCCCTCCCTGATGTCGCTGACGGGCGCTTTCCCCTTGGAAGAGCAGATGGGCTCTTTCCCCTTGGAAGAGCGGGAGAGGGTGCCCTCCTTGTGGTCACCGTCGATGAGGTCTGACTTGGAAACTGCGGATCCCAAGCCAGCGTCGCAGAACGTGTCCTTCAGAAATGACAAAAGGAGCTCGATGGCGATGTAGGATGGCAAATTGTTGACAACGAGCCAGAGGAGATCAACGGCGGGGCCATGGATGAGATTGATGGCGGTTGAACCCGAGGGGTTGGGGGTGGGCCACTTAACCTATGATATAGCCCGCCTCAGGCCGTTGCTGTCGATAACCTCGATGTCATAGCCGGTGGCCGAGACAAGCCCACATACCATAGCCCGCTGCTTGAGTGCCTGCCGCCAGTAATGGTCGTCAGCTTCCTCGGTGACGTCGAGCGAAGAGACCGTGATACACCTCTTATGGGCCAGTATCTCCTCGAGCTCCACGAGAAGCGTAGCCGGGCTTAGGCTGCGACGCTCTGGAATGGGGGATGGAGATGGGGATCTGTGGGAAAGGGTGCATTTGGCAGGCATCATCTAAGAAACTCAGGGCGGCCTGGGTATGCAGATCGGTGGGAAAGCTGCACGGGCAAACCGGCAGATGTTGACAATGGAGGCCTTGCGGCGGCAGCGGCGGCGACGGGAACCTTGCTAGGGTATCGAGCGAGGTAGTGTGTGTGTGTGTGCGCGCGCACGCTCGAGGAGGTTTTGGTGTGTGTGTGTGTGTGTGTGTGTGTGTGGAGGGGGGTGGGGGTGTCTTTGAGGAAATGACGCAGATACTAAATTTTTTACTACGCGGGAGTCAAATGCCGGGGCTATTAAATTTTTTGATGATGGTGCATCACACACGGTCCAGAGATAACAACCGTGTGTTATGAAATAGAAAAACCCTCGAGGCGGGCAGATATTTTCGAGGGATGTAGGCGGGATTGGGAACAAGAAACATCACACACGGTCGAATCACAATAACCATGTGTTATCAAACAGAAAAAAGCTGCAGGGGGTAGATTTTTTTGAGAGGGGAAGCCTCATGGAGCTCAATGCATGCAGTTATTTTGACTGAACCATGTCTGTTGCGTCATCCAACTTGTCTAATGTTCATAAATTTGGCGAAAAATGGTGCGGGAGAGGGTCAGAACACGAACACAATTGCATGTGGACAAAATTTATGTATGAAAAGGATGGTTTGATTTTCAAATACCAAATGCAACTTCAATATGGCACCTATCTCGCAAAGCGCACTGTATTGCTTGCTCCCACCCCCCTCGTGTCGGCACGAAGGGAATCCTAAGCTATGAATGCATGCCCCTCCCCCAACCGAGGTTCACGTAGCAAAGTGTGAAGTAGCTAGCAGCCCCCCTCCCTCGTGTCGACACGAAGGGAATCCTAAGCTATGAATGCATGCCC
>LR738715.1:397084498-397183488 GCA_902687465.1 Secale cereale | reverse complement strand
GTCTCCAACGTATCTATAATTTTTGATTGTTCCATGCTATTATTTATGATGTTTTGGATGTTTAATGGGATTTGTCATACATTTTTATAATATTTTTTGGACTAACCTACTCACCCAAAGGCCCAGTCCAGATTGCTGTTTTTTGCCTATTTTAGGGTTTTACAGAAAAGGGATATCAAACGAAGTCCAAACGGAATGAAACCTTCGGGAGAGATATTTTTGGAGAAAATCACGCACGGGAGACTTGAGAACTACGGAGTAGGGTCCACGAGGTGCCCACGAGGGTGGGGGGCGCCCCCCTAGGGCGCGCCCCTGCCTCGTGGGTCCTTTGTGAGGCCCCGGGTGTCCTCCTTCCTCCTATATAAGCCTACGTACCCCGAAACCATAAGAACGACAGAGACAACCCTAGTTCCACCGCTGTAACCTTCTGTTCCCGTGAGATCCCATCTTGGCGCCTGTTCCGGAGCTCCACCGGAGGGGGGATCCATCACGGAGTGCTTCTACATCATCATCATCGCCTCACCATGAGTTCTGAGTAGTTTACCACAGACCTTCGGGTCCATAGATAGTATCTAGATGGCTTCTTCTCTCTCTCTGGATCTCAATACAAAGTTCTCCTCGGTCATCGAGGAGATCTATTCGATGTAATCTCTTTTTGCGGTGTGTTTGTCGAGATCCGATGAATTGTGAGTTTATGATCAAGATTATCTATGAGAAATATTTGGTTCTTTTATGAACTCTTTATGTGTGCTCATAATATCCTTGCAAGTCTCTTCGAATTATTGGTTTGGTTTGGCCTACTAGATCTATATTTCTTGCAATGGGAGAAGTGCTTGGCTTTGGATTGAATCTTGCGGTGTCCTTTCCCAGTGACAGTAGGGGCAGCAAGGCACGTATTGTATTGTTGCCATCGAGCATAAAAAGATGGGCTTTATATCATATTGCTTGAGTTTATCCCTCTACATCATGTCATCTTGCTTAAGGCGTTACTCTGTTCTTATGAACTCAATACACTAGATGCATGCTGGATAGCGGTCAATGTGTGGAGTAATAGTAGTAGATGCAGGCAGGAGTCGGTCTACTTGTCTTAGACGTGATGCCTATATACAATGATCATGCATAGATAGTTTCATAATTATTCGCTTTTCTATCAGTTGCTCGACAGTAATTTGTTTACCCATCGTAGAATATCGCTATCATGAGAGAAGCCACTAGAGAACACTATGGCCCCCGGGTCTATTCTCAACATATCAATCTACACTGACTTTACTTTTTCCGCTTTTACTTTCTGTTCTTATAATCAAAAAATACCAAAAATATAAACTATAACCTCTATCAAATCTCACTTTTGTAAGTGACCGTAAAGGGATTGACAACCCCTTATCGCGTTGCTTGTGAAGTTCTTATTTGTTTGTGCAGGTGCGAGGGACTCGCGCGTAGTCTCCTACTAGATTGATACCTTGGTTCTCAAAAACTGAGGGAAATACTTAAGCTACTGTGCTGCATCTCCCTTTCCTCTTCGACGAAATACAACACAAGCTCGAGAAGTAGCAAGAAGAATTTCTTGCGCCGTTGCCGGGGAGGCTTACGCAAAAGCCATATACCAAGTACCTATCACAAACCACTACGGGAATCAGGCATTTTGCCGTCAGGCTCCTACAGACGGCAAAGGCAGGATTACAGACGGCAAAGATTTTGCCGTCAGCCCATGACGGCAAACCTTGTCGGCAAAGACAAAGTCGGCAAAGGGGGGTTTTTCCATCAGCATTTTATCGGGCAGACGGCAAAGAATTTGCTGTCAGTCAACTGATTTTGCCGTCATCGAAAATTGCCAGACGGCAAAAAGTAACGTTTAACAGAACGGCTCGACTGACGGACGGCGTTAGTGCCTTTGCTGTCAGCCAGAAATACCATAGACGGCAAAGCTTTTTTTAATAATAAAATATATCTAGTCTGTACACAATATCCATACATAATGCGCATGTGGACACGCTGAAGAAACGTATGCGGTGAAGGAAACATGTGGACACGCTGAAGAATCTGTACACAATATCTAATCTTATTCATATGCTATGGTTACACTTTACATGAAGGACCTCCACATAGAAAAACAATAAATAGGTCCTTGTTTCTTGCAAAAAGAACCTTACAAAAAAATGTAAAAAAGCAATCGAGTCTCTTGGGCAAGGCAGGGCCGGCGGTGTGGCTGGGGTGTGGCAGTGCTAGCGTGGCGAGGCAGGGAGGTCCGGCGGGGTCACGGCATCAGAGCCGGCGATGGCTCCTCGACCTCGACCGAATCCGCAGGGTCGCACGCGACATCAGGAGCTCGAGCGGCGGCAGCGTGAAGGACCTCCATGGCCAGCTCCTGCAGATGAGAGAACTTCACGTGAGAGGGAAAGAAATGAGGAAAGGGAGAAGAGCTCGGGCCGCGATGTATGGTGGCCGGCCGGTGGAAGTACGGGGTCGATGTGCGGCGGACGCGGACGGACGCTTCGGGTGGAGGCGGCGACAGGAGGCCGGCGCAGTGGAGGCGGCGGCAGACGGGCCGGCCGCGCCTGGGCGATGACGCACCCGGTCGGCACATCGGAGGCGACGGTCGACGGTCCGGCGCACCAGAGGCGACTTGAGGAGGGGCCGGCCGTGCTGGAGGGGCACCGGGCTGGCACAGTGGAGCCGACGAGCGACGGAAGGGGCCGGCCGCGCCGGTGGCGACTGGAGGTGGGGCCGGCCGCGCCGGTGGCGACTGGAGGTGGGGCCGGTCGCGCCGGTGGCGACTAGAGGCGGGGCCGCTGCCTCCCAGCTCGCCAGCGCCGGCCATGGATCGATGGGTGGATGTGTGGTGTGTGTGGGATGTGTGGTGTGTTGTGTGGTGTGCGTGGGTGGGTGCGGTGGGGCGTGGGTTAGTGGTGGATGGGTGGGTGGGCCTGGCTTGTAATGCGTGTGTCAGGATAGGTAGGTGGGGCTGGTGGGTTTGGATGGGCACACACGTCATTGATCCGTGGGTTGGATCCGCATGGTGTGCTTCTTATTTGCCGTCTGCAATAAAATACACAGACGGCAAAAATCTTTGCCGTCTACAATTTTTTATTACAAAAGGCAAAGTGTATATTTTGCCATCTGTAATATAAAACATAGACGGCAAAAATATTTGCCGTGTGTGTTTTTTATTGTAGACGGCATAGTGTGCTCTTTGCCGTCTGTGTTTTTCAGCAGACGGCAAAATATATTTTACCGTTAGTTTTTTTGCCATTTGCTGATGACAGCAAACCTTTTTTTTGTCGTCTTGCCCGATGAAAAGCTGACGACAAAGCTGTCTACTGACGGCAAATTAGTTGTTTCCCGTAGTGAACACTTATCCTTCACATTACATTTTTCCCTCTTGTTTTCCTCTCCCCCACTTCACCCTTGCCATTTTATTTGCCCTTCTTCTACCGTATGTTTATCGTTCACTTGCTTCTTGTTTGCTTCTGTGTGTTGGATTGCTTGGTTGTCACTATGGCTCAGAACAATACCAAATTGTGTGACTTCTCCAATACCAACAATAATGATTTTATTAGCACTCTGATTGCTCCTATTACCGATGCTGAATCTTGTGAGATCAATGTTGCTTTGTTGAATCTTGTCATGAAAGATCAATTCTCCGACCTTCCTAGTGAAGATGCCGCTACCAATCTAAACAACTTTGTTGATTTGTGTGATATGTAAAAGAAAAGGGATACAGATAACGATATTTTTAAGTTGAAGTTATCTCCGTTTTCACTTAGAGATCGTGCTAAAACTTGGTTTTCCACTTTGCCTAGAAATAGTATTGATTCGTGGAATAAGTGCGAAGATGCTTTTATCTCTAAGTATTTCCCTCCTGCTAAGATCATCTCTCTTAGAAACGATATTATGAACTTTAAGCAACTAGATCATGAGCATGTTGCACAAGCTTGGGAGAGAATGAAACTAATGATACATAATTGCCCTACACATGGTTTGAAACTATATATGATTATTCAGAACTTTTATGCTGGCTTGAATTTTGCTTCTAGAAATCTTTTAGATTCGGCCGCAGGAGGCACTTTCATGGAAACTACCTTAGGAGAAGCTACTAAACTCGTAGATAATATTATGGTTAATTATTCTCAATGGCACACCAAAAGATCTACTAGTAAAAAAGTGCATGCTATTGAAGAAATTAGTGTTTTGAGTGGAAAGATGGATGAACTTATGAAATTATTTGCTGCTAAGAGTGCTTCTTCTGATCCTAATGATATGCCTTTGTCCACTTTGATTGAAAATAACAATGAATCTTTGGATGTGAATTTTGTTGGTAGGAATAATTTTGGTAACAATGCTTATAGAGGGAATTTTAATCCTAGGCCTTTTCCTAGTAATTCCTCTAATAATTATGGTAATTCCTACAACAACTCTTATGGAAAGATGCCTTCTGAATTTGAAACTAGTGTTAAGGATTTTATGACCTCGCAAAAGAATTTCAATGCTATGCTTGAAGAGAAATTGCTTAAGATTGATGAATTGGCTAGAAGTGTGGATAGAATTACTCTTGATGTTGATTCTTTGAAACTTAGATCTGTCCCACCTAAGCATGATATCAATGAGTCTCTCAAAGCCATGGGAATTTCCATTGATGAATGCAAAGAAAGAACCGCTAGGATGCGTGCTAAAATAGAGAATTATGTAAAAGCATGTTCTTCTAGTTATCATGAAAATAAGGATGAAGATCTGAAAGTTATTGATGTGTCTCCTATTAGATCCTTGTTTTCTAGTATAAATCTTGATGAAGATAGGATTGGAGATGATTCAACTTTAAGGTGTCCCAATGATTCGGAGTTTTTAGATCTTGATGCTAAAATTGTTAAAGGTGGGAGTGAAGAGATTAAAACTTTGCATAGTGATGAACCCACTACTTCGGATTTCAAGGGATTCAATTATGATAATTTCTCTTTGATTGATTGTATTTCCTTGTTGCAATCTGTACTAAATTCTCCGCATGCTTATAGTCAAAATAAAGCTTTCACCAAACACATAGTTGATGCTTTGATGCAATCTTATGAAGAAAAACTTGAATTAGAAGTTTCTATCCCTAGAAAGATTTATGATGAGTGGAAACCTACTATTAAAATAAAAATTAAAGATAATGAATGTTATGCTTTGTGTGATTTGGGTGCAAGTGTCTCCACTATCCCCAAAACTTTGTCTGATTTACTAGGTTTCCATGAGCTTGATGATTGTTCTTTAAATTTGCATCTTGCGGATTCCACTATTAAGAAACCTATGGGAAGAATTAATGATGTTCTTATTGTTGCCAATAGGAATTATGTGCCCGTAGATTTCATTGTTCTTGATATAGATTGCAATCCTTCATGTCCTATTATTCTTGGTAGACCTTTCCTTAGAACGACTGGTGCAATTATTGATATGAAGGAAGGAAATATTAGATTCCAATTTCCGTTAAGGAAAGGCATGGAACACTTTCCTAGAAAGAAAATCAAATTACCATATGAATCTATTATGAGAGCCACTTATGGATTGCCTTCCAAAGATGGCAATACCTAGATCTATCCATGTATCGTGCCTAGCTAGGGGCGTAAAACGATAGCGCTTGTTGGGAGGCAACCCAATTTTTTTTTGTTTTTTCCGCTGTTAGGGAATAAATATCGCATCTAGTTGCTATTTAGATGTGGTTTTGTGTTTTGTTTAGTGTTTGTGCCAAGTAGAACCTTTGGGAAGACTTGTGTGATGTTTATGTGATCTTGCTGTGAGAAACAGAATCGTTAGCGCTCGCTAGAATGGTAATCAGATTTTACTGGAGCGTGCTATTTAATTGATTCTTTTTGCAGATGATTAATAGACAAATTCCTCACGTTTACCAATTTAGTTTGAAGTTTTTGGAGTTACAGAAGTATGCGAAACCTGCAGATTACTACAGACTGTTCTGTTTTTGACAGATTCTGTTTTTCGTGTGTTATTTGCTTATTTCAATGCATCTATGTGTAGTATTGGGAAGTATGAACCATGGAGAAGTTGGAATACAGTAGTTTTAACACCAATATAAACAAAGAATGAATTCATTGCAGTACCTTTGGGTAGTGGTTTGCTTTCTTATACCAACGGAGCTCATGAGATTTTTGTCTAAGTTTTGTGTTCAGAAGTTTTCAAGTTTTGAGTATTGCTTTGATGGACTATGGAACAAAGAGTAGCAAGGGCCTAAGCTTGGGGATGCCAAAGGCACCCCAAGTAAAATTCAAGGACAATCAAAAGCCTAATCTTGGGGATGCCCCGGGAAGGCATCCCCTCTTTCGTCTTCATCCATCGGTAACTATACTCGGAGCTATATTTTTATTCACCACATGATATGGGTTTTGCTTGGAGCGTCTTGTATAATTTGAGTCTTTGCTTGTTAGTTTGCCACAATTATCCTTGCTGGACACACCTATTTTAGAGAGTTAAGTATGGCCTAGGAATTGATAGAACACTCTATGTGCTTCACTTATATCTTTTGAGTTGAATAGTTTTTGCTCTAGTGCTTCACTTATATCTTTTAGAGCACAGTGGTGATAATATTTTGAAGAAATTGTTAAACTGTCATGCTTCACTTATATCCTTTTGAGAGTATATTAAAACATCATGGTAATGTGTTTAGGCTATAAAACTAGTCTTCACATGGTAGACATCCAATATCAATGTAGTAAAAAAATTCACACTAAGTGCATTGAATAAGATGAGAAGTTGGATGCTTGATAATTGTTTTGAGATATGAGGATAGTGATATTAGAGTCATGCTAGTGGAGTTATTATGAAATTGAGAAATACTTGTGTTAAGGTTAGTGATTCCCGTAGCATGCACGTATGGTGAACAGCTATCTGATGAAGTTAGAGCACGAGGTATTTGTAAAGTGTCAACCTTTGTGTGGAGGTCGGGGGCGCGCGATGGTTAACTCCTACCAACCTCCCCCCTAGGAGCATGCGTTGATTTCTTTGTTTTGATGAATCGTAGATTTTTGCAATAAGTATATGAGTTCTTATGACTAATGTTGAGTCCATGGATTAAACGCACTCTCACCCTTCCACCATTGCTAGCCTCTCTTGTACCGCGCAACTTTCACCGGTACGATACACCCACTATATATCCTTCCTCAAAACAGCCACCATATATATTCCTCAAAACAGCCACCATACCTACCTATCATAGCATTTCCATAGCCATTCCGAGATATATTGCCATGCAACTTTCCATTGTTCCGTTCATATGACACGCTTCATATTTTCATATTGCCATGCATGATCATGTAGTTGACAACGTATTTGTGGCAAGGCCACCATGCATAATTTTTCATACATGTCACTCTTGTTTCATTGCACATCCCGGTACACCGCCGGAGGCATTCATATAGAGTCATACTTTGTTGTAGTATCGAGTTGTAATATCGAGTTGTACTGAAAGTGTCATGATCATCATTATTAGAGCATTGTCCCATGGGAGGAAAGGCTAAATCAATAAAGCCCCTCCACAAAAAGAAAAACAAAAAAAGGCCAATGAAAAAAGAAAGGCCCAAAAGAAAGAAAAAAAAAGAAAAAAGGGACAATTGCTACTATCTTTTTTCCACACTTGTGCTTCAAAGTAGCACCATGTTCTTCATGATAGAGAGTCTAATGTTTAGTCACATTATATACTAGTGGGAATTTTCATTATAGAACTTGGCTTGTATATTCCAACGATCGGCTTCCTCAAATGCCCTAGGTCTTCGTGAGCAAGCAAGTTGGATGCACACCCACTAGTTTCTTTTGTTGAGATTTCATACATATTTAGCTCTAGTGCATCAGTTGCATGGCAGTCCCTACTGACTCACATTGATATCTACTGACGGCCATCTCCATAGCCCGTTGATATGCCTAGTTGATGTGAGACTATCTCCCTCCTTTTTGTCTTCTCCACAACCACCTCTCTATTCCACCCATAGTGCTATGTCCATGGCTCACGCTCATGTATTGCTTGAAAGTTGAAAGGTTAGAAAGAATAGAGTATGAAAACAAGTGCTTGGCTGAATCGGGGTTGTGCATGATATGAATATTTTGTGTCATGAAGAGGGAGCATAGCCAGACTATATGATTTTGTAGGGATAACTTTCTTTAGCCATGATTTTGAAAAGCTATGTTGGTTAGCATTCCACATCAAAAATTCTGTTTTTATCATTTACCTACTCGAGGACGAGCAGGAATTAAGCTTGGGGATGCTTGATACGTCTCCAACGTATCTATAATTTTTTATTATTCCATGCTATTATTTATGATGTTTTGGATGTTTAATGGGCTTTGTCATACACTTTTATATTATTTTTGGGACTAACCTACTAACCCAAAGGCCTAGTCCAGATTGCTGTTTTTTTGCCTGTTTTAGGGTTTTACAGAAAAGGGATATCAAACGAAGTCCAAACGGAATGAAACCTTCGGGAGAGATATTTTTGGAGAAAATCATGCACGGGAGACTTGAGAACCACGGAGTAGGCGCCACGAGGTGGCAACAAGGGTGGGCCCCCCCCCCCTCGGGCGCGCCCCCTGCCTCATGGGTCCCTCGATAGGCCCTCGGTGTCCTCCTTCCTCCTATATAAGCCTACGTACCCCGAAACCATCAGAACAACAGAGAAAACCCTAGTTCCACCGCCGTAACCTTCTGTTCCCGCGAGATCCCATCTTGGGGCCAATTCCGGAGCTCCGCCGGAGGGGGGATCCATCACGGAGTGCTTCTACATCATCATCATCGCCTCACCATGAGTAGCGAGTAGTTTACCACAGACCTTTGGGTCCATAGCTAGTATCTAGATGGCTTCTTCTCTCTCTCTGGATCTCAATACAAAGTTCTCCTCGGTCTTCGAGGAGATCTATTCGATGTAATCTCTTTTTGCGGTGTGTTTGTCGAGATCCGATGAATTGTGAGTTTATGATCAAGATTATCTATGAGAAATATTTGGTTCTTTTCTGAACTCTTTATGTGTGCTCATAATATCCTTGCAAGTCTCTTCGAATTATTGGTTTGGTTTGGCCTACTAGATCTATAGTTCTTGCAATGAGAGAAGTGCTTGCCTTTGGGTTCAATCTTGCAGTGTACTTTCCAAGTGACAGTAGGGGCACCAAGGCATGTATTGTATTATTGCCATCGATCATAAAAAGATGGGGTTTATATCATATTGCTTGAGTTTATCCCTCTACATCATGTCATCTTGCTTAAGGCGTTATTCTGTTCTTATGAACTCAATACACTAGATGCATGCTGGATAGCGGCCGATGTGTGGAGTAATAGTGGTAGATGCAGGCAGTAGTCGGTCTACTTGTCTCAGACGTGATGCCTATATACAATGATCATGCCTAGATAGTCTCATAATTATTCGCTTTTCTATCAATTGCTCGTCAGTAATTTGTTTACCTGCCATAGAATATCGCTATCATGAGAGAAGCCACTAGAGAACACTATGGCCCCCGGGTCTATTCTCAACATATCAATCTACACTTACTTTACTTTTTCCGCTTTTACTTTCTGTTCTTATAATAAAAAAATACCAAAAATATAAACTATCACCTCTATCAGATCTCACTTTCGTAAGTGACCGTAAAGGGATTGACAACCCCTTATCGCGTTGGCTGCAAAGTTCTTATTTGTTTGTGCAGGTGCGAGGGACTCGCGCGTGGTGTCCTACTGGATTGATACCTTGGTTCTAAAAAACTGAGGGAAATACTTACGCTACTGCGTTGCATCTCCCTTTTCCTCTTCAAGGGAATACAACGCAAGCTCGAGAAGTAGCAGCAGTCCGCCGCTCAGGCAGACCGGGAGGCGTGCGTGCAGGTGCGTGAATTAACGGAGGCGAGCTCGCTGCATAGTGTCATCGGGAGGCCTGCGAGTAGCTATGTGAAACTTTGGTAGGCATGGCAGTAGTCCAGTGCGTAGGCTCACCAGGAGGCGAGCCATCAGTTTGACCGCCGTCCGCCTCTCTCCCACAACTCCCACTACTCCATATTAATGGTGCGCCGGAGCAGCCGCACCCCCCATCCTCGTCGCAGACATAATCCTCTCTTTTCGCTTGCATCCTCGACGCCGCTCTCAGTCCTCAAAGCCGCAAGTGTATGAGGATGCCGCCGAAGCTCCCCATCAGAGGGAGTGTCGACGCCGGGGCTGCTAAAGCACTAGAGCACGGTGTGGATATGGAGACAGAGGTCACCGTCACCACTGGCAAGTTATCGCTGCACCATGACGTTGTCGACGGCGCCGAGCTTCCACAGCCAGAGGCGAAGTTCCACACCGACTCTTATGACGACCCAGGCGACGAATCCAACGACCACTCCGGCGACGTCTCCAACGATGACGGACAGCTGGTTAGTCATCTATACCCATTTATGTGTCAAATAGATCGTAGGGTTACTAATGAATCCCCCTTTTTGGAATAGAATTCCTATGATTATGTTCTCCTAATCCATGAAATCTGAGTAAGTTTCGTTAGATATGTGTATTGTATTGATTGTTTGAATGGTACAAGTCATAAGTGATTAGTTGTTTCATCTTTGCAAATCATTTTAACTAGTAATCTGACTATGATTAGTGATCGTGCTAATATTTCCTAGCCAGGACTTGACAATTGATTTTGAATGACCTACATATGTTTGTCCCATTATTTTCTTCAAGATTTGTCTGTACATGGATGACTATGCTTAAAAATTGAACCATAATCTCTGGATATGTATAAATAACTAGATATAAATTCCTAATCCTACTTCACGACACTTAAACATTGATTTGATGCCAAATTTGTTTTACTATTTGTATAGGTGCTATCTAACGATGTGGACAGCGAGGATGAAGATGTCCAGAGGAGGTACAAGAGCCAAATATTGAGGGAGCTTTATGCGGGAATGCATAACAAGCGTATTAGGACCTGGGACGCCGGCTATCGATGCCCATTTTGCTACCACAAGCTTCACGACGCCTATCAAAGTGTTCTAGCGCATGCAAGAGGATGGGTCGTTGGCTCCTTCAAGCAAAAGTATTCTCGCAGGGTGAAGCACTGCGCATACGCCGAGTACCTGGAGAAGCTTCAGGATTGTGCCAGCATGTGAGATGAGTTGTGGGATGGAACTATGTATGCTTGAGAAATGCTTAATGGTGGTTGAACTATGTACTGATGGTTGAACTATGCTTGTGTATGTGTACGCTTATTATCGATGTCTGAGTATGTATAATCTATGTTTACTTATGTCTAACTGTGGGATGTGGATGCAATCAGTTCGGTTGATGGAATCTACCCGCATCCTCGTTTATTGGTCCCCTTTGAAATTTGTGTTAAATGTTGACCAAAGATTTAACTGACAAAATGTTAGTGCAGGTCAGCAAAAATTATATCGTTGGTGCGTATTGGAACATAGTGTTCAATGATATAATTTTCGGTGACACGCGTAAACATTTCTTAGTTAAATATTCGGTCGAAATTTGGTACAAATTACAAAGGGGACCAATAAACCATTACGGAGGTAGTACGTCAATCACACATGATTCCCAAAATTGGAATCATGTGCAATTACTTTCATTTTGCATGTTGTGTTAATCACACGGTTGGCTCTAGCAAGCTGTCGCCTCCAAAATTCTTTGTGGGATAGAAAACCCTCAGCACCCAATTCAAAAAAGAAAAAAGAAAACCCTCGCCATCCCCATGTCACAATAACCTTCACCCCGCCCGCCAACCCCTCCTGTCCCCATTAACACATGCACAAGCTCCTCCGCGTCTATGCATGGCACCGCCTATCGCGGCGATAACCACTTAGGTCGCCGCCTGCCGCCACCGCCAGGCTGTCGACAAAGCCCACCGCATTTCTCCACTTCCGCTTGCCGCCGCCCATCGCCATCAACTTTCTCGACGCTGCTCGCGGTCGACCCAGCTCCGCTCGATTGGGGAATCTACCGTACTGAGGGTTCTTTCTCATGGACAACAAGGTAACTAATTTAATGAGATATTATCTCATCTCTTATCCTAGTTCATCTGCCTCATTTAATCACCAGGCCAAAATCGCCATGAATTCATTTTTATTCGAGGTGATTTGAGGGTTTTCTTTCGATCATAGAGTGTACAATGTGTGGATACATCCGGACCTTGCGGCCTCCGCCAGACATTCCATCTCACCGTACCGGATGACTTGAGGATGCACGCGGTATGTTCAATCTCACCCTAAAACGGCTGGCATGGCCTACTTTCCTGAACACATTCTAAATATTACTACATTTGGATAAAACGTGCCACATTCACCATATACGTCAAAGGGGATCCCCCCCCTCTTCTTTCTATATTAGGCAAATTAATGATGTATTATTCTTTCGATTACTCTCATATTTCCATGAAATCATGTTTACCCTATCTGTTTAATTATAGATTTTTGTCCTTCGATTTTGACTGTTGTACAGTTCTTTCAATTTGGGCCCATATTTGCATGTTACCATATTTTCTTTAACAATCCTATCATTTTCTGCAGCGCGGCTCTTGCTATGCAACATAATCTCTAGTGCACAATTTTTCCCTTTACATAAATCAAGACTGGAGGGATGTCATACTGCACACAAACCATGGATTTACAATCGTTGCTACTATAAGACTTGATGAACGTGGTAACTCCTATTTTGGCACTGGCTTTTGGAAAGAAATTTCTAAGTTTTATGAACTGAAAGCTGGCACTAGAATTGCACTACACATAAAAGGGCCTAGTCATTCATGAGATATATGCTAACTTCCCCGACGATATCATCCGTCCTGACTTTGTTCGAAGTAAGTTTTATTTTCAACTATCTGCATGTTGACTTACCCAGCAATATCAAATGAATTGTGCAGTATTTAAGCAACCAATTGTTATTCCCTTTTCTTACTATATTCCTACCAAATAACTTCTAGTTACCAAGACACATTTCTATTGTCCTGTTTTAACTAAATATTCCCTGTACTCCCATTTCTATCAGAAAACGCCGTTGACAAGGAGACTCCGGAGGTGTAGAATGGGGCAGCCAACAAGCAGAGGCGGGGCGAGCTAGAACCGCAAGCGACTCCAGCAGGCCTAGACTTCATCAGCAGCTTGCCCGATGATATGTTGACAGTCATCATCTCCCTCCTCCCAATCAAATATGAGGTGCGGACAACCGTCCTTTCCCAGTGGTGGCGCCCCTATGGAACTCAAGCCCTCTCGACCTCATCGTCATCCAGGAGCTCTACCATGGCTATCGTAAAAGCTTGGATGCGTTCTCCAATATTCTCGGTAGTCACCTTGGCCCAACCAGAGGCCTTAGAATGGGCAAGTTCCGTTCCAACGGCAAGGACCGAGCCAAGCTTGACTACTCAGTCTGATCCCCCACCCTAGATCAGCTCGAGGAGCTCACTTTTGACGATGGGCATATGCGCTCACTACCAACATCCGCGCTCCGCCTCACGCCCAGGCTGCGCGTCGCCAAGTTTAGGAACTGCCATCCCCGCCTTAATGACGCACCCGCTCTTATTCTACCACGATTGAAGCACCTTGAGCTCATTGCCGTTTGCCTCTCAAACGGTGACAGCACCTGCTCCCTGGCTGTACTACACTCGACTACCTTTGTCTTCAGGCAATTAATGGGTGGAGTACCTTCCGCATCACCTCCATGACTCTCCGGACTATTTATGTGTGTTGCTGGTGCGGCACGAAGACATCACAAGATCTGTACCACTATATGGTCATTGAGGACACACCTGCACTTGAGAGATTACTTTTAGTTGATCAAGAAGGCCCAACAAGAGTCAATGTCATTTCTGCGCCGAAATTGAAAGTGGTGGGCTACTCGTCTGACAAATAGTCCGAACTTGTTATTGGATCCAGACCCGTTCAGGTACAACAGCTGCCTTCTACCTCTCCTTCTACAAATATCATTATTTCTAATTTTGATGATGTTTGTTCGTCTGTCATTCAGAAAACGATTCCGACAAGCGTGATCCCCAAACTGCGCACTGTGAAGGTCTTGGCACTAGAATCTACCGGGCCCAACCTGGAGCAAGTTGTCAGTTTCCTGAGATGCTTTCCGTGCCTGGAGAAGCTATATATGGAGGTGATGTTCCTTTCCTCTTAAATGTTAACCATAAGGGAGTTTCAATTTGTGACACCTTTTTCCAAGTTTATAATGACAATGTACTACGATTTTTGAAGGTTTCTTTTGGAGGATTTCAGTACGTACATGTCCCCCCCATATTGGTTGCTTGATCCATATGGTTACAATCAATAAGCATTTCTCCTTTGGATTCATCTGTACTAGTTTTCTTAGGGAACTTTTCATCCACTCCAATCTTTTGTGAAGAAGGCTACATTTTTCTAGAATGTAATCAAATGCCCATGTTAATCGCGTCTGATCGAAGATGACATGTTAGTGCATTGTACAAATCCTACAAATCAAATAGGCCTGTAGTAGTGTTCAAAACTGCATGTAGGCACTAACATGTTTTCTTCTTTTGCTGATAAGATTAGGCCAAGTTGTGGATAATGTGATACAATATAACAATGATGTCGGATGTCTAGATCTGCATCTCTGATAAATTACTTTGAACTCCTACCGAGGGACCTTACCGAAGATTATATTCGCCAGGTTCTTTGTTGTCAGAGGAAGGGTGCTGAACGTAATGAGGTTTTCCCTACATGTATTTCGCAAAAAATGAATGGTACATTGATCAGCATCGGCGCCTGCGATAGAATGGAATAGGCTACAAAAATGCTAAATTTCATTTTGGAACTTCAGATGACAGAGTAATCGGAAGTCATCGTGTCAACCCCATACATGACTTCTCATTGGCTGACCCTTCTGCAAAAATTATGAGTTTTCGAAACGAGGCTAAGAAGTGGTAATATTAGTTTGAACCTCTCTGATATCCATGTTCAACGGATCAGCCCGAGCATTTGCATCTAATGAGCTGAATTTCATTTCTAATATCAGTTTGAACCTTGTAATCTTCGAATTTGAGCCATATAACTCTGGAATTTGAACCTTGTAATATTTCGAGCTTTTGTGGTACAATCTTTGAAATGGCATTGTATGAGACTCGTATATTGGTAGCACTATTTTGACATTAATATGCAATGGTCTGAGATTTTATTAACCATTGTCAAATCTGTTTACCATGTCAATCTCACAGCACACGATCTGTATAGCTAACTCGACTACGATCTTCGACATTATTGCACACAGTTGGTTTCTTCCACCGTGTACCCTGTAGAGTGCATAATTAATTATCGCACTCGAGTGTCCATCATCACCCTTCTGTGTAGCTTTGACCTCATCACCCACGGGTAAACTTATGACCGAAATCATTCCACACACTTCATTTTTACCAAGCTTTTTGCCAACAAACGCCCACGATTTGTCCCTCTTCTAGCCGACACGTGGCCAAACTAGTCGGGCGGGAAGCTTGCGCGGGAACAGACTCACCGATGATTCATTTGGTGCCTCTTCGAGCCCACGTGTGTGGTGCGGTGTTGTCAAGCGTGCATTGGAATCCTCCGATATGAACGCCGCGACAAGACGTGAGGATTGCAGGCCGGTCGGCCCCCATTTATTACACCGGCCAGGTAACCCTTGTGTCTCTTCAACCTTTCGATCGCGCCCCACCATTACAAGAAGCACACCCACCACGAGAAATTCTTAGAGGGTATCCTGTGCGGCTCCAATGTCACTCCGAGCGGCTGCTATCAACGAGCAGCAGTTCACCATGCTCACTGTGTGGACACCCACAGAAGGTTCATGGACCTCTCGGTGGTGTACGCCAATGACCCGGTCTGGGTGGAGCACTCCATCCACATCATGGGGCTGTTTCTTGCCGAGGAGTAGTACTAGGTGATCGGGTTCAACCTCGAGTACACACGCGCTCGTGCCGGGTATCGTCCCAAGGTCGTCGTCTCCCATATGTGTGTGCGCCATCACAACCTCGTCTACCACTACTGCGTGGCCACGAGGCCTTGCGATCGTTTCGCCATGTTTTTCAACAGCCCCCACTACATGTTCACTACGGTGGACATCACAAGCGATGTAAAGGTGCTCGAGAATTCGGGCATCGCCTGCCAGAATCTTGTCGACATCCAGGGACAATACAAGATCTGGGGCAGCAAGGACCGTGAGTAGGACTCACCTATCACCTCGCCAAGGCCGTCATCGACTCCTACTACAAAGACATGAAGGATTTGTGCAACAAGGATAAGCATGCATGGCACTCGGCCTGGATGGAGAAACTCGACAAATCTCACGTCGTGTACGCGGCCAAGTAGGCGTACACGAGCTACAACATGTACAGGTGGATCGTTGACATGAGGAAGTGCCTCCTTCCCCAAAACGGCCAGGGATCCTGCCAGAAGCAGAGCAATGGCAAGCGTCGTCGCAACAATAAGTAGATGATTAGATCCTTGTTTCTCCTAGTCTAGTATGCATGTAATTGCTTACTTTGGTGTGTGGAAATGTTATGTGTGTAGTCACTTGTGTAATTGTATGCTTAATTTGGTTATACAGTGTTGTCTTTTTAAGTATATATGTTGATGCTCTGTAGACAGAGCATAGATGTTGTGCGGACAAAGAAAATCACATTGCACACAGACTAAACAATGGAACCCGTCATTGATGTTTTCATCAATCACTCACAACTGTATACCAGAATCGTTTTCTCACAACACACATGGTTTGTTAGCAGCAATCATCTGTGTTGTTATTGGTCTTCGCACACGTTTCCGATTACAGACCTGTTTGCCGCATATCACACACATCTTGTTATGTTGAACTGTTTCTATTCAATTGTCTCAACGCAAACAGTTCATCCAAGTGAACCGCATGCCGTATATCGCACACACCTTGATCTGGCTGACCGTTTCTTTTGTGTTGCCTATTCACAAACAGTTCATCCGAGTGAACCGTATGTTGTATATTGCACACGCCTTCATATGGTTGCCTGTTTCTTTTGTTCCGCCTCATCGCAAATAGGTAATTGAACTGAGTCGTATGCCCTGCATCGCACACACAACTAAAATTTGAACCGTGTTTGATGCATCCACCATCGCAAACGTTTTGCACCTTTTTTGACGGGTTTTTTTACACCACAGTTTACGATTATTGCATCACACATAGTTTCGTCGAAGGGTCTCTGATCGTAGTGTCGCGTTAGCAGCATCCTACAGTAGTGTTGTAGTCAGTGTAGTTCTTTTTCCGTGGTTTTCTAGTGGCTGCAATAACCTATTTTTTAAAACTAGGCCACAATAACCATGGGCAACATGCGGCCGTCGTCATCATGGCCTTCTATGAGCCATATAATCAATGGGCCTTCTACGGGCCATATGAGCGATTGACCAAACATGGGCCAATAACGGACCGCATTATGGGCCATAAACGGGCTAGATTGGCAGCAGTCCGTTCATGGGCTGACCATAACGGGCCTTTAAGAGGCCGACGAGTATAACGGGCTTAATTCCATTGACGGGCATAATGGGTCGTTAATGGGCCATATTTGATGACGCTATGAAAACGGCCCAACAGATCAACGGGCGAAAAACGGGCCGACTTTAACCACGGGCTGAATTTGGCCCACAAGCGGAAAAGGCCAGTAACGGACCGTAAGCTACCGAATGTTGCAAATCAGCCCAAGAATAAATGGGCCCTTAAAAGGCCGAAAGATAACACGGGTTGGGAATGGCTCAATGAAGTAATGGGCCGTTAATGAGTATGAAGCGACATATTGTTCATTATGGGCTAGTTTCACTGTGGGCCATTAATGCGCCAAGAGTTGCAAAGGGCCTCATATGGGCCGAAAGACGTCATGGGCCGTACATGGGCCGGAAGTTACAACGTGCTGGAATCATATTGGATGGCCCAAATGAAGCTAGCGGGCTGAATTAGGAAAGGCCACGATGGGTCATGAGTTATCGGGCCTGAATGGGCTATATGCAAGCTGGCCGTTAGCAGGCTTTCGATGGGCCGACCCGTGATCCTTTGACCAAGTCAAACGGGCCGGCCTTTTGACCTGAATGGGCCCCTATTGGGTCATGCCACGTGTCGACGTATCATAGGCGCCTCCTGTCCATTGGTTGGTTGACATCTGTCCGCACGTGGAGCTGACACGTGGTTACTTCGGCCAATGAAAATTTTACATGTGGAAAACTCCCATTGGTCCTCGCTGTTAGCGGCTTATCGGATCCAAAATCGGCCCCGACAGCTTAACGATAACCCGTTACAGCCACGTGTCGGTTACCCTTGACAAAAGCACTTCCATGACGTGCCATTTATCGTCATGGAAGTGAACACTTCCGTGATGATAATTTTGGTATTGTCATGGAACACTTCTACTACAACACATGTATGACTATCTTGATTCTGTCATAAAATCGTCATGGATGTACATGCATGACAGAAACATGACCTACTGTAAAAAACACGTATTTTGACGGAAGTGTTTTTTGTAGTGATATCACGCAGAATCAAGACTAGTGTTTTAACCAGCTGATGCACCAATTCCTGAAAGGTGGCTTCACATTCATCAGTCCAGACAAATTTCTTCTCCTTCTTTAATAATTTACTCATTGACTTTGCAATTTTGGAAAAGTTCTCAATAAACCTACTGTAATAACTTGCAAGGCCCAAGAAGCTGCGAATCTCCCCAACTGTCGTGGATGTCTCCCACTCTGTAACTGCAGCAACCTTAGATGGATCAACTACAACTCCATTACCCGACACAACATGACAAGGAATACTACCTCGTTCAGCCTAAACTAACATTTGATGAACTTGGCATACAACTGATGTTCCCTCGGTTTCTCCATTACATGCTCTTGCTTATTCTCGGAGAACAGTAATATATCATCAATGGAAACAACCATGAACTTATCCGAGAACTTCATAAACACCTTGTCCATCACATTCATGAAGTATGCAGGGGCGTTATTCAATCCAAATGACATAACAGTATATTCATACAACCCATATCTCGTAGTAAAAGAAGTCTTTGGAATATCTTGTTCACGAATCTTTAATTGATGATAACCAGAACGAAAATCAATCTTAGAAAACATAGTAGCTCCCTCCAACTGGTCAAACAGATCATTTATCATAGGCAAGGGACATATATTCTTAATGGTTACCTCATTCATAGAACGATAATCGACACACATTATCAAGGTCCCATCCTTCTTCTCCACAAACAAAACTTGGGCGAATAAATCCTTGTACCTGCAATTCCCTTATGTGCTTCATCAATTCCTCCAACTCCCGAGGAGGCATTCTATATGGTCTCTTTGCAATAGGTCCAGTGTCTGGTATTAAATCAATAAGAAAACTCCTCTAGAAACACATCTGGGTAATCCCTCACAACTAGCATGTCTTCCAGACTACCCCCCTTAAGAGAGTTCACCTGCACGTGATTATGCTTATACTTACATACATACTTGATCATCTTCCCTCCTGGTGCACTGAGAGTAATTGATCGGCTGGAACAATCAATGAAACCTTTAGATTTGTCCATCCAATCCATACCCAAAATAATATCCAGACCTTGTGACTTCAATATAACCAAATCTATAGGGAAAACAAGCTTCCCAATAGACAAAGGCATCTGAAAACAACCCAAACTTGCTTCCATCTCAACTCTCAGAGAACTTACTAGAATAGGTGACTTAAGTACTATGGTAGGCAGCTTATGTTTATCCAAAAATACCTGTGATATGAAAGAATGTGATGCACCAGAATGAAAAAAAGCAAGCACACATATAGAAATGATCAAAAACTTACTAATCACCGCATCAGGTTCATCATAAACCTCCACCACATTAACATGGTTGACATGACCCTTTTGGAAGGGGTTTGGCTTGCTGACTCCAGAATTCCCATTACCTCTGACATTGCCATTGTTACTCTTGCGCCCATTGTGACGATGGTGTCCATTATGGTTGGGGCCATTCCCTCCATGATGATTATATCCATTACCTCCATGATGATGATGATGCTCATTACCTCCATTACCCTCATATGAAGTGTGTGGCTTTTGTTGTGGTCCTGAATTATACCTGTTATTGTTGTTGTACTTCCTCTTGCAATTCTCTATGGCCCGATGCTTCTCCTCTAGCATAATAGCCTTATCAATCAGGTCCTAACAATTATTAAAATGGCCACTATCAACTGAATGCTCAAATCATAATTCAGGCCCTCCAAGAATTTCTCCTGCCTAGCTGCATCACTGTTAACATCATTAGGAGCATAAGGTGCAAGATTGTTAAATTCCTCCACATACACATTAACAGTGCGACCTCCCTAGTGCAAACTGTGAAACTCCTTCTTTTTCAGAATCATAGGAGCAGCAGACACACGTACATCATGAAAAGCAGCATGAAATTGTGGCCAAGTGATAGTAGCAATGGGTTAAGTGACCAAGTAGTTGTTCCACCAAGCTACGGTAGGACCCTCCAACAAATGTGAGGCAAACCTCACCCTATGTGCATCCGTCCATCCAACTATTTCTAGGTTCCTACTGACTACACAGAGTCAATCATCAGCCACAATAGGTTCAGGGGAATTGGAGAACCTTTGAGGATTCAACCTCAAGAACCTGGTAAGCATATCCACTGGTGGCGTATTGTTGTTGTTGTTGTTGTTGTTGTTGTTTTGTTGTTGTTGTTGTTGTTGTTGTTGTTGTTGTTGTTGTTGTTGTTGTTGTTGTTGTTGGTGTTGTTGTTGTTGCTGTTGCTGCTGCTGCTGCTATTGCTGGTGGTGGTGGTGCTGCTGGTGCTGGTGGTGGTGCTGCTGCAGCTGCTGTTGCTGTTGCTGTTGCTGTTGCTGTTGCTGCTGTTGTTGCTTGTGGTGTTGTTGTTGTTGCTGTTGTTGTTGATGTTGCTGCTGCTGCTATTGTTGTTGTTGTTGCTATTGTTGTTGGTGCTGCTCCTGCTGCTGGTGGTGCTGCAGCTGCTGCTGCTACTGCAGTTGCTGTTGCTGTTGCTGTTGTTGTTGTTGTATATAAAATATTCTACCCATATGTATAATATGATCAAGGCAATATATACAACAACAAAACCCAACAACGAATAACACTAACAAAACAAACAACAAACAAGAAACAATAATATAGTATTATATATAGATGTATATATAGTCAAATAATTTTGACAACATGCAATTTAACAAACAAGCTACCAATGAAGCAAGCAATCTAGTATCTTCATGACACAACATAATCATATACGCTAACACGATATTTTTGCAATATAAAACAAGCATGAATGTGGTCCCAGCACTAGTTCCTACTTAACTGATCAAGATACTTGGGGGGGTTAACTAATAAACAACAAGAAGTATAACTACTTGATAAAATAATTTTTACTCCTATGGCTTTTCTAAACCATTTTCTAGGGTCACGTCCTACAGTCAACACACTGCTCTAACACCATCTGTAATGACCAAACCTCGAAGTATTTGAGTATCTGTGCTTACCTTGCTAGTCCCTGGATCGACTCGATAGCACACACGGTAGAGATGAATACCAGAATAACAAGTGCATCATTTATTACAACGTATGATGTAGAATTCATAAAATAAAACAATCTGCATAGCACATGGCTAGCCTTTATTCAATCAAACAAAGGAAAGTAGCAGAAAATAATGATGAGTCCCATCATAGCTCAATGGCGATGCTAAGTGCAGACTCGCGACCCTAAAGGTACCTTACAACTCGTCTGAATATACTACAACATGAGACATTGCAGCCATATAGGTCAATACATTGAATGTATTGGCAAGTTACATAGGAGTAATAATAAAGCAGACCTACATGTATATGCATAGTATAACAAAAGGAAGGCTTTGGGTTTATTTTGCAGAAAGCTGATTTTGTCCTCATAACTACCTAATAGTCAATTTTTTCTTTAGTTCTTTTATTACTACAATTAAATGCACAAGGTTGAGTTGGCAAAACCAACTCCAACCTACCCTTTATTAATTGCCCACAAATATTATTAAGTGTCACATATGTGAAGATCATCCAACAACTATAATGGCATAGTTGGGGACACGGCTAATCATGATTAGTTTTTAATACTCTGCCGAGTTTTGCACACTTTACCCACTACACTCACCCCAAAGATTGAGACGGAATCTTTCAGAATTAGTCACCTCCACCCACCGGCAACCGGTACACCTACTCATATCTACATCTGCTAGCATAACTGGGCAAGGATCCCACAACCTACTCAACTAAGCCCCATCGCCCATTTAGCTAGTGGTTATGCATGGAAGCTACTAGTCACTAAGTTTGTCTGATCTTTTTGAGCCTGGGCGACCGTCCACTTACATTCAGAGGGTATAAACCATGATGTTCTTGAAACCACACATCAATACCAATTCCGCCCAGAGGTGAATTAAATCACTAATTTCTACTCATTTTGTTTTTTATATAGAATCCTCACATAGGCTCAATGTATACACAAACCAACCCCATCTACAAGCATAGCAAAACTATAACTACCACGATTTTCTTGACGGGAGATAGCTCAACAGTATAGCTCAATAAAATAATATTCCTATACATGCATAAATTTGTAGTGTGATATATACTCCATGCATAGAAAAACAATCGGTAAAGGATGATCAACATGTAACTTGCCTTGGTTCTGGTTCAACAAGTCACACTCCTGAAAATAGCTCACATCGCACTCTGGACAATCTACACGTTTCACACAATCAACAAATCAATCACCGAAAAATAAAATAAAACCAACAAGAAGAAAAGCATTTTAAAAATGCAAGAATAGTAGCATGACAGAAAGTATAAAATACCTATAATGCACTATGATCACAACGCAAAAATAAGAAAACTCCCGGATCCTGTACGACACTGTAGCAACTCCTGTAGGAATTAGTGTAGCTAAGTGCCACATGGTAGTTCGTGATTGGCCAAAGCCTGTTCATGAGCATGTGTGCTCGTCGGAAAGAGGAAACGGTGGCGGCGGTCCGGCGTCAACATCGGCGGGTCTCCGGCGAGGGAGAAGGAGCGGGTGGATGCGGCTTCTAGCGGCAAAGGTGTAGGTGAGGTCGGACGGCGATGGGGCTTCCTCGAACGGCGGTGGTGAAGACGTGAACTTTGGTTGGTCCGGCGGCAGCAGGTCAGCTTGTTCCTCTCCCTCTGCTGTGTTTCCGGCAATGAGAAGGTGTCAGGCGGGTGCGTTGTTGAGATGGGAATTGAACGGAGTAGGCAGTGCGGCTCTGCGGGACTTTACTGTGACGGCTACGTTGGGCGAACGGTGGCAGCTTCTGAGCTCTCGGTGAGATCCAAATCACCCTAAGCATCGCTTGTGGCAATAGGAGAGATCTGGAAAGCTGGAGTAGGGTTCCCCTAGGATCCAGCTCACGCACGGTGGGTTGGTTGTGCAAGGGGTCAACGAGGAGCGCGAGGTTGACTCAAGCTCGGCTGCGACTGCGTGCGGTGCGACGTGCGTGCGTCCGACCAGAGGAAGGAGAGCAGGGTGTAATGCACGTGGGTCCCGCTAGTCAGCGGTTGGAGTGAGCGAGTGGGCTGGGTGCGGCGCGGCGGTTCAGGTGGCCATTGGGCCACGGGCGAGTTGCGCTCTACTTGACCGGCTGGCTCGGCCGCTCGCTGGCTAGCTGGCCGGCTCGCTAGTTAAAAAAACGCAAACTACAGTAGTTAAAAACTATAATAAAAAACATAATAAAATCTAAACAAAAATATATATACACACAGTAAAAATAACACTATTGAAATAAACTACAGCAACACTAGTTCCACCTATAATGCAATTTGGAAAATTAGTTTTCATGCAATAGGTCACACAAACAGCAATGTAACACGCAAATAAAATAATTCAGAGATTATGACAATTACAAGAACAAATCAAATGAACTGCAAATAATATTCTGGACATTATGAACATTTTTTAAATAGGGGAGGAGTCATGTTATTTCCACTCTAATAAATTACCTTTAGTTGCATAATGGAAAGAGTATTTCAGAAAACAAATAATGCATGAAAAATATGAAATGCATATGAATGATCTATTAACATCTAAATTGGAAAAATTGGATTTTTAAGGAGATTATATAATAATCTTATGGGGAGTGATGACTTCACATATAAAGGGTATGCTACATGAAACTTGTTGAGAGTTGACAAATATAGTTTAGGTCATTGTTGCGATTAAAAGGCAGTAATAAAGAAAGAGAGGTCTCACATATAAATATACTATCATGGACATCTTTTGTGATTGTGAGCACTCTTTAAAATATGTGCTAAAAGGTTGATGTTGGACAAGGAAGACAACGTAATGTGTTATGTTCCTCTATATCCAAATAGAAGTTATATTGTCATAGATCCTCCAACATGTTGGGCTTGCTTTCCCCCTTGTGCTAGCCAAAACATTTCTACACTAAGTATAGATACTACTTGTGCATCCAAAAACCTTCAACCTAGTTTTGCCATGAGAGTCCACTATATCTACCTATGGATTTAGTAAGATCCTTCAAGTAAGTTGTCATCAGTGCAAGCAATAAAAATTGCTATATATATATATATGTGTTATCTAATAGTGTGAGGAAAATAAACTTTGTACGATCTTGTGAATGGGAAGAAATAAAACCAATGGGCTCCATAATAAAGGTCTCGATCACAAGTGGCAATGCAAAGTGACGTTCCTTTGCATTTTGATTTCATGCATCCGACCAAAAAGTGCATGAAATCCTCTGCTTCCATCTGCGAAGGGCCTATCTTTCATTTTAAGGTCTACTTAAATACTAGAGTCATGGTGACCTTCACCATTCATTTTTACTTTTATCTTTTGGCAAGCACAATATGTTGGAGAAATATCTTGATACATATATTCATACGGATTTAGAAGATCATAAACTATTATTGTTGACATTATCCTTGATGTAAATCATTGGGACGCAAAACTATAAGCCCCTATCTTCCTAGGTGTTTGATTGAAACTTCGTTCTCAAAAGTATCGCGTGAGCGTTAGCAATTATGAAAGACTAAAAGATGGTTGAGTATGTGAACCTGCTATATAAAAGCTTTTACATTGATTATTTTCGATGTTATGATAAATTGCAATTGCTTTATTGACTAAGATGATAGTTTGTTAGTTTTCAATGAGGTTTGTGATTCATACTTTACATTGTGAATGAATGAATTATCACTTTGATATAAGAAATTGTATGACAATATATTTCCTCTCTAAGATGATCATGATGCCCTCATGTCTGTATTTTATTATATCGACACCTCTATCTCTAAACATGTGGTCATGATTATCGATTTCGGCTTTCGCTTGAGGACAAGCGAGGTCTAAGCTTGGGGGAGTTGATACATCCATTTTGCATCATGCTTTTATGTTGATATTTATTGCATTATGGACTTTTATTTCACATTATTGTGCAATACTTATGCCTTTTCTCTCTTATTTTACAAGATTTACATGAAGAGGGAGAATGCCGACAGCTGGAATATTGGACCGAAAAGGAGCAAATCTGAGAGACCTATTCTGCACAACTCCAAAAGTCTTGAACACTTACAGAGAATTATTTTGGAATATAAAATAATTATTGGGTGAAGAAACTCCAGAGGGGGCCCACCAGGTGGCCACAAGCCTTGGGGGTGCCCTGCCCCCCATGATGCGCCGAGGGCTTGTGGCCCCCCTGGTAGGTCCCCGATCCCCAACTTCTGTTATATGGAGGGTTTTGACGTGGAAAAACTCTGAAGAGAGCTTTCGGTATGAAGCATCGCCGTCTCGAGGCGGAACCTAGGCAAAACCAATCTAGGGCTCCGACGGAGCTGTTCTACCAGGGAAACTTCCGTTCGGGACGGGGAATCGAAGCCATCGTCATCACCAACTATCCTCATCGAGGGAGGGTCAATCTCCATCAACATCTTCACCAGCACCATCTCCTCTCAAACTCTGGTTCATCTCTTGTATTCAATGTTCTCCTCAAAACCTCGGATTGGTACCTGTGGGTAGCTAGTAGTGTTGATTACTCCTTGTAGTTGATGCTAGTTGATTTATTTGGTGGAAGATCATATGTTCAGATCCTTGATGCTATTAAATACTCCTCTGATTATGAACATGAATATGCTTTGTGAGTAGTTACATTTGTTCCCGAGGACATGGGAGAATTCTTGTTATAAGTAATCATGTGAATTTGGTATTCGTTCGATATTTTGATGAGATGTATGTTATCTTTCCTCTAGTGGTGTTATGTGAACATCGACTACGTGACACTTCAATATTATTTGGGCCTACGGGAAGGCATTGGGAAGTAATAAGTATACGATGGGTTGCTAGAGTGACAGAAGCTTAAACCCTAGTTTATGTGTTGTTTCGTAAGGGGTTGTTTTTGATCCATATGTTTCATGCTATGGTTAAATTTATTTTAATTCTTCTTTCGTAGTTGCGGATGCTTCCAAGAGGGCAAATCATAAGTGGGAGGTTTTTCCAAGTAAGGACAACACCCAAGCACCGGTCCACCCACATATCAAATTATCAAAGTAATGAACGCGGATCATATGAGCATGATGAAAACTAACTTGACAATAATTCCCATGTGTCCTCGGGAGCACGTTGCTTTATATAGAGTTCGTCCATGATTATCCTTTGCTACGAAGTAGATTGGGCCACCTTGGTGCACCTTTGCTACACATGTTACTTGTTACCCATTACAAATTATCTTATCACAAAACTATTAGTTACCGATAATTTCAGTGCTTGCAGAAAATACCTTGCTTAAAACCGCTTGTCATTTCCTTCTGCTCCTCGTTGGGTTCGACACTCTGTAATGCCCAGGATGGGACTATATCTCCTACGTGTCGAGGCACGACTTAAAGATATAAGCCCATTCTGGAATGATCGCAAGTTCGGTATCTTTGCACATCTCATGTAAAAATGGGGATGGAAAACATAAAAGATAGTTGGCTTACACTCGCCACGTCACACAAATTCATTACATATCCAATCATCATACGAATAAACATAACAGCCCATCTAAGGGTAAAGATCCAAATGACAAGATACCAAACATAACTTAAACCACAGGTCTAGATCGAATCCTAGTAGAAGCTCTACTGATCAACCGGATAGTTCACGTAGTAACGGCTATGCTCCTCGTCGTACTCCCAGTCTAGCTCAGTGCCATCGCTTGTGTAGCTCACCATCGTACCTGCATCTGGTGTGTTGAAGTAACTGTGAGCCACAGAGGACTCAGCAATCCCGTTCCCGGGTAACACGACGATCCCAGCCTTGGGTGTGGAACAAGGCTGATGAAAGAACAAGAGTCTGCAGCAGCACTAGCCTAGCTTACGTAAAAGAGAGCAAGAAGAGAAGGTGCCTCGGTCGAGAGATGATCACGAAGTGATCCTAACTAAAGCAAGTCAATCGTAACCCCATCATGTTCACTTCCCGAATCCCTTTCGGAAAATGATCGTCACGGTACACACGCTGGTAGTGTATTGGAACATGGTGTCAAGTTTTCTACAACCGGATATTAACAAGCTCCCATCTGCCACATAACCGCGGGCACGGCTTTCGAAAGTTCATAACCCTACAGGGGTGTTCCAACTTGGCCCATGACAAGCCCACGATCCGCGGAGTCGCAACTCCAAGGTGGGAAGACCCGAGTATTCTCGGAATCCCGTGCTCAAGATACTCCGACTAAGGTAAGGCTAATCCAGCAAATCCTCCCGGCGTGCCGACACCCTGACAGTAGCCGCGCGTATCTAGTCTCAGGCCACGACCGGATGGGCGATTCTACAGGTGTATACCAGATACCTCGGGTTTCCCCAAGGCGGCCCCGCAGAACACCCGGTTTGGACCAACACTCATGAGGAGCACTGGCCCGGGTTGTTGATTAAAAATAAAAGGGATAGCTAGTCCCTATGCAAGTTTTAGTTATTAGGCAAATAGTACCAATGTTAGGACTTGCTGGAAATGACTTAGCACTTAGCGGTTTATCGAGGGGGTCCCATAACCCCAACCGTGTGAGGAACGCATAATCAAGGAACATAACACCGGTTTAAACGGTTCCTAAGGCGGCATGAGTGGAACAAATCACCAAGCAAAAGGCTTAGCCTTCCACCCATTACCAATATATACATGATTTCATTTAATAATTAATATAGTGTGATATCCCAACAAGCTTCAACAAGAAGCAAGAATCTTCAATCTTCACCTGCAACTAACAATGCTATAAGAGGGGCTGAGCGAAGCCTACGTATAGCCAATCAATGGTTTGCATAGGTAGGGTGGTTAAACAGGTGCAAGGTTACAATAGGAGGCTGACAGGAAAAACATGGGCATCAAGGCAAAACTATAGATCGAGACTTCTAGGAATAGGCAAAGATAGTAATGTTATCGGGGTTCCGTCATCTTGCCTGAAGAGTTGTCGATGGGATCGTAAGAGGGGTCCTCGTTCTCAACCTCGGTAGTAGCCTCATGCTCGCACTCGTAATCGGTCTTAGCTTCCGGCTCTACTCAAACACAAGAACACAAGGCAACGAATCAAACAAGATGCAATGCGCCGAAAAATTACTGGATGCATGACTGATGCACTATGGAAGCAAAACAGATGCACTATGGAAGCACAGAAAGTCTACTTAGGAAGCACAGTGTTACAGCACAACAATATGCATCAAGAAAAATACTTCAAAACATGATAACAATAGGATATTATGAATCTACATGCAAAATCACACAAGTTTCATATAGGACTTGCTCAAAACGGAGCAACGGGCAAAAAGTTACACCCGAAACAATAAACATGCACAAGCTGAAAATAACAGCCACATAGCAACTTCGGAGCAATAAATAAATGGTCTACAGCACTCAAACATCATGGAAATGAGCATGGACATAAACTAGACATATCCTACAGCAAACAAATCCATTGGAGCATCTCCAAAGGAGCCATGGATCAATAGCAACAAGCTATGACATATTGAACTTGACAACAAAAACCTGACAGCAGTAATTTGTTGCAACTTGGGAGCAAAAGTTAAATATGCTACAGCCACTCAAATAAGCATGTGAGAGCATGAATGGATAGCCAACAACTTATACAACAAGGAATCATCAAGAGTCACTCCAAAACTATCATGGATTTGCCTAGAACAACAAGCAAACATGGCATCTGGAAATTACAGATTCCAGACTTAGTGAAATTCCACAAAGTGTTAAAACAGCAGTTTCATCATGGCATCTTTGAGAGCAAGTTTATGTCACCTCAAAGCTAAACCTGGCAAGTGGTAATCACCACATCAAAGTACACATGATGGTGAATCCAAAACATCTAAGCATGCATCAAGGGGACAAACACAACGATAGCAACAAGTTCCTCTACGAGGCATCTCGTAACAAGTTTAACAACCTAGCAGCCACATAGCACTTTGCAAAGGAGATAAGCATGGGAAGATGAAATCTATCATGCAAGCTAAAGCAATCAACATGTAGAGCATCTCAAGACGAACATGTGGACATATCATTTGCAACATTTGGATAAACATGCACCAAGTTATCACATTGCAAAGATGGCATGAAAACAACTACAAACATCAGTTTATAGCAAGTAGCACTCTTCCAACAGATATTTAAGCATCTAGATGACCTCAAACATGCATGGCACAATGGAACAAAACGTAGTACAAGTCTCCACGAACATTTTGACATATCATTTGCTCAAATCGGACCACCACACAAAAAGTTATCATCAAAACAAAACAGCATCAGACATTAAAACTACAAGGACCTAGCAGATTAGACTAGGGAAAAAAACACACACGGGCGCAATTTTATTAAAACGCGCACGGGCGGGACTTAAGGCTCACCCAGCTGGGCCTTGCGGCCTGGGAGGCCCGGAGGGAGAGGGGGCGGCCTGAGGCGCGCTGGGGCTGGGCGGCCTGGTGCCGGGCCTGGGCCGACCTTGGCGCGGGGCGGCTGGGCCTCTCCTGGCCTGGCGGCTGGCCAGGCCCGGGAAGGCCGATGGGCCGGCGGGGCAGCACTCGAGCGGAAGCAGGTCCACTCCCACGATCCCGCGTGGATCGGGAGAGGGAGGCGGCGGCGCTCTGCTGGAACTCCGGTGAACAACCCGGGAGCGGCGGGGGTGGCGGAGATAGCCGGGACCAGCCCGGATCCGGCGGCAGCGGCCGAGATCTGGTCGGAGGAGGCGGCAGTCCGACGGCCTGAGGAGGAGAGCAGCTCGGCGGCGGCGGTTGGAGGAGGGTTGGCGAAGGTGGCGGGGTCCGGCGGTGAGGAGAGGGAGCTCCGGCTCGGCGGCGCGGCGCCGGTGGCGGAGAAGAAGGCGGCGGCGCAGTGAGGTAGGAGATGACGCGCGGGACCCGCGCGTCGGACGGAAGCACGGTGACGACACTATGGAAGCACGGCGAAGACTTCGGAAGCACGATTTCCTGGGACATCGGAAGCACGGATTTTCAACGGTGGAAGCATCAGGATTCAACGGTGAAAGCACCGGCGGCGCACTGTGGAAGCATTAGGGTTTCTGGACGCAAATTTTGGGGGAGATGGACGTTTATATAGGCACAAGGAGCTAGGGTTGTCCAAATGAGGTGAGGTTTTCAGCCACATGATCACAATTAGATGGCCTAGATGAAGGGAGGGGTTTGGGTTGGTATGGTGGGCTGTTGGAGGGGTGTCTTGGGCCTCAAAGAGGGGGTACTTTCAGCCCACGAGAATAACTGTTGGAGTAGCAAACGAACTCCAAACGCGACGAGATTCGACAGGCGGCTTACACACAACAAAACAACATCGCACGACAAGTCTCACGCCAAAATGGAAACGTTACACGGCCAAACACCAAAGTAGGCCCCGGGGATGCCACGGACACATGAGAGCTCCGGAACGCGAAACGGACAACGGAAAGGAACAAGTGGGACCGGATGCAAACGACAACACAAACGCAATGCAATGCACATGACTACATGATATGAATGAATGCACACACGCAACACGACAAAACGATGAAAACCCGAAAAGACAAAGAACCCGAAATGGAAATGATGAAGCCAAAGATATTATAATGCCCAAAAGGGAAAGTATTACATCCGGGGCGTTACAAACTCTCCTCTACTACAAAAAGATCTCGTCCCGAGATCTAGGACTGGAAAAAGGAAGGGTACTCGGAACGAAGATGATCTTCTCGTTCCCACGTAGCTTCTCGGTTGGTATGGTGTGACCACTTGACTTTCAATAATTTGATGGACTTGTTGCGGGTCTTGCGCTCGGTTTCTTCGAGAATAGCAACGGGATCCTCGGTAGGACAAGTCTTGTTGAAGATCAATCTCTTCAAACGGAATCATGCGTTCAGGAGTCTTGAAGCACTTGCGGAGTTGAGACACATGAAACACATCATGAACATTGGCGAAGTTGGAAGGGAGCTCAAGTTGATAGGCTAGATCGCCTCTTTTGCCAAGGATCTTGAAAGGCCCGACGTATCTAGGAGCAAGCTTTCCTTTGATACCGAATCTTTGGGTGCCTTTCATAGGAGAAACACGGAGATAGACATGATCCCCAATGTTGAAAGCCAAATCACGATGCTTGCCGTCATAGTAGCTCTTCTGTCGCGACTGAGC
This sequence comes from Secale cereale, assembly GCA_902687465.1. Classification (NCBI taxonomy): domain Eukaryota; kingdom Viridiplantae; phylum Streptophyta; class Magnoliopsida; order Poales; family Poaceae; genus Secale; species Secale cereale. The sequence continues at coordinate 397,151,851 of LR738715.1, read as the reverse complement.
GGCCTTGAGATTCTCACGTATGACTTTGCACATTTCTTCGGCTTCTGAGATCAAGTCATTGCCAAGAAGTTGACGTTCACCTGTCTCGGACCAGTTGAGAGGGGTACGACACTTTCTGCCATTGAGGATTTCAAACGGAGCTTTGCCGGCACTTGCTTGGAAGCTGTTGTTGTAAGAGAACTCGGCAAACGGAAGGCAATCTTCCCATTTCATGCCAAAAGATATGACACAGGCTCTGAGGATGTCTTCTAGAATCTGGTTCACTCTCTCGACTTGACCACTAGTCTGAGGGTGAAATGCAGTGCTGAACCTGATCTTAGTGCCCATGGCGGACTGAAAGGAGTCCCAGAACTTAGAAGTGAACAAACTTCCACGGTCTGAGGAGATAACTTGAGGGATGCCATGTAAAGACACAATTCTGGAAGTGTACAACTCTGCCAATTGAGCTGCATTGATGGATTCTTTGACTGGAAGGAAGTGAGCGACTTTGGTAAGCTTGTCAATCACCACAAAGATAGAATCATTCCCTCTCTTGGACTTAGAAAAGCCAATGACGAAATCCATTTCAATGTGGTCGAATTTCCACTCGGGAATAGGAAGAGGTTGGAGAAGACCGGCTAGACGTTGATGCTCTGCCTTCACTCTTCTGCATACATCACATTCATTCACGAATTGGGCAATCTCCCTTTTCATGCGAGTCCACCAGTAAGATTGCTTGAGGTCTTGGTACATCTTGGAACTGCCAGGATGAATGGAAAGGAGGGAATCATGTTGTTCTTCCATTATGAGCTTCCTGAGATCACCTTTGGGAACCACAAGTCTGTCCTCAAAGAACAAGGTATCTCTCTCATCAACGCGATAGCACTTGTATTTAGGAGTACCCTTTGCAATACTATGTTTCACTTTCTGCACCATAGCATCACTGAGTTGGGCCTCACGGATCTGATCTTCCAAGGTAGGAGCAGCTTGAAGATTTGCAAGATAACCTTGCGGAACAACTTGGAGGTTGAGCTTCCTGAATGCTTCACAAAGCTCAGGCTGGAACGTCTTGATAAGAAGGCTGTTACAATATGCCTTTCTGCTCAAAGCATCTGCAATCACATTCGCCTTGCCAGGTGTGTATTCAATGCTGGGATCATACTCTTGGATCATTTCGACCCAACGAGTCTGGCGGAGGTTCAGATTCGGCTGTGTGAAGATGTGCTTCAAGCTCTTGTGATCGATGAAGATGTCGACTTTTCTGCCCAACAGAAGGTGTCTCCACGTAATCAAAGCATGTACCACAACTGCTAGTTCAAGATCATGTGTGGGGTAGTTCTTCTCACTTGGCTTCAGTTGACGAGAAGTGTATGCCACAATTCTCTTGTCCTGCATAAGCACACCACCAAGTCCTTGAAGAGAAGCATCACAGAATACTTCGTAGGGCTTGGACTCATCTAGAGGAGTAAGAACTGGAGCAGAGACGAGCTTTTCTTTGAGAGTTCTGAATGCCACTTCACAATCTGGAGACCAGTAGTACTTGACATTCTTCTGCAGCAAGTTGGAAAGAGGCTTGGCAATCTTGGAGAAGTTCTCGACGAACCTTCTGCAATAGCTGGCAAGACCAAGGAAGCTTCGGAGTTGCTTGACGTTCTGAGGAGCTTCCCAGTTGACAATTGCTTCAACTTTCTCGGGGTTTACCGCAATACCGTCAGCAGAGATGATATGGCCCAGATACAAGACCTTATCGAGCCAAATTTCGCACTTGGAGAACTTGGCATAGAACTTATGTTCACGGAGTCTGTCGAGAACGCGACGGAGGTGCTTTTCGTGATCCTCTTCATTCTTGGAAAATACCAAAATGTCATCCAGATACACAAGCACAAACTCGCCGGTGTAGGGGTTGAAAATGTAGTGCATCATTCTCGAGAAGGTAGGTGGAGCATTAGCGAGACCAAAAGACATGACTGTATACTCATATGAGCCGTAGCTCGTTCTGAAGGCAGTCTTGGGGATATCTTCCTCGTGAATGCGAATTTGGTGATAGCCCATTCGGAGATCGAGCTTAGAAAATACTTTAGCTCCTTTGAGCTGCTTGAACAGTTCGTTGATGTTGGGGAGAGGATACTTGTTCTTTATTGTCTTCTTGTTCAATGGCCGGTAATCGACGCAAAGGCGCTCCGTGCCATCCTTCTTCTTGACAAATAAGAAACCACAGCCCCAAGGAGACGTACTAGGCCTGATCAGACCCATACGCTCCTGTTCATCAAGCTGCTTCTTCAATTCCTTCAACTCTTTAGGAGACAGCTTGTACGGACGCCGGCATGCTGGCTCAGTACCACGCTCGAGTTCAATGACGAATTCCACTTGACGGTGTGGAGGCATTCCTGGAAGTTCTTCAGGAAAGACGTTTTCGTATTCGTTTACCACCGAAATTTGAGATATGGCATTCATTTCGCCCTTGTCATTGAGAGAGAAAAGCCTGATTGTGTTATCCCTGGAGGCGAAGATAATCACATCATCATCGGAATGAGTAATCTTGACTTCCTTCTGTGCATAGTCGATTTGAGCATCATGCTGAGAAAGCCAGTCCATTCTGAGGATAAGGTCGATGTCAGAATTGCCGAGAACCACCTGAGAGGCCAGAAATCGATAATCACCCATGCGAATAGAAACATCCAGAGCATATAAGCTAGAATGCATCTGCTTTGCCGGAGAAGAAATTGCCAATTGCCTTGGTAAAGCTGTTGTGATCACGCTATGCTTGGATGCAAATGGGTATGACATGAAAGAATGTGAAGCACCCGAATCGAATAACACTTTAGCAGGAAAAGAGTTCACTGGAAGGTTACCCAAAATCACATCAGAAGAATTCTTCGCTTGCGCTGCATTCATCAGATTCACTCTTGCAACTTTCGGATCATGCTTGACAATAGCCGAACTGACAAGTGGAGGAGGTGGAAGGCGCTTCGGGTTGGGGCACTTGTTGGCATAGTGACCCTTCTTGCCACACTTGTTGCAGACCACTTCTGAGAGAGGACGGTAGTGAGTAGCACTTGACTTGGAACCTTGAGACTGAAACTTTGACTGGTTGCTTGGGTTGGGTGGGTAGGGAGAAACCACGGCCACCAGAGTTCTTGTTGTTGTTGTAGGGAGCTTGGATCACTGGAGGAGGAGGAAGCCAAAATTTCTGTTGCTTCGCGACCACTTGAGAAGATGAGGAGGAGTGAACAGCATCTCAAATCCTCTTTTTAGAAGCCTCCATCTTGAGCTGGGCTGCCTCTTGCTTAAGCGCCATGTTATAGAATTTGTCGAACACCTCAGGCTCGAACAAGGTGAGAGCAAGTTGAAGTTCATCCTTGAGACCTCCGCGGAACTGATAGATCTTGCTCTTGGCATCTGGTATGTCTTGCTTAGCATAGCGGGCGAGGTTTTGGAACTTGACATTATACTGGTAGACAGTCATTGAGCCTTGCTTCAGGTTGCGGAATTGCTCACGCATACCCTCGATGACACTTGTTGGAAGGTGGTGAGAGCGAAAGTCCTTGCAGAAATCATCCCAAGAGATCACACGCCCTTCTCTGGAGTCTTTGTACTGCTGCCACCAGTCACCTGCTTGGTCTTTGAGTTGGAAGGCTGTAAATTTCACATAGTCCTCAGGCCTTACGTTGCTGCACTCAAAATGCTTCTTGATATCAGTTATCCAATCTTCAGCATCGAGAGGGTCGACACAGTAACTGAAAGCCTTTGGTTGATTGGCCAAGAACTGGTTGAGCATAGCATGGTGTTGTTGGTTGAAGAAATTGCCTTGGTTCCCTGGAGCACCTTGATTTGCTTGATTTGCTTGCATTTGCTGCATCATCTGCATCAACATCTGGGTGTTCTGATTTGTAGTCTGCATAATCGCTCTCCAAGCCTCAGACGGGGGAGGAGGGGAAGGAGGACGATCTGGAACCTCTTCACCCTTTGGGTTAGCGTTGGGAACCCGTTTCGGAGCCATCCTGAAAGAGATGACCACCAATCAACAATTTGATTGAAAGAATGTATAAGCTGAAACAACGATTGAATGCAACATAGTCTTCACAAGAATCATTCGAACAAGAGGAACGAATGAAATTCTCAGCTTAATGATAACAATAATCTTCACGAGAAGCCACTGGGAGACAAAAGGTAAATAAGAAAAACACAAGGTACAGATGGAACAAACACAAGATAGGAGCTTCGTTCGACATCTTTGTGCTGTAAGATTATGGAACGCGTTACGAAAGGGTTTTGCAATCCCCGGATCAGCATAGCCAAGGACCCTTTAAGATGCAAATCCCGATCGGAACATCGGCCATAAAACCACTTCACTCAATGTAGAACCCCAAACTCCGTAACCTGCATTCGTTGGAAGAATGCCTACGATCTACTGGATAAACCCACCTATTAATTTCCGAAAGTTTCCAGTTATGCAATCAGGTGTTGGGGATACAGGGGAAGCACCGCGCAATCAACTCTAATCCTACATCCAGCTGTATCCATCCTTCAACACATAGCCAGTTGTTCTCGGAAACCGTCTACCTCGGACCTTCGAAAAGCATCCACTATACAAAGCTATGGCAATACTCCCGAACTACCTCCCCAGTACTGGGTGATGTCGGGGTTATCTTGCCACTAACCGTATAGGAGAGTTTTCGATGTCGACCGTCTTAAGTATTCTAGTACTGCCGCGATATGCTTGTGATGACAATACCCCGAAGCTCAACTCCCCAGGACACTGCCACAACCCCTAATGTCAGGAGGCATCGAGAACAATATTCTCGTCACAAAGACATCGAAACAATCCCACAATACTCGCGAGATTCCTAAAAAAAATTGGTGCAATTTTTGAAAGTAGAAGAGGCAAGAGTTGTCGTCAGGAGTCCTCACCAGAGTGAAAGGGGATGAGGAGCAAAGAAATCCTACTCTCCGATATAAATATAGGACTCAAAACTTTTTCAGTGTGTGCCTAGACTCGACCGTCAACGATTCGATCAAACAGTGGCGGCTTCTAGGTCGGAGAAGGCTCTGAATACCAACTTGTAATGCCCAGGATGGGACTATATCTCCTACGTGTCGAGGCACGACTTAAAGATATAAGCTCATTCTGGAATGATCGCAAGTTCGGTATCTTTGCACATCTCATGTAAAAATGGGGATGGAAAACATAAAAGATAGTTAGCATACACTCGCCACGTCACACAAATTCATTACATATCCAATCATCATACGAATAAACATCACAACCCATCTAAGGGTAAAGATCCAAATGACAAGATACCAAACATAACTTAAACCACAGGTCTAGATCGAATCCTAGTAGAAGCTCTACTGATCAACATGATAGTTCACGTAGTAACGGCTACGCTCCTCGTCGTACTCCCAGTCTAGCTCAATGCCTCACCTGTGTAGCTCACCATTGTACCTGCATCTGGTGTGTTGAAGTAATTGTGAGCCACAGAGGACTCAGCAATCCCGTTCTCGGGTAACATGACTATCCCAGCCTTGGGTGTGGAACAAGGCTGAGGAAAGAACAAGAGTCTGCAGCAGCACTAGCCTAGCTTACGTAAAAGAGAGCGAGAAGAGAAGGTGCCTCGGTCGAGAGATGATCACGAAGTGATCCTAACTAAAGCAAGTCAATCATAACCCCACCGTGTTCACTTCCCGAATCCCTTTCGGAAAATGACCGTCACGGTACACACGCTTGTAGTGTATTGGAACATGGTGTCAAGTTTTCTACAACCGGATATTAACAAGCTCCCATCTGCCACATAATCGCGGGCACGGCTTTTGAAAGTTCATAACCCTGCAGGGGTGTTCCAACTTGGCCCATGACAAGCCCACGATGCGCGGAGTCGCAACTCCAAGGTGGGAAGACCCGAGTTTTCACGGAATCCCGTGCTCAAGATACTCCGACTAAGGTAAGGCTAATCCAGCAAATCCTCCCAGCGTGCCGACACCCTGACAGTAGCTGTGCGTATCTAGTCTCAGGCCCCGACCGGATGGGCGATTCTACAGGTGTATACCAGATACCTCGGGTTTCCCCAAGGCGGCCCCGCAGAACCCCCGGTTTGGACCAACACTCATGAGGAGCACTGGCCCGGGTTGTTGATTAAAAATAAAAGGGATAGCTAGTCCCTATGCAAGTTTTAGTTATTAGGCAAATAGTACCAATGTTGGGACTTGCTGGAAAAGACTTAGCACTTAGCGGTTTATCGAGGGGGTCCCATAACCCCAACCGTGTGAGGAACGCATAATCAAGGAACATAACACCGGTTTAAACGGTTCCTAAGGCGGCACGAGTGGAACAAATCACCAAGCAAAAGGCTTAGCCTTCCAGCCATTACCAATATATAGATGATTTCATTTAATAATTAATACAGTGTGATATCCCAACAAGCTTCAACAAGAAGCAAGAATCTTCAATCTTCACCTGCAACTAACAATGCTATAAGAGGGGTTGAGTGAATCCTACGTATAGCCAATCAATGGTTTGCATAGGTAGGGTGGTTAAACAGGTTCAAGGTTACAATAGGAGGCTGACAGGAAAAACATGGGCATCGATGCAAAACTATAGATCGAGACTTCTAGCAATAGGCAAAGATAGTAATGTTATCGGGGTTCGGTCATCTTGCCTGAAGAGTTGTCGATGGGATCGTAAGAGGGGTCCTCGTTCTCAACCTCGGTAGTAACCTCGTGCTCGTATTCATACTCGGTCTCAGCTTCTGGCTCTACTCAAACACAAGAGCACAAGGCAACAAATCAAACAAGATGCAATGCGCCGAAAAATTACTGGATGCATGACTGATGCACTATGGAAGCAAAACAGATGCACTATGGAAGCACAGAAAGTCTACTTAGGAAGCACAGTGTTACAGCACAACAATATGCATCAAGCAAAATACTTCAAAACATTATAACAATAGGATATTATGAATCTACATGCAAAATCACACAAGTTTCATATAGGACTTGCTCAAAACGGAGCAACTGGCAAAAAGTTACACCCGAAACAATAAACATGCACAAGCTGAAAATAACAGCCACATAGCAACTTTGGAGCAATAAATAAATGGTCTACAGCACTCAAACATCATTGCAATGAGCATGGACATAAACTAGACATATCCTACAACAAACAAATCCATTGGAGCATCTCCAAAGGAGCCATGGATCAATAGCAACAAGCTATGACATATTGAACTTGACAACAAAAACCTGACAGCAGTAATTTGTTGCAACTTGGGAGCAAAAGTTAAATATACTAGAGCCACTCAAATAAGCATGTGAGAGAATGAATGGATAGCCAACAACTTATACAACAAGGAATCATCAAGAGTCACTCCAAAACTATCATGGATTTGCCTAGAACAACAAGCAAACATGGCATCTGGAAATTACAGATTCCAGACTTAGTGAAATTCCACTAAGTGTTAAAACAGCAGTTTCATCATGGCATCTTTGAGAGCAATTTTAAGTCACCTCAAAGCTAAACATGGCAAGTGGTAATCACCACAGCAAAGTACACATGATGGTGAATCCAAAACATCTAAGCATGCATCAAGGGGACAAACACAACGATAGCAACGAGTTCCTCTACGAGGCATCTCGTAACAAGTTTAACGACATAGCAGCCACATAGCACTTTGCAAAGGATATAACCATGGAAATATGAAATCTATCATGCAAGCTAAAGCAATCAACATGTAGAGCATCTCAAGACGAACATGTGGACATATCATTTGCATCATTTGGATAAACATGCACCAAGTTATCACATTGCAAAGATGGCATGAAAACAACTACAAACATCAGTTTATAACAAGTAGCACTGTTCCAACAGATATTTAAGCATCTATATGACCTCAAAGATGCATGGCACAATGAACCAAAACATAATACAAGTCTCCACGAACATTTTGACATATCATTTGCTCAAATCGGACCACCACACAAAAAGTTATCATCAAAACAAAACAGCATCAGACATTAAAACTACAGGGACTTAGCAGATTAGACTAGGGGAAAAATAATACACACGGGCGCAATTTTATTAAAACGCGCACGGGCGGGACTTAAGGCTCACCCAGCTGGGCCTTGCGGCCTGGGAGGCCCGGAGGGACAGGGGGCGGCCTGAGGCGCGCTGGGGCTGGGCAGCCTGGTGCCGGGCCTGGGCCGGCCTTGGCGTGGGGCGGCTGGGCCTCTCCTGGCCTGGTGGCTGGCCAGGCCCGAGGAAGGCCGATGGGCCGGCGGGGCAGCGCTCGAGCGGGAGCAGGTCCACTTCCACGATCCCGCCTGGATCGGGGAAGGGAGGCGGCGGCGCTCTGCTGGAACTCCGGCGAACAGCCCGGGAGCGGCGGGGGTGGCGGAGATGGTCGGGACCTGCCCGGATCCGGCGTTGGCGGCCGAGATCTGGCCGGAGGAGGCGGCGGTCCGGCGGCCTGAGGAGGAGAGCAGCTCGGCGGCGGCGGTTGGAGGAGGGCCGGCGAAGGTGGCGGGGTCCGGCGGTGAGGAGAGGGAGCTCCGGCGCGGCGGCGCGGCACCGGAGGCGGAGAAGAAGGCGGCGGCGCGGTGAGGTAGGAGATGACGCGCGGGACCCGCGCGTCGGACGGAAGCACGGCGACGACACTACGGAAGCACGGCGGAGACTTCGGAAGCACAATTTCCTAGGACGCCGGAAGCACGGATTTTCAACGGTGGAAGCATCGGGATTCAACGGTGGAAGCACCGGCGGCGCACTGTGGAAGCATTAGGGTTTATGGACGCAAATTTTGGGGGAGATGGACGTTTATATAGGCACAAGGAGCTAGGGTTGTCCAAATGAGGTGAGGTTTTCAGCCACATGATCACAATTAGATGGCCTAGATGAAGGGAGGGGTTTGGGTTGGTTTGGTGGGCTGTTGGAGGGGTGTCTTGGGCCTCAAAGAGGGGGTACTTTCAGCCCACGAGAATAACTGTTGGAGTAGCAAACGAACTCCAAACGTGACGAGATTCGACAGGAGGGTTACACACAACAAAACAACATCGCACGACATGTCTCACGCCAAAACGGAAACGTTACACAACCAAACAACAAAGTAGGCCTCGGGGATGCCACGGACACGTGAGAGCTTCGGAATGCGAAACGGACAACGGAAAGGAACGAGTGGGACCGGATGCAAACGACAACACAAATGCAATGCAATGCACATGACTACATGATATGAATGAATGCACACACGCAACACGACAAAACGACGAAAACCCGAAAAGACAAAGAACCCAGAATGGAAATGATGAAGCCAAAGATATTATAATGCCCAAAAGGGAAAGTATTACATCCGGGGCGTTACACACTCTTACTTACCAAAAGGACTACGATAGAACCCCTATCCTTGTGAGTCATCAACAACCTTAGAAAGAGGAATGAAATCAACCCATGATTCTTCTTTGAGTATATTCTTGATGAAGAAAACCGGTTGACACACGTGTTTTGAGCGGATGCTTTTTGTAGAAACAATTATGCTTTGTTTGGAGAAATTCTGTCTTTTGACTCCACATACAATCTCAACCAGTACAATATGATATTTTGTCTATTCACAAGAATATATCATCACATGTGATATGTTTTCTATGGTGTTGCCTTGATTGTTAATGACAAGATAGAGTCTTATAAATGGGTGGTTGAAACATTTTTGAAATCAATGAATGGGGCAGCACCGAGGCTTATAGTAACTGATTAAGATGCTAGCATGAAGGATGCCATTGGTAAAGTTATGCCAAACACCATCCATAGGTTATGCATGTGGCACATAATGAGAAAGCTTCCAGAAAAGGTTGGTCCTTCATTGAGGGAGGACCAACATTTCTATAGTGTAGTTAACTCATGTGTATCGAGCTCTAAAAACCCAACTGAATTTGAGGCAAAGTGGTTTTCCATGATTTCTGAATTTGGACTTGAGGATAACACATGGTTCACTAGGAGGTATGAAATTCATGAGTCATGGATACCAGCCTACTTCAGAGGTGTATTCTTGGGTGAAACTCTAAGAACTACTTCAAGGCAAGAGATTGTAACTCGTTCTTGAACCACTTTATTGGTTATAAGAATGCTTTGGTAGAGTTTTTGACTAGGATCGGTACAACCCTCGACGAACAACGACAGAATGAATTCAAGGTTGACCATGATTTCCTTAATTCCACACCTCCACTAATTACATCATGAGACTTGAAAAGCATGCGAGCATGTACTTCACGCATGAGATTTTTAAAGCTTTTCAGAAGGAGGTGCATGCAGATACATATCATTTCTTGAATGTAAGCATATCCCAGGAAGGTGATGTGAAAATCATAGATGTGGGTGGGGAACGCTATTCAAAGTCTAGAGAAGTTCAATTCAATATATCATCCAAGAGTGTGCACTGCTCTTGTATGTTATTCAAGACACGTAGAGTTCCATGACGACATATAATGATGGTTTTGAGAGGTGCAAATTTGAATGAGCTCCCTAGCCAGTTCATTCTAGAAAGGTGGAAGAAAACAGTTAATAGGAGGGTACTAAATGATAGCTATGGCAACTTGCTTGAAGAGAATGAGATTAGTTCTTTATATTTGGCCAGGAGGAAAATTGTTTGTGAGTTACACCAAACATTGGATGATGCAATCAGGTTGGCCGAACACTTTCCCTGAGAATTGGAAGCATTAAAAATGGTCTCCATTGCATGAAAGTATATTTATCTGAAAGGGTTGTTGTCAATAACTCTATTAGATAGGATGAATTTGAGGTATACATTGGTTGTACTATGCCTAGTGAAGTTGAAATCCATCCACCAACCAATGTCCACACAAAGGGGAGATGCAAAAGAATTAAGGCGCACTTACACAAGGGTGGAGAAGGAAGGAAAAATAAGGATGGAGGTGAGAAGCAAAAAAATAAAGGTGAGGGGATGAAAACTACTGGAAGACCCAAAAAGCCTTGCACGTGCAAGGCATGTAAGAATGTTGGCTTCCTTGATAGTCGTACGTGCGCTAATACGAACCAAGAACCATAAAGGTAGTTGGCATGCACACAAAATGACTACTGTTTTATTATACAAATGTACAGTCTAACTATTATGCTCGTGTTTATCTGTGGCTTATTTTGTTTGCTTCGAGGCAACCGCTGCTTTTTATTCTGGTGCAGTATAAGATGGAATTCAAAGCTTCAGTTTTATCTATTTGAGAGCTTCAAAGTAGATCTTTGAGAGACATGGCTAGTTTATTATTTGGAACTTCCTTTTCTTACATGCTACCAAGTTTGCTTTATTTGTAGTGAGAGATGGCTAGTTGCTTATTTGGGACTACAAGTTCATGTGTTCGTGATTTTTGAATGTGCATTGTGCTAATATTTGCTCAAGCTGAAACCATGCAAGAGTTTACAAACATGTTAATTTATCGACTTTGTTCCAATTTAGCAAACTGAAACTATGCTAGAATTTCAAAGTTGTGCATTCGGTCTTTTTTTAGACTTGCACACCGAATTTTTGTAATAGTTCCACCACCCAGACAATGTAAATCTTTCTTTATCTAGATACATGTATTGCGAAACATGAGCTCGGTTTACAATCATTAAAAGCAAGATTAGAAATGAACAAAAGGTCAAGCCTTAGCAAAACATTACAAAGCCCTGATGACTGAGCTAATGCAGCTAAATTAGTGCAGTATGTTACTTCATGTACCAGCGAGCTGGAACATGCAGTTAGGAAAATGGATACATAGTGCCTTGCCTCTTGAGCTCATGACACAATGCGCAGCCTGATGCTTCAGGTTTTCCATTAAGTTCATCACCATCGAAAAATTACAGAGGAGTTGAATATCTACAACACTAACAGGATAATGAATCTCAGTGCACAAGCTTCAGCATTTGTACAATTCTTCAGAGAACAGAGGTTTTCCTGAACATTTCTTCATGGAACAGAGGTTTTCCTGGACATTTCTTCAGACAACTGGTAAAGTGAGGTGCAATTCTTGAGATAACAACTTAGCACACAAGCAGCCCGTGTCCGTGGTGTTGTCGCACGAGGCCGACGCATCCGAATGCCACTGTGATATATGCAGCAACTGTGCAGGTCACAACCGCTATCATTGCGGCTACCAAGAATAGGGGTTATGTGCTAATTATGTTTAAGTGGGTGGTTAAGGATCACGCCTTTAATTCGTGTCGCTCATTATAGATATGAGGGTCCATGTAGTGATTTTTCACCGAGTACCTATTTTCACAAGATACTTCCCCATAAATGTTTGTCCTTTCATTGCAACTGTTGTAATGTTCTTTCAATTACTCCCATATTTGCATGTCACCATATTCTTTAACAATCTTAATTACCATTGTATGCAGTACGTCCCTTGCTTTGCAATAACTATCTGTAGTACACAGTCTTGCCCTTTACATAACTGAAGATTGCAGGGATGTCATATTGAACACAAACCATTGTTTTACAATTGTTGCTTCTATAAGACTGGATGAACATGGTCACTCCTATTTTCGCACGGGCCTTTGGAAAGAGATTTCTAAGTTTTATGTAGTGAAAGCTGACACTAAAATTGAACTGTACGTAAAAGAGCCCGATCATGAGATATATGCTAACTTCCCCGACGATATCATACGGCCAAACTTTGTTCGAAGTAAGTGTTCTTTTCAAGTATCTGCATGTTGACTTACCTAGCAATATCAAAGGAATTGTGTAGTGTTTAAGCAACCAATTGTTATTCCATTTTCTTACTCTCTTCCTACCTAGTAACTTCTAGTTACCAATACACTTTTCTTTTGCCCTATTTTAACTAAATATTCCCACTACTCCCACTTATATTAGAAAACGACGCCGCCGAGGAGACTCCAGAGGTAGAGGATGAGGCTGCCAACAAGCTGAGGCGGATCGAGCAAAAACTGAAAGGGACTCTGGCAGGCCTAGACTTCCTCAGCGGCCTCCCCGATGATATGTTTATATTCATCATCTTTCTCCTCCCAATCAAATATGGGGCATGGAAAACCGTCCTTTCTCGATGGGGGCACCCCTTATGGCACTCCACCTCTCTCAACCTCATCGGCGCCTACAAGCTCTGCCATGGCTATCGCAAAAGCTTGGACACATTGTCCCAGATCCTTGGCAGACACCATGGCCTAATCAGAGGCTGTCGGTGTTAAAACTGGCAGATGTTGGGTAGGGGCTCCCAAGCTGTCGATCTTGGGTCGATGGGGAACAAGGGCCGAAGGACATGGTGTTTACCCAGATTCGGGACCTCTCTAGGAGGTAAAACCCTACATCCTGCTTGACTGTATTCGATGTGTACGATATGGTTATAGAGTCGATATACCTTGAGATCAGGTGATCTAAACCCTAGGTTAGAGAGGTGTTGGATGTAGCTCTAGCCCTAAAGACTAAAACCCTTCAGTTTATATAGACATCGATAGGGTTAGGGTTACACTAGGTCGGTTACAATGAAGGGAAGGTCACGCTTGATCTTGACTTGGAGGGTACACCATAGCTTCAAAGATCTTCTACCTGGACACTGGTCTACGCACTAGCTTGGTTCCATAGTAGACGATCTGTCCAGCCCATAGGCAATGGCCGGCAGCCCGAGGACCCCTTAATCCAGGACTCCCTCAGTAGCCCCCGAACTAGCTTCCAACGCCAGGGCTTGTGTCCAGCACCCGCATATACAACGGTCTTCGGCTTGTGAGGCGAGTTCTTCATCCCGTTCTTGTATCATTCACAGCAGTTTCCATAGGCCCAATAGTATCCAGGACCCGGATTAACCTCGAAGGTTCGCTACCCAGCCCTTTCTATGTCAGCACTATATTCAGTCTCCGCCGGTCTTTGATAATACGGAACAAGAGGACCCTGGTCAAAACATGGTGGGGCCATCGTAGTTTAATGTCTTCCGTGCGCCTTTTCAGAAGGCGGACAGTAAAATTCCCCTTTTTGCGGACCCGACCTTTCAATTTAAGACAGTGCGCCTATTTATAGATCCAAAGGCGCAGGCGACAACCAACCCATCTTTCCAAAGCAATTTCGGACACCATGACAGATGCTCCAGGCTCGTCCTCACAACCTCATGGTCCCCTTCCATGCAAATGGACAAACTACTCCATTTCATGCCTTCTGTTGAGCGATCTGTAGAGGCAATGGTATCTCCCCGTAGTAGATCTCATCCCCGTCCACGTCGGACTGATCTTTGCGAACAGCCAAGCCTTCGCCGAGAGCTCCCCTTGTCCAAGCAAGGAAGAGAACGTATGTTTTGTGCCCTTCCTTCAACAGGCATTGGCTTTCCTATCCATCCTTTCCTGCGGGGTTTGCTTGAGTTCTACGGGATCCAGCTCCACCACCTCAGCCTGGGATCCAGATTGCATATTTTTTTAGTTGCGAGGCCCATTTGACCTGTGGAGGAAATACGTCTGCCTTGTCCCTTGTACCTGAGGGGGACAAAACTGGGTGGAGCCGAGTTGTGGCGAATAGCTGGGACCTGATATCCCATTGGAATCCCGAGGAAGGACCCTGAATAGTGGCCCTCGGAATGGATTTACATCGAGGACGTCCCCTTGTCGGACCCAGTTCAAAGGGGATTACCCAAATACTCCAAAGCTCCACTAAAGAACTGATTCAATTGGAGGCCAAAAAGTCCTTCCCAAAGGGATAGCAAGGAGGTGCGCACTCTGGCCGCCAAGATTCTCCTCCTTGGCCATAGCAAACTCACCATGATTAATGTGATGGTTGTTGCTATAACCCTATGTGTACAGCCCCTCCAGTAGAGAATGCATCTCATGTGGTGCTATAATGGGACTGACGACATGACTTGTCATAGATGACAAGGGTCGGACAATCAAGCGGCCCTGGCCAGGATACTGGCTGACCTCTTGAAAGTGGAGGAGGAAGATTTTATCCAATCCAAAACACGTGAGGGCTATTCCAGCTACAATCCGGCAAAATGGGCAAGCCTTAGTTTTTTAGTTTTTCAATGCATGGGTCATTCCAGATATTAATAGGATTCATCTATACTTCAAACAAAGTTGGAGTCGGCAGGTCAAGTCCATTAGCTGCTCTTCTCCACAATTGGAGAGTCATTCCCGTGACGACCATCCGGGGTTCCACGACGACCCGGAGACGTCGATTGATTTGAAGACGGGACCAGGAAAGGCTTGACAACACCAAGGTTGCCTTGATGATCGACCACCCCGGGGCCCTTCCTTCGTACATAGTAAGTGAACGGAAGATCTCTTCAAGAGCAGGGCGCCCACCTCGCGCCATCCCAAGTGTGTTGACTTCTTCTCCCAAGGGTCGTCGTCATGCACGCCGAAGAACTGTGGGAAGGGCTCGGGATGTGTCGACCTCGACCCGTAGTGGGGCTTCCAAGCGGAAGGCCACCATGAAGCGGAAGCGACTACCCCCTCGGCTGAAAGGTGCAGTGTTCGAGTTCGTCAGAGCAGTAGTTTTACTTTCATTCCTTGATGTTCATTTGATTCTACATAAGGAAAACTTAACCATGCGCATCCGAAGATGCACCGGACGTGTCAAGTCACAGTTCCAGTCCTACGCCGGCACCAACTACGGTCCATGCCAAGCATGTTGCAGCAGGTGCACCTTTGGAGGATCCGAATATTGTCCTAGTCACCAATTCTGAAGTTGTGAGTGCGATGAACCATCACCTCTAGATGGAATCCTTACGGCATGCTGCCTTCACCAACTAGGTATTCAATACACTTAATTTGGTGGAAGCGTACCTTGAAGCGGCCCGAACAAGGCTTGAAGGTATCACTAGTATTTTCTCTGCCAAGATGTAGGTGCGAGATTTAAGTGGCTTAAGAGCATATCATGATCCCTAACCTATTAGGCCCCAAGCCTTAATTTGGGTGGGACGGACGAGTTAAGGATCTGTATTATCTTGATTTTTTTAGGCCGAGGGGGAACAAAATAACAAGTTTTCTGAAGACCTCGAGTTGAGCGGAACACGGTTGGCTGATGCGAAAGCTGAACTGGAAGTGGTCAAGAAATCTGCTAGCGAGATTTCTAGTGAGTCGAAAACCTTTGGAATGTCTGGAAACCGTATAGTGTTTCATGCGTATTTTTACCATGTTGTCACTATAGCCAGCGAATCCATGAGACGATTGCAAAAGGATCTGGAGGTGGCCAGAGAGTACCATCGGCGCACTGAGTCACAACACGAGGCTTGTTAACGCGTTTTGACATGAAGCCATGAGGAGAAAAACAAACTCCAGGTGGAATTTCAACAAAAAACCGAAGATATCGAGAGTTTAAAATCTCGGTTGGCGCAAGCCCTTGAGGAGAACCAGAAACTCAATGGCGGTATATTTCGTAAGTGGCGAATTTGACTTACCTTAGCATGTATAATCATAATGCATTTAACACGAACATGCAGCGCCTTATGTTAGGTCTCCTGATGGGTCGTCCCGAAGAGAAGGTCAGTTCCTTCAGAGGGAACATTTTAAAGGAACTGACCAAAATGCACGAGAGAGCCCGGAATGCCATGAAGAGCATGGTTAAGGTGTTATGGCCGTTAGAAGTCCCACCTGAGAGTATGGTTGAACTGGTTGATCGCTTCAAAGGGGCAAGGCAGTGATTTGAATTGCGGAAGATATCGGCCTGCCGGGAAGAGCGAGTGAGGCATGGGCGATCGTAAAACCCCTTTTTCCAAGCATGACCCTAAGCATATGGAATGAGTTGGACCAGTGGGGCCTGATGGTCAAGCAATACCCCTTAGCTTAGTGTATGTTCAAGTGATGCCTGCCACTCGTTAGTCTCAAAAGGATTTTGCTTTGGACAACTTGATAGACAATGTTGATCAAGACTACTGTTTTCAATTCTCTGTATCTATGTACTTTACATTGAACCATCCAATCCGCGCTCAAAATGGTGTCTTAACCACCCATCGTCTTCAACCTTCCCGACGAGTGATCGGGAAGTGTTCCGTACTATATGCCCTGGGTAACAGGGGAACACCTCTCGTAACCAGGCAATCCGGCCATCTAGTGCGAACAGACGAAACATGTGTAGAGAGTCATGTTATATTACTTTTTGATGTAAGAAACATCTTCCCAAGAAAATAGTTCCCCCAAGGGTTCCTTTCTTTGGGTATAATATGTTGACCATAAACTTCTAGTCCGGATATGTATGATCAACGGAGACTAGTTGTTTTTAAGAAACGTGAGCGAGAAGGTGGTGGTAAGAACAAGGCTATATTCACTTCCCTTGAGGCCGAACTATTATATTCTGTAAGAACGCTAGCTTTCGGCTTCACCCATCTAAGGTACGGTCCCGGATAACCCGGTCGTAACAATCATAGAGGTGCTCCCTTTACTCCCTAGACGAACAATCGGGAATGTAGGGGTAAACACATGAGCAAGGCAACCCAGCTTGGCAAAGAGCCTAAGTCAAATACGTCCATATAGTGGCTTGATAGATATGAGAAGGTTGCAAACAAACTGAATGCGATTTGTATTGACTGTATTTTTTGGCTCTTTTAGAAGGAGCCACTAGGGAAAGCTGGGTATTACATTTGATGATGTATACAATGCGCGCCTGGTGTGGTTCGGTTTATCCGAACACTCGAAATATGAGGTTACAACTCCTTGAAGAGAAACGTAAAAGACGAAGGAAGGGAGAAAGTCGTGATGACAACGCCGGACTAGGCATAAAAGCGTCGCAGCCGAGCTGCATTCCACGGGTTTGGTTCGAGTCGGTTATCGGATGCGCAGTGAAGGCGGTATGCTCCCTCTGCAAGTACTTATTCTATAATGAACGGGCCCTCCCATCTGGGTGAAAGCTTGTGCATCTGTGTCTTGGGGAGGCGAAGGACGTGATCACCAACATTATATGTATTTGCCCGTACTTGTCTACATTGATACCGCGATGCTTGCTACTGATAAAATTCAGAACGTGCCCGAGCTATGTCCCGTTCGCCTTCTAGGGCGTCCAAGTCATCCAACTCGGCCTCCCTTTCTTCGTACATGTGCACTGTAGGTGCGTCATGGATGAGGTCACATGAGAGACTGCCTCTGCACCGTATACCATAAAAAGGGGGTGTATCATGTGGATCAATTAAGAGAGGTGTGTGGCCCCCATAGCACGTAGTCGAGCTCCTCTACCCAGTGGCAGTCTGATTCTTTTAATGAGCGGACCAGACGAAGAATTATGCTGTTCACGATGAGTCCATTGGCCCATTCTACCCGCCCATTAGTTTGTGGGTGATACACTGAGGCATAATCGAGCTTTATGCCCATTTTTGCGCACCAGTATTTTACTTCTTGGGTGGTAAACTTAGTTCCATTGTCAATAATTATATTGTGGGGTATAGCATAACGGTGTACGATGTCATATAGGAAGTCAACGACTGGGCCGGACTCTGCAGAGGTAAGTTTTTTTGCTCCAACCCACTTAGTAAATTTGTTGACCATGACCAGCAAATATTTCTTTTTCTTGGCCCCTCCTTTAAGTGGAACGACCATGCCAAGCCCCCAGACCATGAACGGCCAAGTTATCGTTATTGTCCGAAGAGTCGTGGGGGGCATATGGCTTTGGTTTGCAAACAGCTGGCACCCAATGCAACGTTGGACTAATGTGTGTGCGTCCGCGCCAGCTGTGCCAGAAAACCCTGCCCGGAAAGACTTGCTAACCAAGGCCCGGATTGCCGCGTGGTGGCCTCCCATGCTGGCGTGTATTTCTGCGAGGAGTTTTTGCCCCTCCTCTTCGGATATGCACCTTTGAAGGACCCCCATAGTGCTTTTTTGTAAAGCTCTCCCTCATGAACATTGTAAGCTTTGGAACGATAGACTATATGTCGGGCCTCTGTCTGGTCATTAGGAAGTTCTTGTCGCAGGAGGTAGGCGAGCAAGGGTTTAGTCCACACGGCGATGACAGCCATGATTTCGTGGGCCGAGGGCGTTTCCTCAAGTGTAGTGCCTCCGTTGATGTGGTTGTCGGGCTAAATTTTCATGGTGGCAATTTGGGTGGGCTCATTGACTGTTGTGCCGCTGACCCCGTCGTGCCATGTCACGGATGGCTTGAAGAACCCTTCGATGACTATGATTTTGGGAATAGGGTCGCGCTTGGCACCCGTGCGGTCAAGGACATCCATAGCTTGATTGTTCTCTCTAGCGACATGGTGGAATTCAAGTCCTTCGAATCAGGCCGACATCCTTAGGACGACATTTCTGTATGCCACCATTTTGGGGTCTATGGCGTCGAATTCACCATTGACCTAAGAGGTGGTGATGTTTGAGTCCCCCTTACTTCAAGGCGACGTACACCCATTGATGTAGCCATCCGAAGACCATGTAGTAGAGCTTCATAGTCAGATGTGTTGTTGGAGTCCATGTACATGATCTGTAGGACATACTGAATATTGTCGCTTGTGGGGGATGTAAGGATCACCCCAGTCCCCGGTCTGCCTAACATTTTGGAGCCGTCAAAGAACATTGGCCAATGCGAATATGTATTGTATTCCCGAGGGAATTTGGCTTCGGTCCATTCAGCTAAGAAATCGGCCAACATATGAGATTTCTTAGCTCGGCGTGGTTTGTATGTGATCTCTAAGGGAAGGAGCTCGATGGCCCATTTGGCATATGGCCTATGGCGTCACTATAATTGATTATATCATTGAGGGGCACCTCAGATACTACTGTCACCGAACACTCTTCAAAGTAGTACCATAGTTTTTGGGATGCCATAGAGACTATATATACTACCTTTTGGTAGTGTGGGTATCGGGATTTGCACGGTGTAAGAACCTTTGACACATAGTACACTGGTTTTTGAACATGGAACTTGTGGCCTTCGGATTCCATTCCACGATGAGCACCATGCTCACCACTTGATTGGTGGCTGATATGTAAAGAAGCATGGGCACACTGACGCCTCGTGTGGCTAATATGGGATTGCCTGCCAGGAGTGTCTTGATTTCCTCTAGTGCTATAGTTGCCTCATCGGTCCACTCAAAGTTCATGGTATTTTTGAGTAGTTGGTAGAGTGTTAGCGCCTTTTCGCCGAGATGGGAGATGAAACGGCTTAAAGCCGCTACACAACATGCCAGCTTCTGAACGTGTTTGAGCTCCGTTGGTATTGCTAGCTAGGACAGGGCCCTGATTTTAGCCGGATTGGCTTCGATTCCTCTATGCGAGACGATAAAACCGAGTAGTTTGTTGGCGGGGACCATGAGGACGCATTTGTTCGGGTTGAGCCGTATATCATAAGCCCATAAATTTTCGAAGGTCAAGCAAAGGTCATCCACGAGTTGTTTGACTTTTTTTGTTTTAATGACCACATCGTCTACATATGCCTCGACCGTTATGTTGATTTAATTTTCCAGGCATGTTTGAATCCTGCGTTGGTATGTGGCTTCTGTATTCGTTAACCTGAAAGGCATTGTCTTAAATAAGAATGGCATGTAAGGGGTGAGTAATGTCGTTGCAGCTTGGTCGGACTCCTTCATTTTTATTTGTCGATATCCGGAGTATGCGTCAAGGAAGCATAGTGAGTCGTGTATGGCGGTGGCGTCAATGATCTAATCTATGCGAGGTAAGGGGAAGGGATCCTTGGGGCAGGCCTTTTTTAGATCCTTGAAGTCGACGCAGAGCCACCATGATTTGTCCTTCTTGGTACCATGACTAGGTTTTCTAGTCACTCAGGGTGCTTAATTTCGTGGATGAATCCGGCCTACAATAGTTTCGCCAATTCTTCACACATGGCATGTCGCTTTTCTTCGGAAAATCGGCGTAGTGTCTGTTTGACTGGCTTGAAGCCCTTTATAATGTTCAGGTTGTGCTCCGCCAGCCTCCGCGCGATGCCTGCCATGTCCGAAGGGTGCCAAGAGAATATGTCTCAGTTCTTGCGCAAGAATGGGGGCAGTGCTTTATCAACTACGGGATCCAACTGTGCTCCGACGTACGCCATTTTGTTTGGGTCGGTCGGGTGCACTTGGAATTTTACAAGCTCGCCTGCTGGTTTAAATGACGTGGATTTTGGCATTTTACCGA
Organism: Secale cereale; assembly: GCA_902687465.1. Classification (NCBI taxonomy): domain Eukaryota; kingdom Viridiplantae; phylum Streptophyta; class Magnoliopsida; order Poales; family Poaceae; genus Secale; species Secale cereale. The sequence goes on along the minus strand of LR738715.1, from coordinate 397,130,847 downwards.
GGACCACGTTGTCCCTTGTTGATTGGAGTGCGGAGCGTTAGTAACTCTTCGGCTACGAGGGCCTGAGATAGTTCTTCGAGGGAGAGCAATGCGGTCTTATTTTCAGCTCAGAGGGATGTGTTCGGATCGCGAGCGAGATCACACTGTTAGGCCCTGGCATTTTCAGTTTCATGTATCCATAGTGTGGTACAACCTGGAACCTTGCAAATGTCTCACATCCCAAGAGGGCGTGGTATCCGCTGTGGAAGGACACAATGTGGAATACCAAGGGTTCAGATCTGTAGTTCTTGGGGGTACCAAACACTACGTCCAAGGCTATGCATCCGGAACATTATGCCTCCGTGCCGGGTATGATTCCTCGGAATGTGGTATGACATTGCTCAATGCGGGATCTATTGAGTTGCATTTTGTCAAGCGCGTCCTCGTAAATGAGGTTCATGCCACTGCCCCTGTCCATGAGCACTGTAGTCAGTCGGAAGCCATCGATTATTGGGTCGAGGACTAGTGCAGTGGGTGCATGGTTGTTTCGAAGCTTTGGCTCATCCTTCTTCTCAAAGTGAATAGATGTGTCTGCCCATGACTGTCCGGCCGCCACATGGTAGACCTGGCCAAGCTAACGAAGGGCTTTTCTCCATTGATAGTTCAAGGAGAATGTCTCGTAGATAGTCTAAACATTATGATCCATTAGTGGCGTTGGTGATCGCCTGTCGGGGGGTGTAAGACCCAGGGTAATATCGCCACTTTTGGCCACTTGCCTTACCACCCAACAAGCTCGAAGTCTATGGGTTGGGTTTGCGTTAAGCAGGGCTGAGTGTATTGGGCATGGTTTATCCAGCAACACATCTAGGACCGATCTGGGCCAGTTGTTATTTTCGACGGGCTCGTACTCGGGTGAACATTGCGTATATGCTCGCTATACATCATCTTTTTGGGCTGTGCTGCAGGTGGTGACTTCATGTGCATCTGTTGCATTTTCCAAGTGCTTTCCATGGCGCAGTATATGCGTACCATGTCCGATAATTTGGGGAAGCTTTGAACTCGGCGAAGGGCGAAGGAATTTAGGATTCCTTCGTCCTGGCAGGTGAACCGAAAGGCTTCGATTACTACTTTATCACAACAGTCCATCATCTTCTTTTTTACTAGGATAAATCTAGCCCAGTAAAGATGGAATGTCTTTGACGTACATCAGGTCCCATACGTCCGGACTTCCTGTGTCTAGGGACTATTCTGTGAGGGAGGTGGGTGGGAATTTATTTGGTATTCTCGTTTGTGATGAGTTCAGCTCGTTAGCGACGGCTAATCATGTCCAGGTTTTCTTCAGCTCAGATCGCATATGGTTCGGACTTAGGACCATGCGGGGTTGGGTCGCTTGTAACATCCCAATTTTCAATTTGGATGTTATCATAGATCATTCATATGCATTCATCATTTGAGCATTTTGAATTTTGATTTTATTTGGAAACTGATCCAAAGACTTTAAGCAATTCAAGAACCCAAGTGAGAGAGTAGGAAGTTTCCAAAGAGGACCCACAATTTTACTATTTTCCAAGTGAGGTTGGATCTAATATTATTTTTACCAATTTTCATTTTGAATATTTTTTTAGAATAATGAGAGAAGATAATATGACTTCTTCAAAACAGAATAAAAATTTTGAGTAAAAATATATTTTTTGGAATTTTTATTTTCCGAAGTATTTTTTCTAGTATTTTATTTGCACTAAAAAGTTTTTTTTATTGAGGCATTTAGGCCTAGAAAAATGTTCACCAGGTCAATAATAAGACCCTAAGTACGTGCGAATTTTTCTGTAAATTTTCAAAATGTACTTACTGTATTTTTTTCTATTTTTCTGTATTTTTGGAAAAATAGTTTTAAAAAAAGTTTTGGGCCGAGCCAGTTGGCCTGAAGCCTAGCCAGCCCACTTGCCGCCTCCTCCCGTGCGCCGACTCACGCCGGAGTCCGGCCGTCGTATGCCATCGAGCCGTCGTTGCCTCAGACCAAAGTCGGACCCCCGATGCCCTTTATAAGCTGAGCCCCGCCGCGCCTCCTCCCCACACCACCACTGCCGCCAGCCGCGCCGTGGCATCGCTGCCACACCACGCCGCTCACCGTCGCCTCTCCACGCCGCGTTGCTGCCGCCCGCACCACCCCTCCTAGCCCCGCCGCTGCCCGCCGAGCCCCGCTCGCCACCGTAGCCAACGCCACCCCCGTCGCTGATGCCACCGCCGCCACCGGACATCGCCGCCGCCCAACTCGCCACCCGCTGCCCGAAACCCGATCCGCCGCCCGGACCCGACCGGCCGGTGAACTCGGTAAAAACCGATTCGTTTTTCCCAGTTTTCTTTCGGTTTTTTAAACCCTAGATCGGTTTTTTAAAGAAAACCCTAGGTCTGTTTTTTAGGTTTTATTATACAGCGAACGTCCGTTGTTTAGTTTCACAAAACGAACGTTCGTTATTAAGTATTTTCTTTTTCTTGTTATTTTTCATCAGGGACCTATCCACGATTTAAGTTTTTACAAATTAGTCCCTAATCTTAAAACGATCACTACTTTTTACTCGTCAGCCGGAATTAGATGAAACGAATGCGAAACTCTTCGTTTTGATCTCATATATCCAGTAATCCAACTCATTTGTTTTTGAAAGTTTTAAAATCTGAATTCAAATAGATTTGTATTTGAACTTGCTTTGATCGTAACATGAGTTTCGTAACTCTGTTCGAGTTGATTCTTGTTGCAAATCGGAGCTCTTGACCTAAACTTTCTGATAAGGCCAAATTCACTTAATTTTGGTATAGTTCGTCATTGTTTCCAGTTGCAACAATAATTCGCTTATTTTCGAAACTTATCGAGATCTGATCTTCGATTTTGTTGCATGATTGCTTATGTATGCTATTGTTTGATTTTGATAGAATTTCCGGAGTGTGAAGCTTGCTACTATGAGTCTCTAGGTTTCAACGATCTTCAGCAAGGCAAGTTCATACTTTGATCATAGTTTTCAGTACCCAGTTTTTATTGCATTAGTTCCACCCTCATAGATTGCATGAGTAGGACTTGGTTATATGTGGTATTGCTGAGTAGTTCATGAGGTAGGAACCCATGACTTGTAATCAACCCCGGGAATATAGGTTTTGTTACTTATTTCTTAGCCATGCTCATAGACGTGGATTGGTATGTGAGATTCATGAAAGTTGTGAGTGTAATAACAATTAAGGGAAAGTGTTAAGGTGGCAACTTTAATACACAACTGGGTGGATTGGTTGCAGGGCACCTGGAGAATCTAGTGTTGTCCTAGGATATCCCGGAGGAACCGTGTGATCATCCTATGGAATGCCACCCAGGCTCAAAGGGATCATATATCATTCATGCCTAGAAATTTCCGTGTGCAGCCACAAGCCATTATGGGCTCTAGCATAGTTGAGTAAGTTGTGTGAACTCTTTCAGTGGTGTACTAGCAGATGTAGGCGAAAGTAGGTGTACCGGTCTATCCAGGGTAAAGAGTGAATGCTTATGAAAGATTATGTCTCGATCTTCCGATCATGGATGTGGTCGAGTCTTGTGGGGAAAAGTGCGCAAACCTCTGCAGAGTGTACATTCTATTCATGAGTAGCCGTGTCCCCGGTTATGGACATCATGAGTATCATGGTATTTGAATTATGGACTGATATCAACACTCTATTAAATACATTGTTTGGTTATAAATGACATTATGGATTTTGGGATTGATATGGAGGAACCACTCTCAATATTGATTTAATTCAACTGAGTAGTAAATAAATTTTATTCCTTTGTTGTAGGGAAAAACTAGCTTTATCCAAACATAAACCTTACAGCCTACACCAACCAAATATGCATATAGTCATAGATACTTGTTCTTCATCATTGCTACAGTCTGTTCTTGCCAGCATATTCAATGTGTTGACCTACACGGCTGCAACATCTCATGTTGCAGAGTTTTTCGACGAATATTAAGGTGCGACAGGTCGTTGTCATGCACTCAATGTTTGCCATGGAGTTGGATTGACTCAATTTATCTTCGATGCTTCCGAAGTTTAGTTTAGTTTAATTATTGTTAGATGGCCTTCAGCCATATTTTTGTAATAAGACTCTTTATGAGGATTTTCGATGTAATAATGTGTGATTGAAACTCTGTTATAAATCCTCAAGTAATGTGTGTGTTAGCATACCGATCCAGGGATGACACTTAAGCATAGAGACTCCAGTCCATTGGGATCGAGGTCGATACAAGATGGTATCAGAGCACACGTTGACTATAGGACGTGACCACTAGGATAAGCCCCAGGATGCTCTTCTATACTCATTTCTAATCCTTGTCTATTTCTATTCTATAGATGTCAGACCCCGGGAACAAGTTTACTCATCCAGACGACGACACCCCTTTCGGAAGGCACTTGAAGGAAGTCACGAGGTACTTGCACATCGTAATACCAAGTTTCACTGGAACCTTCTATGCAACATTGCCGGAAGAGGAGTGCTGGAAGATCAAAATTAGTGTTCCTGGGAGGACTATTACACCAGTCACGGAATCTCTCGAGCTTGCCTTTGATGCACCAACTTGGAGCTTGGGAAAGAGTATGGCAGCACACATCACCTTTGGACACATTTGTGAAGTCTACAACAAGGATCTTGAAGACACCATCTACCAGATATGTGGACGCCGAGATGAGCAATGGGACATGATTCGCACCAGGAATGACAAGTCCATTGCAGCGTTCATACAGGACATGGATCAACACGTTCGTCGCTATGAGAACCAAATGTGCACGCTCATGCTGAAGACAAAGATGGTGATGACACGGAACATCGATCTAGAAGAGGAACTCAAGACAACACGTGATGGATATGAAGAGGAAATTGTTGTGCTACTCGAGCAGAATGAAGAGTTGAAGAAGAAGGTTGGAGGACCCATGGTGAAGCCAGAACCAGAGATGGGCATTCATTTGGAGAACTACATCCTGATAGACGACACCGACAGTGCTGAAAGCGACTATGAAGACAAATCTGGAGCAGATATTATGGAATCTTCTTCCAATGACAGCTATTAGATGACCACCCTATAATCATTTGTATTAGTAGCTTAGGGTCTTCTGTGTGACCTTGTTTGCATTGAGTGATATGGTATGAATATGATTATCTCATGTGGATATGGGTAGTGAAATCCCCCTAGACCGCATTATATTCTATTTCTCATCCCTCTAACCTAGCCGATGCCTCCGAGATGTGAGCCCGGATTCCAGTTCCCACCTGAGCTCACTCAGTTGATCCAGCAGCAGAACACTTTGATGTAACTACTTGTTTAGAACCAAAGCAACAACAACAACAACAACAACAACAACAACCCACCTCCACCTCCCCACGACAACCTGACCCATTTCCTAAGGTTGAATCTGCCGGTGTTCTCTAGTAGCACTGAGCCGATTGTTGCAGATGAGTGGCTCCGCAAGATGGGAAGAGATCTAGCTACTACATGATGCACATATGCAGGGCAATTGCGCTCTGCCGCACACCAGCTTGAGGGACCAGCGGCCGCTTGGTGGGAGAACTACACGAACACTAATCCCCTCGCTACACTTACTTGGGATCAGTTTCAACAAGACTTTTGCACTGCACATGTTTCAACTGGAGCCATGAACCTGAAGAAGCATGAGTTTTGCAACTTGCGCCAAGGGAACCATACTGTGGGGCAGTACATGGATGATTTCAGGCAGTTAGCGCTATGCGCCAGATGATGTGGTCACTGACGCCGCGAAGCAGGAGAAGTTTCTTGAGGGACTCAATGATGAGTTGAGTATGCAGCTGATGGTAGCAACCTACAGCAACTACTAGGAGCTGGTAGACAATGCCATCATGATTGAAGGAAAGCAGCAGCAAATAGAGAGCCGCAAGAGGAAGTATGGATCGGGAAAATATAACTCTGGAGCTCAGCAGAAGCCCCGCTATTCCCCATACTTAGGAGGACATAGCCATCCCACCCATGGAGGACATTCTCACAATGGTGGAAATTCACACAACTATAGTGGCCCCAGGAATGGCAATGGGAATGGAGGAAACAACAATCAGAACCTTTCCACTCCATCAACGCCCCCCAAGAAGGATCTGAGTCACATTACTTGTCTCAAGTGCAGGAAGACTGGACATTACGCCACATAGTGTCCTGAAGCCAAGAATGGAAATGGCAATGGAAGCTCAGGAAAGAAGCCCAACCCATTCACAAGAGGAAAGGTGAATCACGTCAATGTGGAGGAGATTGACGAGCAGCCCGACGCAGTGGTTGGTAAGTTTTTGGTTAATGCATTTAACGACCTTGTTCTTTTTGACACTGGTGCATATCATTCATACATATCAAGGGGTTTTGTGGAAAAGTATAATTTGCCAACCGTAGCCCTTAAGTCCACTATGTTAGTGAGTTCCCCTAGAGCAGATTACATGGCTAGTCGAGGATGCTATCAATTCCCTTGACCATTGGGAGACATGTTTTCCCCATAGAACCTCATCATTTAGGAATCCCAGGGTTTGGATGAAATCATAGGTATGGATTGGCTATCCAAGTTTAAGGGAAACATTGATTGTGCCAGTAGATCTATTCTCCTCACCACCCCGTAAGGAAAGAGGATGTAGTATGTGTCGAGGCACACACCCCGAAAGACACAAGTGAATGCACTCTCGGGAGTTGTTCAGTAGGAAGTACCAGTTATGAAGGATTACCCCGATGTATTTCTGGAGGAGTTACCAGGCATGCCACCGGATCGAGACATCAATTTCTTTATTGAGTTATTACCAGGCACCAAACCAATATCCAAGAGACCATACCAGATGCCCTCAAATGATTTGGAAGAGATCAAGAAGCAGATCAAGGAGTTAATGGAGAAAGGTTATATCCAACCAAGTTCTTCACCTTGGGGAGCCCCAGTGCTCTTAGTCGAGAAGAAGGATGGATCACTAAGGATGGTCATGGATTATCGTGCACTGAATGAGGTGACGATCAAGAACAAGTACCCTCTATCGATGATCAATGATTTGTTTGAACAGTTGCAAGGAGCCAAACTTTTCTCTAAGATCGATTTACAATATGGATATCATCAGTTGAAGATCTGAGAACAGGACATACCTAAGACAACTTTTACCACAAGGTACGGGCTTTATAAGTATATGGTTATGTCATTTGGTTTGACTAATGCCCCTGCCTACTTTATGAGTATGATGAACAAAGTGTTCATGGAGTTCTTGGATAAGTTTGTGGTCCTATTCATTGATGACATATTGGTTTACTCAAAGAATGAAGAGGAGCACAAGGAACATTTGCGATTAGTTCTCGAGAAGCTCAGGTAACACCAGCTATATGCCAAGTTCAGCAAATGTGAGTTTTGGTAGGAAGTCAGATTCCTCAGACATGTTATATCAGGGGATGGTATAGCAGTAGATCCCACCAAAGTAGAGGTTGTCACGGAATGGAAGGCACCCACTTCAGTTGGTGAGATTTGCAGTTTCCTTGGACTCGTAGCATACTATTGAAGGTTCATTGAGAATTTCTCCAAGATATCGAAGCCCATGACAGAGCTATTGAAGAAGGAAAGTTAGTAAAATTGTACCAAAGAATGTGAGGCTAGTTTTCAGGAGTTGAAGAAACGATTGGTTACAGCCCCAGTGGTGATTCTCCCGAATATTCGCAAGGATTTTCAAGTGTATTATGACGCTTCACGTCAAGGACTTGGAGGCGTTCTCACACAAGAAGGAAGAGTTATTTCATATGCCTCATGTCAGCTTCGACCCCATGAGTTGAATTATGCCACACATTATTTGGAGTTAGTGGCCGTAGTGCGTGCACTCAAGGCCTGGAGACACTTTCTTATTGGAAACCATTGTGATGCATACACGGATCATAAGAGTTTGAAGTACATCTTCACGCAGAAGGAGCTAAACCTTAAGCAAAGGAGATGGACGGAGCTTATAAAGGATTACAATATGAGATTGCATTATCACCCAAGAAAAGCCAATGTCGTGGCAGATGCGTTAAGTCGCAAGAGTTATGTTAACACTATCATAACCGGAGGTTTACCTCTGGAGTTGGCAGATGACCTCAGAGATTTACAGTTGGAGATAGTCCCTAGAGGCTATCTTGCCACATTGGAAATTCAGTCCACCTTGTTGGGCAGGAGGCAAGAAGCCCAAAAGACGGACGTAGGAATTACAGAAATAAAGGGCAGAATGAGCAAATGAAAGGTAGAAGGATTTCATGAGGATGAACATCGAACACTGTGGTTTGAAGAACGTATTTATGTGCCCAATGACCCAGAGATCGGGAAGTTGATTCTTCAGGAGGCTCATGATTCGCCTTACTCGATACATTCAGGCAACACTAAGATGTATTTGGATTTGAAGCAGAATTTCAGGTGGACCAGAATGAAGAAGGACATTGCCGAGTACTTAGCGGTATGTGACGTCTGTCAGAGAGTTAAGGCAGAACATCAGAAACCGACAGGGTTGCTACAGCCGTTGCCGATACTAGATTGGAAGTGGGATAAACTTGGGATGGATTTTATCACAGGACTACCCATGACACGTTCAGGATACGATTCTATCTGGGTTATAGTTGATCGCTTGACTAAGGTAGCTCACTTTATCCCCGTGAAGACAACTTACACGAGTGCTAAGTGGGCCAAGATATACATGACCAGGATCGCATCTCTGATACGTCCAAAACGTATCTATAATTTATGCTTGCTCCATGCCTCTTTTGGGTGATATTGCTATGATATTTATACACTTCCATACACTTTTGATCATATTTGGACTAACCTATTAACTCAGTGCACCCCAGTGCCAGTTTCTGTTTTCGGCTGTTTTTGTATTTCAGGTTTTCCCATTACGAGAACTGCCAAAAAAATACCGGAAAAATTATATAAAAAATCAGCGTTCCAGAAGGTTCCCGGTAGCCAAAGTACAGCCGGGGGGGCACCAGGGCTCTAGGCACCCTGGTGGCGCCCCCCCTGGCCGCGCCGGGGGGGCGCCTGGGCCCCCCGAGCCTCGTCTGATGCCCCCCTTTGGCATATATTTATACCATCTCCCGAAACCCTCGAGACGGGAACTCTTTTTAGCGATCTCATCTCTGTTCCGCCGCCGCCGCCGCTTCCAAGATCGGGAGCACCAGGAGAACTCTTCTCGGCACCCTCCCGGAGGAGAGGATCACCACCGGGAGCTTCTCCACCACCATGGACGCCTCCCGGATGAGTTGTGAGTAGTCTCCCTTGGACCATGGGTCCATGACCAGTAGCTATGTGATGTTCTCCTCCCGTTCTTGTGCTTCATTAATTAGTCCTCGTGAGCTGCCCTACATGATCGAGGCACATATGTAATCCTTATGCTGTTGCTATGATGAGTTTGCTGGGATCCGATGGATTATGAGATTATGTTCAGATTGTGTTTGAGTAATATATTTGATTCACCTCTTTTATATTTATGTTCGTAAGTAATTCTTGCATGTTCTCCGTTGTTTATTGATTTGGCCAAGTAGTAGGTAGTGACTCCAAGAGGGAACGTTATGCTTGATTGTGGGTTCATGCCCCTCGATGACTAGCTTGAGTGACAGAATCATGAGTCTAGGGGATGTGCTGTTGCCACAAGGGGGAAAACAACGGTGCTTGTGCCCGCGGGTGCAAGGATTGTTTACTTTACGCAAAGTTCTTTTAATGCAGTTGTCTATTGCTTTGAGTTTACACTATGGGTGGGACTCGCAACTTAATACCAGCGATGTTCTGGATAGATATCTCAAGGTGGATGATTAGTAGTAGATGCAGATGGATTTCGGTCTACTTACCTCGGCGTAGCTCCCATGCTTTGAACCTCTACCTTTCTTGTAACATAGTTAGCATTGGTTTGCGCACATAATTCTGTCAATTGCCCAGCTGTAATTCGTTTACCTCACATAGCTGCTTTATCGTCTTTTGGGAGAGAGACATCACTAGTGAACATCATGAGACTCCGGTCCATATTACCATCATTGATCACATCCGCTATTTACTTTCAGCTTTTTATTTACTATTGCAATTATATCTATCACTACTATCACTTGCGTTTGATCCTTTGTAAACTACAAGGCCGGAGGGATTGACAACCTCTCTGTACTCGTTGGGAGCAAAGTTATTTGTATCTGTGTGCAGGTCCACGTTGATTGCTAATATATGGCGCCGTTAGCAGTTGACACCTTCTTGTTGAAACTGGGAGTCTCAGGGAAATCGATCCTTGGTATTGCCAAGGGAAAACTTCCGCTACACTGCATCTCAAACCTTCCACTTGGGGTAACCAACGAGGGGCGAGAAGCCATCAAGCAAAGTTTTCTGGCGCCGTTGCCGGGGACTCCACTCTTCAGGATAGGGGAGTTGCACGCTATCTTTTACCTTTGCTTTTAGTCTTGTTAGTTTACCTTTCAGTTTTTGCTTTAGTATCTTTTATCGAAAATCACAAAAATAGTTATCTTGCTTGCTTGCTACTATGGGTTCCACCGAGAACACCAAGTTGTGTGACTTCACTAGTCACAACAACGATGACTTTATCTGCACACCTATCACTACACCTGCCACTTCAGCACCTTTGTATGAAATTAAACCTGCTTTACTGAACTTAGTCATGAAAGATCAATTCTCCGGTGCTGGAGATGATGCTGCTTTACACTTAAACAATTTTGTTGAACTTTGTGATATGCAAAAGTACCAAGAAATAGATGGTAATATTGTTAAGCTTAAGCTTTTTCCTTTCTCCTTGAGAGGAGGAGCTAAAATTTGGTTTCAGTCTTTGCCTAGAAACAGCATAGATTCCTGGGACAAGTGCAAAGATGCTTTTATTGGAAAATACTATACACCTGCTAAAATTATCCAACTAAGGAGTAACATAATGAATTTTAAACAATTGGATAATGAACACGTTGCCCAAGCTTGGGAACGTATGAAATATCTTATCAAGAACTTCCCTACTCATGGTTTGACTACTTGGATGGTTATCCAAACTTTTTATGCAGGCTTGAACTTTACCTCGCGGAACTTGTTAGATTCGGCCGCGGGAGGAACTTTTATGTCAACTACACTTGGTGCTGCCACGAAGCTTCTCGATGAGATGATGACCAACTATTCCCAATGGCACACCGAACGCGCTCCAACAGGTAGGAAGGTAAACTCTGGCGAGGAGATTTCCTCCCTAAATGAAAAAGTTGACTTGATCATGTCTCTACTTTCGAAGCAATCTTCTGTTGATCCTCGTGATGTTCCTTTAAATTCTTTGATTTCTCAAGAACAAGTAGATGTGAACTTTATCTCTAGAAACAATTTTAATAACAATGCTTATAGGAGTAATTTTGGTAGCAATCCTAGACCGTTCCCCTCTAATTCTTATGGGAACAACAATGCTTATCCTAGCACCAAGAACTCCACTACTGAACTAGAGATTATGCTTAAAGATTTCATCACTACCCAAAAAGCTTTTCATAATAGTGTAGAAGAAAAACTAAACAAACTAGGTGATCTCTCTTCAAAGGTAGACAATTTAGACAATGAAGTAGAATTGCTTAAAATTAGAACTTCTCCTCTTGAGGAGAGGAAGGTCACTCCTATGAATGCTATTCAAGTGCAAATTAATGAAAACAATAGGATGATGGCTAAACTTAAAGAGAGATGGGCTAGAGAAAGGGAGGAAGAAGATAGGATTAAGAGCCTTCCTACCCACCACACTATTGCTACTATCCAAGTTGTTGAGGATATCCAAACTCTTAGCACCCAACGCACTCCTGGTCCCAATGGACCTATTAATGGTGATGCTATGACTATAGAAACTACTAAACAAGTGAACCTAAAGGACACCACTACCACCTTACTTGATGGTAGTGACCTTGATTTTGACAATTGCACTCTTACCGAAGTTATATATTTCCTTCACAAGATGTCTAGAGATCCCCGCACTAGCACGCTTAACCTTGCCTTCATAGAGCATATCACTAATGCTCTTATCAAAACTAGGGAGGAGAAACTTAGAGTAGAAGCCTCCATACCTAGAAAGCTAGAAGATGGTTGGGATCCTATGATAAAAATTAAGTTGAATAACTTCTCTTGCTATGCTTTATGTGATGTTGGTGCTAGTACCTCTGTTATGCCCAAAAGAATATATGATATGATTAAACTGAAACCTTTTGATTCTTGTTCTTCTGGTGTTCGTCTTGTTGATTCTTCCATAAAGAAAACTTTGGGGAGGATCGACGATGTTCTTATCATTGTCAATGACAACTATGTTCCCGTTGATTTTACTATTATGGACATTGAATGTGAACCTTCTTGTCCAATTATTTTGGGACGTCCTTTTCTACGCACCGTTGGTGCTATCATTGACATGAAAGAGGGGAATATAAAATTCCAGTTTCCTCTCAAGAAAGGGATGGAACACTTCCCTCGTAAGAAGATTAAGTTACCTTTTGAGTCCGTTACATGGGCTAGCTATTCTTTTACTCTTGATAAAACTTGATCTCTATGCATTATGCCTAGCTTAAAGGCATAAAAGAAAGCGCTTTTGGGAGGCAACCCACATGAATAAAATTTATTTTGCTTTTGTTGTGTCTTGATGTTGTTACTACAGTAGCATCATCATTGTATCTTTGCTTTTCAATTTTGTGCCAAGTGTAGCTTCTGATTGCAAGAAAGTTCAAAAGTTGTGACGTGTTGTCCAGGAAACAGATTCTGTCCTTGGATAGAAAAATTCATATAAAATCACCAGATCATCTTTTTTGTCTGAATTGTTTCGACAGCGTGCACTATATAATTGTCTTTCGTGCATCTGTTTTGAGTTTTTTGATTAGAGATGCAGAAGTGCCCCGAAAAAATCATTTACTACCTGCTGTTCTGTTTTTCACAGATTCTTTCCTGTTTTGCCTTTCCTTCATTTTGCAAACCTTGAGCTTGCTTTTTCATTGCAAAAACCTTTTGGCAATCTTGAGAAACAGTAGACCTTCAAGAATATCCTTATTTCCAGCAAGGAACAATTATTTTATTATGGGTACTAACCTCGCTAATGAGATTATGATGAGTTATGTATGAAGGGAGTTTTCAAGTGTGCGAGGGAAGATGATAAAAAGATCCAGGAGTGTCAAACGCTCAAAATTGGGGATGCCCCCATGCACCCCCAACAAATATTCAAGGAGACTCAAGCGTCTAAGCTTGGGGATTCCCCCGTGCATCCCCTTCTCCATCAACATTATCAGTTCGTCTTTCGTTCCACTATATTTTAATCACTTCATGTGTTATGTGCTATGCTTGGAGCGTCTTGCTTTTAGTTTTCCTTTTTAGTTTTCCTTAGCTTTTCATAACGAGTCGGAACTCAGCTTTCTTTATGTGGGAGAGAAACACGCTCCACTTCTACCTAGAACATAACATAGAATTTTCATGTCTATCCTTGCTGTGTGTGTTCTTTGTCTTTTAATAGCTACTATCATGCTTAGCTCTTAACTTTCATGCTTATCTTTTTACAGAGCTTTTGTTTAGTTGGTTGCTTGAACTCTCTTTATTTATCATGCTTATCTTATTAAGAGAGTTTGCTTCCGTTGCATTGGTTGATATGTCTATGATAAAGATGCTACGTGCATAATGGTGCTTAGTAGTTCATGTTTTCTTATGGTTAGTCTCAAATAGCTGGGGGGTTCCCAATGTGTTATTGGAGTACCAACATGATTTGTTTGCCTATGATGTGGTATGGTTTATTAATATCTTCCTTCAGAGAATTTACTTTGATTGACTTGGCGTATGCTCACGCATATTTAAGACTGTAAAGAAAGTCTGTCAAGCCTTGATGATCTTTTGTTTCTGAGTAGTGATATAACTCCCATGCCTGATTCAATGTTGCTTTGTCGCTCTGCATGATTATGACCGTCATTGCTCTCTTAGTTGGTCGCTCCCAGTCTTTTGCTAACCTCCACCTGTACTAAGCGGACTGACTGCTTGTGCATCCACATTCTTTTAAACCAGTTATGCCATATGAGTCCACCATACCTTCCTACATGGTATTTACCTGCCATTCCTAACGGAGACTTGCATGTACCATCTCAAAATCATTCAAAGAAAAGCATTCCTATTTTGTGCCTCTGTTGTAAGTCTATGAGGAAGTATTAGTTAATTCATAATCTTTTTAAGTTGGACAAGCTTCACCCCGGGATTGCATGTATAATGTGCAAACCTATAATACGGGAAGGAACTGGCATTGAGTGCGCCCGGCTCAAAATTAATATAACAAACAAACCCTCCTTCACACTTTGTTCATGAGAAATCAGAAAACTTTGGCAGTGATAAACAAAGGAGATTAAGAGGATGTGATCGTCCTCATTCGGGAGCCGTTCCTCGAAACTTGTCCATCTCAAGAAGTGATTGAGTTGTCTGGTAGCATTCGTTGACGAAACATGCATGATCTAAAAAAAATTATTACCTCTGTTTTAAAACCAAGAGCTCCGGTACATGTTTTGTCTTTGTTTCCGACTGCGGGTTTTCAACCTTGCCAACAAAAGCCACGGCTCGAGAGTCTCCACCTTCTTTTAAAGCACCAACTACTGAGAGCATGATTGTCATTCTGAGTGTAATGTGCATTGTCCCAAAGTAGCATTGTCTTTTGCATGATTGTCATATCGTTTATTTTGAAATCAGTGTATCTAGTCATCACTTAAAACTTGGAGGTGCCCCTGCATTTATGTTTTGCTTCACTAAAGGGGGCAAGCGAGATATCACTTTATCATATTTGCACACCATGTTCATTACAAATCTATTTGATGTTTCAGTATCATATTGTTAAACTTTCAGTTCTTTGTGACTTTCTCATGAGGCAACTTAATTACTATAGATTCATTGTCTCAGTAAGCTTTTGTCATGTGACTATGAAAAAGTCCTATATGGTTAATAGCATGTCACCACAGAAATTATTCTTGTTATCATTTACCTACTCGAGGACGAGCAGGAATTAAGCTTGGGGATGTTGATACGTCCAAAACGTATCTATATTTTTTGCTTGCTCCATGCCTCTTTTGGGTGATATTGCTATGATATTTATACACTTCCATACACTTTTGATCATATTTGGACTAACCTATTAACTCAGTGCACCCCAGTGCCAGTTTCTGATTTCGGCTGTTTTTGTATTTCAGGTTTTCCCATTACGAGAACCGCCAGAAAAATACCGGAAAAATTATATAAAAAATCAGCGTTCCAGAAGGTTCCCGGTAGCCAAAGTACAGCAGGGGGGGCACCAGGGCTCCAGGCGCCCTGGTGGCGCGCCCCCCCTGGCCGCGCCGGGGGGGCGCTTGGGCCCCCCGAGCCTCGTCTGATGCCCCCCTTTGGCATATATTTATACCGTCTCCCGAAACCCTCGAGACGGGAACTCTTTTTCGCGATCTCATCTCTGTTCCGCCGCCGCCGCCGCTTCCAAGATCGGGAGCACCAGGAGAACTCTTCCCGGCACCCTGCCGGAGAGGAGGATCACCACCGGGAGCTTCTCCACCACCATGGACGCCTCCCGGATGAGTTGTGAGTAGTCTCCCTTGGACCATGGGTCCATGACCAGTAGCTATGTGATGTTCTCCTCCCGTTCTTGTGCTTCACTAATTAGTCCTCGTGAGCTGCCCTACATGATCGAGGCACATATGTAATCCTTATGCTGTTGCTATGATGAGTTTGCTGGGATCCGATGGATTATGAGATTATGTTCAGATTGTGTTTGAGTAATATATTTGATTCACCTCTTTTATATTTATGTTCGTAAGTAATTATTGCATGTTCTCCGTTGTTATTTATTGCTTTGGCCAAGTAGTAGGTAGTGACTCCAAGAGGGAACGTTATGCTTGATTGTGGGTTCATGCCCCTCGATGACTAGCTTGAGTGACAGAAACATGAGTCTTGGAGATGTGCTGTTGCCACAAGGGGGAAAACAACGGTGCTTGTGCCCGCGGGTGCAAGGATTGTTTACTTTACGCAAAGTTCTTTTAATGCAGTTGTCTATTGCTTTGAGTTTACACTATGGGTGGGACTCGCAACTTAATACCAGCGAGATGTTCTGGATAGATATCTCAAGGTGGATGATTAGTAGTAGATGCAGATGGATTTCGGTCTACTTACCTTGGCGTACCGCCCATGCTTTGAACCTCTACCTTTCTTGTAACATAGTTAGCATTGGTTTGCGCACATAATTTTGTCAATTGCCCAGCTATAATTCGTTTACCTCACATAGTTGTTTTATCGTCTTTTGGGAGAGAGACATCACTAGTGAACATCATGAGACTCTGGTCCATATTACCATCATTGATCACATCCGCTATTTACTTTCAGCTTTTTATTTACTATTGCAATTATATCTATCACTACTATCACTTGCGTTTGATCCTTTGTAAACTACAAGGCCGGAGGGATTGACAACCTCTCTGTACTCGTTGGGAGCAAAGTTATTTGTATCTGTGTGCAGGTCCACGTTGATTGCTAATATCTGGTGCCGTTAGCAGTTGACACCTTCTTGTTGAAACTGGGAGTCTCAGGGAAATCGATCCTTGGTATTGCCAAGGGAAAACTTCCGCTACACTGCATCTCAAACCTTCCACTTGGGGTAACCAACGAGGGGCAAGAAGCCATCAATATCTGCATGGAGTTTCTAGGACCATTGTATCAGATAGAGGAACACAGTTTACTTCAAAGTTCTGGAAGTAGTTGCATGACACTTTGGGTACAAGGCTTGAGTTCAGTACAACCTTTCATCCACAGACAAATGGACAAATGGAGAGAGTCAATCATATTCTGGAGGACATGTCAAGTTGTTTTGCGCTAGATTAAGTATCTTGTTGGGATGATAACTTACCTTGCGCAGAGTTATCTTATAACAACAGTTATTAGACCCTGTCTGCAGATGGCCCCTTTCGAGGCTTTGTACGGAAGGAGGTGCAAGACACCGTTGATGTGGGATGAAGTCGGAGAACGGAAGTTATTTGGACTCGATTTAATCAGAGATTCAGAGGAGAAGGTCAAGTTGATCCATGACAGACTGAAGATAGCCCAGTCGCGACAGTAGAGTTATGCAGATACAAAACGTAATGAGGTAACCTACAAAGTTGGAGATAGAGCATATCTTCATGTGTCCCCACTTCTAGGAGTTAAGCGTTTTGGAGCTAAGGGTAAACTGGCACCAAGATTTGTGGGACCGTACATAGTTTTGGAGCGCAGAGGAGAAGTAGCTTATCAGCTAGAGTTGCTTGAAACTTTTTCCGTAGTTCATGAACTGTTTCACGTTTCCCAGTTGAAAAAGTGTCACGCAGAGATGGCTGATATTCCGTTACAAGATACAGTTCCCCTGGAAGCAATTCAGTTAGAGAGTGATCTGACTTATGAGGAGAAGCCTATCAAGATTCTCGAGTGTCCCGACAGAGTTACCCGCAACAAAGTCATCAAGTTTTGCAAAGTTCAGAGTTACCCGACAGAGTCACCATACAAGGTATGAAGCCATCTGGGAACGAGAGGAACACATTCGACAGGACCACCCACACCTATTTTCTAGCCAACCAGAATCTCGAGGGCGAGATTCATCTTAAGGTGGGGTAGGTTTGTAACATCCCAATTTTTAATTTGGATGTTATCATAGATCATTCATATGCATTCATCATTTCAGCATTTTGAAATTTGATTTTATTTGGAAATTGATCAAAAGACTTTAAGAAACTCAAGGACCCAAGTGAGACAGTTGGAAGTTTCCAAAGAGGACCCACAATTTTACTATTTTCAAAAAGGGGTTGCATCAAATATTATTTTTACCAATTTTCATTTTCAACATTTTTTAAAATAATGAGAGAAGATAATATGACTTCTTCAAAACAAAATAAAAATGTTGGAAATGGAATTTTGAGTAAAAATATATTTATTGGAATTTTTATTTACCCAAGTATTTTATTTGTACTAAAAAGTTTATTTTTATTTTAGGTATTTAGGCCCAGAAAAATGTTCACCAGGTCAATAATATGGCCCTAAGTACGTGTGAATTTTTCTCTAATTTTCAAAAATGTATTTACTGAATTGTTTCTATTTATTTTGTATTTTGGGCCGAAGCCCAGCCAGCCCACCAAGCCGCCTCCTCCCGCACGCCGACTTGGACTGGGCCGTACGCCACCGGGCGTGTGGCCGCCTCGGACCCCGGTCGACCCCCTGCCCAAGTCGGACCACCCGGGGGCCGTTATAAGTCGAGCCCCACCGCCGCCTCCTCCCCACACCACCACCGCCGCCAGCAACGTCGCCGCCTCGTTGCCGCACAGCGCCGCTCGCCGCCGCCCGCAACTCCCCGCACCACCCAGCCGAGCCCCGCTCGCCGCCGCTGCCAACACCACCGCCGACGCCGCCGGACATCGTCGCCGCTGTAGACGTCGGAGCTTCGCCGCCACCCGACCTGATGCCCGCCGCCCGAAACCTGTCTCGCCGGTCAACTCGGTAAAAACCGATTAATTTTTCCCGGTTTTCTTTCGGGTTTTTTAATCCCTAGATCGGTTTTTTAGAAAACCCTAGGTCCATTTTTAGGTTTTATTATACAGTGAACGTCTGCTGTTTAGGTTTAGAAAACGAATGTTCGTTATTTAGTCTTTTCTTTTTCTATTTATATTTAGTCAGGGACCTATCCGCGATTCAAGTCATTACAGATTAGTCCCTAATCTTAAAACGATCACTATTTTTTACTCGTTAGTCGGAATTAGATGAAACCAGTACCAAACTCTTCGTTTTGATCTCATCTATCTAGTAATCCAACTCAAACTTGTTTTTGAAAGTTTTAAAATTTGAATTCAAATAGCTTTGTATTTGAAATTCTTTTAATCATAACTTGAGTTTGATAACTCCGTTTGGGTTGATTCTTTTGGAAAATCGAAGCTCTTGACCTAAACTTTATGATAAGACCAAATTCACTTAATTTTGGTACTGTTAGAATTTTTTCTGTTGCAAGAGTTATTCGCTTGTTTTCAAAACTTTTCAAGATCTGATCTTTGATTCGGTTGCATGATTGCTTATGTATGCTATTGTTGGATTGTGATAGAATTTTCGGAGTGCGAAGCTTGCTACGATGAGTCTCTAGGTTTCAATGATCATCGGCAAGGCAAGTTCATACTTTGATCATACTTTTCAATATCCATTTTTTATTGCATTAGTTCTACCCTCATAGATTGCATGAGTAGGACTTGGTTACATGTGGTATTGTTGAGTAGTTCCTGAGGTAGGAACCTATGACTTGTGATCAACCCCGGGAATATACATTTTGTTACTTATTGCTTAGCCATGCTCGTAGACGTAGATGTGTATGTGAGATTCATGAAAGTTGTGAGTGTAATAACAACTAAGGGAAATTTTTAAGGTGGCAACCTTAATACACAACTGGGTGGATTGGTTGCAGGGTACCTGGAGAATCCAGTGTTGTCCTAGGATATCCCAGAGGAACCGTGTGATCATCCTATAGAATGCCACCCAGACTCAAAGGGATCATATATCATTCATGCCTAGAAACTTCCGTGTGCAGCCACAAACCATTATGGGCTCTGGCATAGTTGACTATGTTGTGTGAACTCTTTCAGTGGTGGACTAGTAGATTTAGGGGAAAGTAGGTCTTGGGGAACGTAGTATTTCAAAAAAAAAATCCTAAGATCACACAAGATCTATCTAGGAGAAGCATAGCAACGAGCGGGGAGAGTGTGTCCACATATCCTCCTAGACCGAAAGCGGAAGCGTTTAGTAACGCGGTTGATGTAGTCGAACGTCTTCGCGATCGAACTGATCCAAGCACCGAACGTACGGCACCTCCGCGTTCAGCACACATTCAGCTCGATGACGTCCCACAAACTCTTGATCCAGTTGAGTGTCGCGGGAAAGCTTCGTCAGCACGACGGCATTGTGACGGTGATGATGAAGTTACCGGCGCAGGGCTTCGCCTAAGCACTACAACGATATGACCCAGGTGTATAACTATGGAGGGGGCACTACACACGGCTAAGAAATCAACTTGTGTGTCCTAGGGTGCACCCTTGCCCCCGTATATAAAGGATCAAGGGGAGGCCGGCCGAACCCTATGGTGTGCTGATGTCTACACACGCTTCTACTCTTGTAGACTATGTTGGGCCTCCAAGCGCAGAGGTTTGTAGGATAGCAGCAATTTCCCTCAAGTGGATGACCTAAGGTTTATCGAACTCAGGGAAGTAGAGGTTGAAGATGGTCTCTCTCAGGCAACCCTGCAACTAAGATACAAGAAGTCTCTTGTGTCCCCAACACACCTAATACACTTGTTAGATGTATAGGTGCACTAGTTCGGCGAAGAGATGTTAAATGGCAAGTGATATGGATGGCAAAACAAAGTAATATAAATCTGTAATAAAAAGTGCAGCAAGCAAACAAGTGGTAAACGTGAGCACAAATGGTATTGCAATGGTGGAAACAAGGCCTAGGGATCATACTTTCACTAGTGGCAACTCCCAACAACATTAACATAATCGAATCACATGATATTTCCCATAAAACATGCAATGGAGACCCACCCGGAGGTCATTCCTTCGTGGTCAAGAGAGGACGAGAATTATGTAGGGCTACAAAAGCACACCTCAAAGTTCGTAGTTCTCAATCTATGGATTTCCCAATGTCACCGTGACCATCCAAAGAGAGTCCCACAATCACCACAACATATCTAAAGGATAGTCAAAGACAAGCACCAAGAGACTCTCAATCTTCAATCAACACACAAGAGAGGAAATCACTCATGAAAATATTTTTCTAATCCATGTCCAATAGACCGCTGTCACCTTGGTCTCGGGGATTATACTAAATAAAGACAAGTGAGTACATCAATCCAATACATAGAGGAAGGGGAAATATCATGGGATCACCCTAGATTAACATAGCCTATGATCACAACGAAGATGACATCATGGGAGAGGGAGATAACAACATAGCTACACGTACGAGCCCTCGGCCCCGGAGAAGACTACTCACACATGGACATGGTGAGGAGGAGGTTGATGATGGTGTTGATGGAGAGGTGCAGCCCCGCGAGGCGGAGACGGCCGGCGGCAGCCACGGAGGCGGCGACGGCGGCCCTTGGGGGCGGCGGCCCTAGGGGGCGGCGGCGGCCCTCGGGGCGGCGGCGGCCCTAGGGGGCAGCGGCTCCTTGGCCCCCCTTCTTCCTGGTGGATGGTGCTGCAATGGTGCTAGTCCTCCCCTCCAAGATGGCGGCTCAGGAGGAGGAAAATTCGTGGCCCTTGGTGACCTAGGTTTCCTCTCTTTATATAGACTCTTGGATTCCCGTCATCAGATTTTGGGCCTCAGTAAAACGGGCTTTACTCTGCCGTCCGGACTCCGATTTAGACGAATTTTATATGCAGAAGCATCGGCTCGAAATTCCCCACAACTTTCGCAACTAGACTTTTTCCGTTTGACGTTGTCTTCGCGCCGGAACGTGACCATCTTTAAAAAACATTCTCAGACAGATTTCAGGAAAGTCAGAGTCCTACTCCAATACGACTCCTTTTGCGTTTTTGTCAATTTCCAAGTAATTCCTACACAATAAAGTGTAAAAAAAGAACATTGTGCACTTTTGCAACCATTAGTAGGTTAGTACAAATATGATCAAAAGTGTATGGAAGTGCATAAATATCATAGCAATATCACACAAAAAAGGCATGGAGCAAGCAGAAATTATAGATACGTTTTGGACGTATCAACATCCCCAAGCTTAATTCCTGCTCGTCCTCGAGTAGGTAAATGATAACAAGCATAATTTCTGTGGTGACATGCTATTAACCATATAAGAACTTTTAACAGTCACATGACAAATGCTTACTGAGATAATGAATCTGTAGTAATTAAGTTTCCTCATGAGAATATCACAAAGAACTAAAAGTTTTACAATATGATACTGAAACACTCAATAGATTTGTAGTGAGCATGGTGTGCAAACATGACAAAGTGATACCTCGCTTGCCCCCTTTAGTGAAGCAAAACATAAATGCAGGGGCACCTCCAAAGTTTAAGTGACGACTAGATACAATGATTTCAGAATAAACAATATCATAATCATGCAAAAGACAATGGTACTTTGGGACAATGCACATTACACTCAGAATGATAGTCATGCTCTCAATAGTTGGTGCTTTAAAGAAAGAAGGTGGAGACTCTCGAACCGTGGCTTTTGTTGGCAAGGTTGAAAATCCGTGGTCCGAAACAAAAACTAAACATGTACCAGAGCTCTTGATTTTTAAAAACAGAGGTGATAATTATTTTTTTAGAATATGCATGTTTCGTCAACGAATGCTAGCAGATAACTCAATTACTTCTTGAGCTGGACAAGTTTCGAGGAACGGCTCCCGAATGAGGACGATCACATCCTCTTAATCTCCTTTGTTTATCACTGCCAAAGTTTTCTGATTTCTCATGAACAAAGCTTGAAGGAGGGTTTGTTTGTTGTATATTTTTTAATGAGCCGGGCGCACTCTATGCCAGTTCCTTCTCGTATTATGGGTTGCACATTAGACATGCAATCCCGGGGTGAAGCTTGTCCAACTTAAAAAGATCATGAATTAACTACTACTTCCTCATGAGCTAAAACAGAGGCACAAAAGAGAAATGCTTTTTTTTGAATAATTTCGAGATGGTACATGAAAGTCTTTGTTAGGAATGGCAGGTAAATACCATGTATAGGAAGGTATGGTGGACTCATATGGCATAATTGGTTTAAAGGATTTTGGATGCACAAGCAGTCAGTCCGCTTAGTACAGGCGAAGGTTAGCAAAAGACTGGGAGCGACCAACTAAAAGAGCAATGACGGTCATAATCATGCAGAGCGACAAAGCAACATTGAATCGGGCATGGAAGT
This sequence comes from Secale cereale, assembly GCA_902687465.1. Lineage (NCBI taxonomy): Eukaryota > Viridiplantae > Streptophyta > Magnoliopsida > Poales > Poaceae > Secale > Secale cereale. Next base: position 397,107,953 of record LR738715.1, on the reverse strand, counting down.
TATATCGCTACTCAGAAATTAAATATCATCAAGGCTTGATGGATTTTCTTTACAGTCTTAAATATGCGTGAGCATATGCCAAGTCAATCAAAATAAATTCTTGGAGGAAGATATCACTTGACCATACCACATCATAGGCAAACAAATCATGTTGGTACTCCAATAACACATTGAGAACCCCCCAGCTATTTGAGACTAACCATAAGAAAACATGAACTACTAAGCACCATTATGCACGTAGCGTTTGTATCACAGACATATCAACCAGTGCAACAGAAGCCAACTCTCTTAATAAGACAAGCATGATAACTAAAGAGAGTTCCAGCGACCAACTAAACAAAAGCTCTTTAAAAAGAAAAGCGTGAAAGCTAAGAGCTAAGCATGACAGTAGCTATTGAAAGACAAAGAACATACACAGCAAAGATAGACATGAAAATTCTATGTTGTGTTCTAGGTTGAAGTGGAGCGTGTTTCTCTCCCGCACAAAGAAGGCTGAGTTCCAACTCGTTATGAACAGCAAGCAAAGCTAAAGAAAACTAAAAAGGAAACTAAAAGCAAGACGCTCCAAGCATAACACATAACATATGAAGTGATAAAAATATAGCGGAACGAAAGACGTACTGATAATTGTTGATGGAGAAGGAGATGCACGGGGGCATCCCCAAGCTTAGACGCTTGAGTCTTCTTGAATATTTCTTGGGGTTGCATGGGGGCATCCCCAAGCTTGAGCGTTTGACACTCTTGAATCTTTTTATCATCTTCCCCCGCACACTTGAAAACTCCCTTCATACATAACTCATCATAATCTGATTAGCGAGGTCAGTACCCTTAATAAAATAATTTTTCCTTGCTGGAAATAAGGATATTCTTGAAGGTCTACTGTTTCTCAAGATTGCCAAAAGGTTTTTGCAAAGAAAAAGCAAGCTCAAGGTTTGCAAAATGAAGAAAAGGCAAAACAGGACAGAATCTGTGAAAAACAGACCAGCAGGTAGTAAATAATTTTTTTGAGGCACTTCTGCAACTCAAATCAAAAAACTCAGAACAGATGCCCGAAAGCCAATTGTATAGAGGACGTTGTCGAAAAAATTCAGACCAAAAAGACGATCTGATGATTTTATACGAATTTTTCTATCCAAGGACAGAATCTGTTTCCTGGACAGCACGTCACAACTTTTGAACTTTCTTGCAATCAGAGGCTAAACTTGGCACAAAGCTGAAAAGTAAAGATACAATGACGATGCTACTGTAGTAGCAAACATCAAGACCACTAAAAACTGAAAGAACAAACTGAAAGCAAAGATAACAAGGGTTGTCTCCCTAGAGCTCTTTCTTTATAGCCATAGAGATAGGCTTAAGACTTTAATGATGCTCTCGTAGGAATAAGAGTTGAAGAACAAAAGAGAGCATCAAGAAGCAAATACCAAACACATTTAAGCCTAACATGCTTCCTATGCATAGGAATATTGCAATAGAATAATTCATTGAAGCACAAAGCAATAAGCATAGGAAGACAAAACATGTGCAGCTTCAAAACCTTCAACATAAAGAGAGGGAACTTGATATTATTGAAATATCTATAAGCATATGTTCCCTTTTCATAATAATTTTCAGTGGGATCACAAATAAACTCAACAATATAAGCATCACATAAAGCATTGTTACCATGATCCACATGCAAAAAGGTACTCTTACTCTCCACATAAGCATCTTTGGGGAGCCCATGGTTAGGACTTTTTAGCATTAACGTTTTCAGTCTCCCCCAAGCTTGAGCTACGCTTTCTCCGTCACGAGACCTAAAGTTATAGATATAGTTCCTGTCTCGATGAATTTCATGAAGAGGATAAAACTTAGTATAAAAGAGAGACATAAGCTCTTGCCAATCAAGCAAGTGCGAGTTATCGAGAAGCTTATACCAATCTGAAACTTTATCTATAAGTGATACGACGAACAATTTCCTCATGACAAACTCCCTTGATACACCCGCAAGCTTAAATAATGAACATAATTGTGACAGATATAGCAAGTGTTCACCGGGATGTCTGTCTCCTGCATAACGATTAGCCAAAACATAATCGATAATACCAGCTGGTATTTTATAGGGCACAATTTCAGTAGGGGGAGGAGCAACCACCACAGGTGTAGGGCGTCTTCCCACAAGCAACGAACTAAGATTGCGGTTTTCCATAAACATAACTAGTGAAATAAAAACAAGAAACAAAAAGATTTAATTGCAAGATCTAAAGATATACCTTCAAGCACTCACCTCCCGGCAACGGCGATAGAAATAGCTTGATGTCTACACACGCTTCTACTCTTGTAGACTATGTTGGACCTCCAAGCGCAGAGGTTTGTAGGACAGCAGCAATTTCCCTCAAGTGGATGACCTAAGGTTTATCGAACTCAGGGAAGTAGAGGTTGAAGATGGTCTCTCTCAAGCAACCCTGCAACTAAGATACAAGAAGTCTCTTGTGTCCCCAACACACCTAATACACTTGTTAGATGTATAGGTGCACTAGTTCGGCGAAGAGATGTTAAATGGTAAGTGATATGGATGGCGAAACAAAGTAATATAAATCTGTAATAAAAAGTGCAGCAAGCAAACAAGTGGTAAACGTGAGCACAAATGGTATTGCAATGGTGGAAACAAGGCCTAGGGATCATACTTTCACTAGTGGCAACTCCCAACAACATTAACATAATCGAATCACATGATATTTTCCATAAAACATGCAATGGAGACGCACCCGGAGGTCACTCCTTCGTGGTCAAGAGAGGACAAGAATTATGTAGGGCTACAAAAGCACACCTCAAAGTTCGTAGTTCTCAATCTATGGATTTCCCAATGTCACCGCGGTCATCCAAAGAGAGTCCCACAATCACCACAACATATCTAAAGAAAAGTCAAAGACAAGCACCAAGAGACTCTCAATCTTCAATCAACACACAAGAGAGGAAATCACTCATGAAAATATTTTTCTAATCCATGTCCAATAGACCGCTGTCACCTTGGTGTCGGGGATTATACTATATAAAGACAAGTGAGTACATCAATCCAATACATAGAGGAAGGGGAAATATCATGGGATCACCCTAGATTAACATAGCCTATGATCACAACGAAGATCACATCATGGGAGAGGGAGATAACCACATAGCTACACGTACGAGCCCTCGGCCCCGGAGAAGACTACTCACACATGGACATGGTGAGGAGGAGGTTGATGATGGTGTTGATGGAGAGGTGCAGCCCCGCGAGGAGGAGACGGCCGGCAGCAGCCACGGAGGCGGCGGCCTAGGTTTCGTCTCTTTATATTGACTCTCGGATTCCCGTCATCAGATTTTGGGCCTGAGTAAAACGGGCTTTACTCGGCCGTCCGGACTCCGATTTGGACGAATTTTATATCCAGAAGCATCGCCTCGAAATTCCCCACAACTTTCGCAACTAGTCTTTTTCCGTTTGTTGTTGTCTTCGGGCAGGAACGTGACCATCTTTAAAAAACGTTCTCAAACAGATTTCAGGAAAGTCAGAGTCCTACTCCAATACGACTCCTTTTGCGTTTTTGTCAATTTCCAAGTAATTCCTACACAATAAAGTGTAAAAAAGAACATTGTGCACTTTTGCAACCATTAGTAGGTTAGTCCAAATATGATCAAAAGTGTATGGAAGTGCATAAATATCATAGCAATATCACACAAAAAAGGCATGGAGCAAGCAGAAATTATAGATACGTTTTGGACGTATCATGTGCCCCAAGAGAGGTGTTCCTACTAGGAATAGGAATCATATTCCTAGTAGGAATCCACCAAGAGGGAGAGGAGGAAGGAAGGAGAGGGAGAGGGATAAGGAAAGGCGGGCGCCGCCCCCCTCCTAGTCCAATTAGGACTCAAGGGGGAGGGGGCGCGTGGCCTGCCCTAGCCGCCCGTGTCTCTCTCCACGAAGGCCCATGTGGCCCATTAGTTCTATCTGGGGGTTCCGATAACCCTCCGGCACTCCGGTTTTATCCGAAACTTCTCTGGAACACTTCTGGTGTCCAAATATAGTCATCCTATTTATCAATTTTTATGTCTTGACCATTTCGAGACTCCTCATCACGTTTGTGATCTCATCCGGGACTCTGAACAACCTTCAGTACATCAAAACACATAAACTCATAATACCGATCATCATCGAACGTTAAGCGTGCGGACCCTATGGGTTCGAGCATTATGTATACATGACCGATACTCATATCCGGTCAATAACCAATAGCGGAACCTGGATGCTCATTTTGGTTCCTACTTATTCTACGAAGATCTTTATTGGTCAAACTGCATAACTACATACATTGCTCCCTTTGTCATCGGTATGTTACTTGCCCGAGATTCGATCGTCAGTATCATCATACCTAGTGCAATCTCGTCACCGGCAAGTCTCTTTACTCGTTCCGTAATACATCATCTCGTGACTAACTCATTAGTCGTTTGATTGCAAGGCTTATTATGATGTGTATTACCGAGAGGCCCAGAGATACCTCTCCGACACTCGGGGTGACAAATCCTATTCTCGATCCATGCCAACACGACAAACACCTTCGGAGACACCTGTAGAGCATCTTTATAATCACCCAGTTACATTGTAACATTTGATAGCACACAAGGTGTTCCTCCGTTATTCAGGAGTTGCATAATCTCATAGTCATAGGAAGATGTATAAGTTATGAAGAAAGCAATAGCAGAAAACTAAACGATCATATTGCTAAGCTAACGGATGGGTCTCGTCCATCACTTCATTCTCCTAATGATGTGATCCCATTGATCAAATAATAACTCATGTCTATGGTTAGGAAATATAACCATCTTTGATTAACGAGCTAGTCTAGTAGAGGCATACTACAGACAGTCTGTTTCGTCTATGTATTCACACATGTATCAAGTTTCCGGTTAATACAATTCTAGCATGAATAAAATACATTTATCACGATGTATAAGGAAATATAAATAACAACTTTATTATTTCCTCTGGGACATATTTCCTTCAATCTCCCACTTGCACTAGAGTCAATAATCTAGATTACATAGTAATGATTCTAACACCCATGGAGTCTTGGTGTTGATCATGTTTTGCTCGTGGTAGAGGCTTAGTCAACGGGTCTGTAACATTCAAATTCGTATGCATCTTGCAAATTTCTATTTCTCCCTCCTTGACTTGATCGCGGATGGAATTTAAGCATCTCTTAATGTGCTTGGTTGTCCTGTGTTGTCACGAAAGATTTTCATTGGACCCAATGCACTAGGTATTACACCAAGATCGGATATGAACTCCTTCATCCAGACTCCTTCATTTGCTGCTTCCGAAGGAGCTATGTACTCCACTTCACACATAGATCCCGCCACCACGCTCTGCTTGGAACTGCACCAACTGACAGCTCCACCGTTCAACAATAATACATGACAAGCATATCCTTTGTCCTTTTCAGGTACTTCAGGATGTTCTTGACCGCTATCCAGTGATCCATTCCTAGATTACTTTGGTACATCCCTGATAAACATATCTCAAGGAACACATCAGGTCTGGTACATCATTGCATACATGATAGATCCTATGGCTGAGGCATAGGGACTGACTTTCATTTTCTCTCTATCTTCTACATTGGTTAGACATTGAGTCTTACTCAATTTCACACCTTGTAACACAAGCATGAACCCTTTCTTTGACTGATCCAATTTGAACTTCTTCAAAACTTTATCAAAGTATGTGCTTTGTGAAAGTCCAATTAAGCGTCTTGATCTATCTCTATAGATCTTGATGGCCAATATATAAGCAGCTTCACCGAGGTCTTTCATTGAAAAATTCTTATTCAAGTATCCTTTTATGCCATCCAGGAATTCTCTATCATTTCCAATCAACAGTATGTCATCCACATATAATATCAGAAAAGCTACAAAGCTCCCACTCACTTTCTTGTAAATACAGGCTTCTCCCAAAGTCTGTATAAAACCATATGCTTTGATCACCTCATCAAAACGTATATTCCAACTCCGAGATGCTTGCACCAGTCCATAGATGGATTGCTGGAGCTTGCACACTTTGTTATTAACATTAGGATCGACAAAACCTTCTGGTTGCATCATATACAACTCAATGTCCATTAAGGAATGCAGTTTTGACATCCATTTGCCAGATTTCATAATCATAAAATGTGGCAATTGCTAACATGATTCGGACAGACTTAAGCATCGCTACGGGTGGGAAAGTCTCATTGTAGTCAACTCCCTTAACTTGTCGAAAACCTTTCACAACAAGTCGAGCTTTGTAGACAGTAACATTACCATGGGCGTTAGTCTTCCTCTTAAAGATCCATTTATTTTCAATGGCTTGCAGATCATCGGGCAAGTCAACCAAAGTCCACACTTTGTTCTCATACATGGATCCCATCTCAGATTTCATGGCCTCAAGCCATTTTGCGGAATCTGGGCTCATCATCGCTTCCTCATAGTTCATAGGTTCATCATGGTCTAGTAACATGACTTCCAGAACCAGGTTACTGTACCACTCTGGTGCGGAACGTACTCTGGTTGAGCTACGAGGTTCAGCAGTAAATTGATCTCAAGTTTCATGATCATCATCATTAGCTTCCTCGCTGATTGATGTTGGAATCACTGGAACTAGTTTCTGTGATGTACTACATTCCAATTCGAGAGAAGGTACAATTACCTCATCAAGTTCCACTTTCCTCTCACTCACTTCTTTCGAGAGAAACTCCTTCTCTAGAAAGGATCCATTCTTAGCAACGAATATCTTGCCTTCGGATAAGTGATAGAAGGTGTACCCGACAGTTTCCTTTGGGTATCCTATGAATACACATTTCTCCGACTTGGGTTCGAGCTTATCAGGCTAAAGCTTTTTCACATAAGCATCGCAGCCCCAAACTTTAAGAAACGACAACTTGGGTTTCTTGCCAAACCACAGTTCATACGTTGTACTGTCAACGGATTTAGATGTTGCTGTATTTAACGTGAATGCAACTGTCTCTAAAGCATAACCCCAAAAATATAGTGGTAAATCAGTAAGAGACATCATAGATCGCACCATATCTAATAAAGTACGGTTGCGACATTCGGACACACCATTACACTATGGTGTTCCAGGTGGTGTGAGTTGTGAAATTATTCCACATTGTTTAAAATGAACACTAAACTCTTAACTCAAATATCTGCCTCCACGATCAGATCCTAGAAACTTTATTTTCTTGTTACGATAATTCTCTACTTCCCTCTAAAATTCTTTGAACTTTTCAAATGTTTCAGACGTGTGCTTCATCAAGTTGATATACTCATATCTGCTCAAATCATCAGTGAAGGTCAGAAAATAACGATACCCGCCGCGAGCCTCAACACTCATCGGTCCGCATACTTCAGTATGTATGATTTCTAACAAATCAGTTGCTCGCTCCATTGTTCCGGAGAATGGAGTTTTAGTCATCTTGCCCATGAGGCATGGTTCGCAAGCACCAAGTGATTCATAATCAAGTGATTCCAAAAGTCCATCAGCATGGATTTTCCTCATGCGCTTTACACCAATATGACCTAAACGACAGTGCCACTAATAAGTTGCACTATCATTATCAACTTTGCATCTTTTGGCTTCAATATTATGAATATGTGTGTCACTACATTCAAGATCTAACAAGAATAGACCACTCTTTAAGGGTGCATGACCATAAAAGATATTACTCATATAAATAGAACATACATTATTCTCTGATTTAAATGAACAACCGTCTCACAACAAACAAGATCCAGATATAATGTTCATGCTCAACGCTGGCACCAAATAACAATTATTTAGGTCTAAAACTAATCCCGAAGGTAGATGTAGAGGTAGCGTGCCGACGGCGATCAAATCGACTTCGGACCCATTTCCCACGCGCATCGTCACCTCGTCCTTAGCTAATCTTTCTTTAATCTATAGCCCCTGTTTCGAGTTACAAATATTAGCAACCGAACTAGTATCAAATACCCAGCTGCTACTAGGAGCATTAGTAAGGTACATATCAATAACATGTATACCAAATATACCTTTGTTCACTTTGCCATCCTTCTTATCCGCCAAATACTTGGGGCAGTTCCGCTTCCAGTGTCCAGTCCCTTTGTAGTAGAAGCACTCAGTTTCAGGCTTGGCTCCAAACTTGGGTTTCTTCGCGGGAGTAGCAACTGTCTTGCTATTCTTCTTGAAGTTCCCCTTCTTTCCCTTGCCCTTTTTCTTGGAACTAGTGGTCTTGTTAACAATCAACACTTGATGCTCCTTTTTTATTTCTACCTTCGTAGCTTTGAGCATAGCGAAGAGCTCGGGAATTGTCTTCTGCATCCCTTGCATATTATAGTTCATCACGAAGCCTTTATAGCTTGCTGGCGGTGATTGAAGAACTCTATCAATAACACTATCTTTGTCAGCTTTGCAACCAAGTTGAGTCATGTGATTGTAGTACCGAGACATTCTGAGTAAGTGTTCATTGATAGAACTGTTCTCCTCCATCTTGCAGCTATAGAACTTATTGGAGACTTCATATCTCTCAATTCGGTCATTTGCTTGAAATATTATCTTCAACTCTTGGAACATCTCATATGCTCCATGAAGTTCAAAACGTCTTTGAAGTCTCGATTCTAAGCCGTAAAGCATGGCACACTGAACTATCGAGTTGTCATCAGAACGAGCTTGCCAGATGTTCATAACATCCGGAGTTGCTCCTGCAATAGGCCTGTCACCTAGCTGTGCTTCCATGTTATAATTCTTCTATGCAGCAATGAGGATAATCCTCAAGTTACGGACCTAGTTCGTGTAGTTGCTACCATCATCTTTCAACTTAGTTTTCTCTAGGAACACATTAAAATTCAAGGGAACGGTAGCACGGGCCATTGATCTACTACAACATAGATATGCAAAAACTATTAGGACTAAGTTCATGATAAATTAAAGTTCAATTAATCATATTACTAAAGAACTCCCACTTAGATAGACATCCCTCTACTCATCTAAATGATCACGTGATCCAAATCAACTAAACCATGTCCGATCATCATGTGAGATGGAGTAGTTTTCAATGGTGAACATCTTATGTTGATCATATCTACTATATGATTCACGTTCGACCTTTCGGTCTCCAGTGTTCCGAGGCCATGTCTGTACATGCTAGGCTCGTCAAGTTTAACCCGAGTATTTTGCATGTGCAAAATTGTCTTACACCCATTGTATTTGAACGTAGAGCTTATCCCACCCGATCATCACGTGGTGTCTCGGCACGATGAACTTTCGCAACGGTGCATACTCTAGGAGAACACTTGTACCTTGAAATTTTGTAAGGGATCATCTTATAATGGTACCGGCGTACTAAGAAAAATAAGAAGCATAATAATATAAACATCACATGCAATCAAAATATGTGACATGCTATGGCCATCGTCATCTTGTGCTTTTGATCTCCATCTCCAAAGCATCATCATGATCTCCATCATCACCGGCTTGACACCATGATCTTCATCTTAGCATCGTGGTCATCTCGCCAACTATTGCTACTACTACTATCGCTAACTCATAGTGATAATGTAAAGCAATTACATGGCCTTCGCAATTCATACAATAAAGAGACTACCATAAGGCTCCTGCCAGTTGCCGATAATTTAGAAAACATGATCATCTCATACAATAACGTATAACTCATCACGTCTTGACCGTATCACATAACAACATTCCCTGCAAAAAGAAGTTAGACGTCTTCTACTTTGTTGTTGCAAGTTTTACGTGGATGCTACGGGCTTAGCAAGAACCGTTCTTACGTACGCATACAAAACCACAACGATTTTTCGACAAGTGTGATGTTTTAACCTTCACAAAGACTGGGCGTAGCCACACTCGATTCGACTAAAGTGAGAGAGACAGACACTCGCCGGTCACCTTAAAGCAGCGGGTGCTCGTAACGATGAAACCAATCTCAAGTAAGCATACGCGTAATATTGGTCCGGGCCGCTTCATCTCACAATACCGCCGAATCAAAGTATGACATGCTGGTAAGCAGTATGACTATTATCGCCCACAACTCATTGTGTTCTACTCGTGCATATCATCTACGCATAGACCTAGCTCATGACGCCACTGTTGGGGAACGTAGTATTTCAAAAAAATTCCTATGATCACACAAGATCTATCTAGGAGAAGCATTGCAACGAGCGGGGATAGTGTGTCCACGTACCCTCGTAGACCGAAAGCGGAAATGTTTAGTAATGCGGTTGATGTAGTCAAACGTCTTCGCAATCCAACCGATCCAAGCACCGAATGTATGGCACCTCCACGTTCAGCACACGTTCAGCTCGATGACGTCCCACGAATTCTTGATCCAGTTGAGTGTCGCGGGACAGTTTCGTCAGCACGATGGCATGGTGACGGTGATGATGGACTTACTAGCGCAGGGCTTCACCTAAGCACTGCAATGATATGACCGAGGTGTGTAACTGTGGAGGGGGCACCGCACACGGCTAATAAATCAACTTGTGTGTCCTAGGGTGCCCCCTCGCCCCCGTATATAAAGGGGAAAGGGGAGGCCGGCCGGCCCCTATTGTGCGCCCAAAGAGAGGGGTTCCTGCTAGGAATAGGAATCCACCAAGAGGGAGAGGGGGAAGGAAGGAGAGGGAGAGGGAGAAGGAAAGGGGGCGCCGCCCCCCTCCTAGTCCAATTCGGACTCAAGGGGGAGGAGGCGTGCGGCCTGCCCTAGCCACCCTCTCTCTCTCCACTAAGGCCCATGTGACCCATTAGTTCCCCTGGGGGGGTTCCAATAACCCTCCGGCACTCCGGTTTTATCCAAAACTTCCCCGGAACACTTCTGGTTTGCGAATATAGTTGTCCTATATATCAATCTTTATGTCTCGACCATTTCAAGACTCCTTGTCATGTCCGTGATCTCATCCGGGACACCGAACAACCTTTTAAAAAAAGTTTTGGGCCGAGCCAGTTGGGCTGAAGCCTAGCCAGCCCACCTTGCCGCCTCCTCCCGCGCGCCGACTCACGCCGGAGTCCAGCCGTCGTATGCCACCGAGCCGTGGCCGCCTCGGACCCAAGTCGGACCCTCCCGATGCCCTTTATAAGCTGAGCCCCGCCGCGCCTCCGCCCCACACCACCAATGCCGCCGGCCGCGCCGCTGCATCGCTGCCACACACGCCGCTCGCCGTCGCCTCTCCGCGTCGCGTTGGTGCCGCCTGCACCACCCCTCCTAGCCCCGCCGCCGCCCGCCGAGCCCCGCTCGCCACCGTCGCCAACGCCACCCCCGTCGCTGATGCCATCGCCGCCGCCCAACCCGCCACCCGCTGCCCGAAACCCGATCCGCCGCCCGGACCCGACCGGCCGGTCAACTCGGTAAAAACCGATTCGTTTTTCCCAGTTTTCTTTCGGTTTTTTTAAACCCTAGATCGGGTTTTTAAAAAAAACCTAGGTCTGTTTTTTTAGGTTTTATTATACAGCGAACGTCCGTTGTTTAGTTTCACAAAACGAACGTTCGTTATTTAGTCTTTTCTTTTTCATGTTATTTTTCGTCAAGGACCTATCCACGATTTAAGTTTTTACAAATTAGTCCCTAATCTTAAAACGATCACTACTTTTTACTCGTCAGCCGGAATTAGATGAAACGAATGCCAAACTCTTCGTTTTGATCTCACATATCCAGTAATCCAACTCATTTGTTTTTGAAAGTTTTAAAATCTGAATTGAAACAAATTTGTATTTGAACTTGTTTTGATCGTAACTTGAGTTTCGTAACTCTGTTTGAGTTGATTCTTGTTGCAAATCGGAGCTCTTGACCTAAAATTTTTGATAAGGCCAAATTCACTTAATTTGGTACTGTTAGTCATTGTTTTCAGTTGCAACAATAATTCGCTTGTTTTCGAAACTTATCGAGATCTGATCTTCGATTCTGTTGCATGATTGCTTATGTATGCTATTGTTTGATTTTGATAGAATTTCCGGAGTGCGAAGCTTGCTACTATGAGTCTCTAGGTTTCAACGATCCTCAGCAAGGCAAGTTCATACTTTGATCATAGTTTTCAATACCCAGTTTTTATTGCATTAGTTCCATCCTCATAGATTGCATGAGTAGGACTTGGTTACATGTGGTATTGCTGAGTAGTTCATGAGGTAGGAACCTATGACTTGTAATCAACCCCAGGAATATATGTTTGTTACTTATTTCTTAGCCATGCTCATAGACGTGGATTGGTATGTGAGATTCATGAAAGTTGTGAGTGTAATAACAACTAAGGGAAAGTGTTAAGGTGGCAACTTTAATACACAACTGGGTGGATTGGTTGCAGGGCACCTGGAGAATCCAGTGTTGTCCTAGGAAATCCCGAAGGAACCGTGTGATCATCCTATGGAATGCCACCCGGGATCAAAGGGATCATATATCATTCATGCCTAGAAATTTCCGTGTGTAGCCACAAGCCATTATGGGCCCTGGCATAGTTGAGTATGTTGTGTGAACTCTTTCAGTGGTGTACTAGCAGATGTAGGCGAAAGTAGGTGTACCGGTCTATCCAGGGTAAAGAGTGAATGCTTATGAAAGATTATGTCTCGATCTTCCGATCATGGATGTGGTCGAGTCTTGTGGGGAAAAGTGCGCAAACCTCTGCAGAGTGTACATTATATTCATGAGTAGCCGTGTCCCCGGTTATGGACATCATGAGTATCCTGGTATTTGAATTATGGACTGATATCAACACTCTATTAATTACCTTGTTGGGTTATAAATGACATTGTGGATTTTGGGATTGATATGGAGGAACCACTCTCAATATTGATTTAATTCAACTGAGTAGTAAGTAAATTTTATTCCTTTGTTGTAGGGAAAAACGAGCTTTATGCAAACATAAACGTTACAGCCTCCACCAGCCAAATATGTATATAGTCATAGATACTTGTTCTTCATCATTGCTACAGTGTGTTCTTGCCAGCATATTCAATGTGTTGACCTACACGGCTGCAACATCTCATGTTGCAGAGTTTTCTGACGAATATTAAGGTGCGATAGGTCGTTGTCATGCACTCAATGTTTGCCATGGAGTTGGATTGACTCAATTTATCTTCGATGCTTCCGCAATTTAGTTTAGTTTAATTATTGTTACATGGCCTTCAGCCATATTTTTGTAATAAGACTCTTTATGAGGATTTTCGATGTAATAATGTGTGATTGAAACTCTATTATAAATCCTCAAGTACTGTGTGTGTTAGCATACCGATCCAGGGATGCCACTTAAGCATAGAGACTCTGGTCCATTGGGATCGAGGTCGATACAAGATGGTATCAGAGCACACGTTGACTGTAGGACGTGACCACTAGGATAAGCCCCAGGATGCTCTTCTCTACTCATTTCTAATCCTTTTCTATTTCTATTCTATAGATGTCAGACCCCGGGAACAAGTTTACTCATCCAGACGACGACACCCCTTTCGGAAGGCACTTGAAGGAAGTCACGAGGTACTTGCACATCGTAATACGAAGTTTCACTGGAACATTCTATGCAACATTGCCAGAAGAGGAGTGCTGGAAGATCAAAATTAGTGTTCCTGGGAGGACTATTACACCAGTCACGGAATCTCTTGAGCTTGCCTTTGATGCACCAACTTGGAGCTTGGGAAAGAGTATGGCAGCACATATCACCATTGGACTCATTTGTGAAGTCTACAACAAGGATCTTGAAGACACCATCTACCAGATATGTGGACGCCGGGATGAGCAATGGGAGATGATTCGCACCAGGAATGACAAGTCCATTGAAGCATTCATACAGGACATGGATCAACACATTCGTCGCTATGAGAACCAAATGTGCACGCTCATGCTGAAGACAAAGATGGTGATGACACGGAACATCGAGCTAGAAGAGGAACTCAGGACAACACGTGATGGATATGAAGAGGAAATTGTTGTGCTACTCGAGCAGAATGAAGAGTTGAAGAAGAAGGTTGGAGGACCCATGGTGAAGCCAGAACCAGAGATGGGCATTCATTTGGAGAACTACATCCTGATAGACGACACCGACAGTGCTGAAAGCGACTATGAAGACAAATCTGGAGCAGATATTATGGAATCTTCTTTCGATGACAGCTATTAGATGACCACCCTGTAATCATTAGTATTCTTTCAAGTAGTATGAATCATTCGGGAGCTTTGTATTAGTAGCTTAGGGTCTTCTATGTGACCTTGTTTGCATTGAGTGATATGATATGAATATGATTGTCTCATGTGGATATGGGTAGTGAAATCCCCCTAGACCTCATTATATTCTATTTCTCGTCCCTCTAACCTAGTAGATGCCTCCGAGATGTGAGCCCGGATTCCAGTTCCCACCTGAGCTCACTCAGTTGATCCAGCAGCAGAACACTTTGATGCAACTACTAGTTTAGAACCAAAGCAACAACAACAACAACAACAACCCACCTCCACCTCCCCACGACAACCTGAACCATTTCCTAAAGTTGAATCTGCCGGTGTTCTCTAGTAGCACCGAGCCGATTGTTGCAGATGAGTGGCTCCGCAAGATGGGAAGAGATCTAGCTACTACATGATGCACATATGCAGGGCAATTGCGCTTTGCCGCACACCAGCTTGAGGGACCAGCGGCCGCTTGGTGGGAGAACTACACGGACACTAATCCCCTCGCTACAGTTACTTGGGATCAGTTTCAACAAGACTTTCGCACTGCACATGTTTCAGCTGGAGCCATGAACCTGAAGAAGCATGAGTTTTGCAACTTGCGCCAAGGGAACCATACTGTGGGGTAGTACATGGATGATTTCAGGCAGTTACCGCTATGCGCCAGATGATGTGGTCACTGACGCCGCGAAGCAGGAGAAGTTTCTTGAGGGACTCAATGATGAGTTGAGTATGTAGCTGATGGTAGCAACCTACAACAACTACCAGGAGCTGGTAGACAATGCCATCATGATTGAAGGAAAGCAGCAGCAAATAGAGAGCCGCAAGAGGAAGTATGGATCGGGAAAATATAACTCTGGAGCTCAGAAGAAGCCCCACTATTCCCCATACTTAGGAGGACATAGCCATCCCACCCATGGAGGACATTCTCACAATGGTGGAAATTCACACAACTATAGTGGCCCCAGGAATGGCAATGGAAATGGAGGAAACAACAATCAGAACCGTTCCACTCCATCAACGCCCCCCAAGAAGGATCTGAGTCACATTACTTGTTTCAAGTGCAGGAAGACTGGATATTACGCCACATAGTGTCCTGAAGCCAAGAATGGAAATGGCAATGGAAGATCAGGAAAGAAGCCCAACCCATTCACAAGAGGAAAGGTGAATCACGTCAATGTGGAGGAGATTGACGAGCAGCCCGACGCAGTGGTTGGTAAGTTTTTGGTTAATGCATTTACCGCCCTTGTTCTTTTTGACACTGGTGCATATCATTCATACATATCAAGGGGTTTTGTGGAAAAGTATAATTTGCCAACCGTAGCCCTTAAGTCCACTATGTTAGTGAGTTCCCCTGAAGCAGATTACATGGCTAGTCGAGGATGCTATCAATTTCCTTGACCATTGGGAGACATGTTTTCCCCATCGACCTCATCATTTAGGAATCCCAGGGTTTGGATGAAATCATAGGTATGGATTGGCTATCCAAGTTTAAGGGAAACATTGATTGTGCCAGTAGATCTATTCTCCTCACCACCCCGGAAGGAAAGAGGATGAAGTATGTGCCGAGGCACACACCCCGAAAGACGCAAGTGAATGCACTCTCGGGAGTTGTTCAGTAGGAAGTACCAGTTATGAAGGATTACCCCGATTTATTTCTGGAGGAGTTACCAGGCATGCCACCGGATCGAGACATTACTTTCTTTATTGAGTTATTACCAGGCACCAAACCAATATCCAAGAGACCATACCGGATGCCCTCAAATGATTTGGAAGATATCAAGAAGCAGATCAAGGAGTTAATGGAGAAAGGTTATATCCGACCAAGTTCTTCACCTTGGGGAGCCCGAGTGCTCTTAGTCGAGAAGAAAGATGGATCACTAAGGATGGTCATGGATTATCGTGCACTGAATGAGGTGACGATCAAGAACAAGTACCCTCTATCGATGATCAATGATTTGTTTGACCAGTTGCAAGGAGCCAAACTTTTCTCTAAGATCGATTTACAATCTGGATATCATCAGTTGAAGATCTGAGAACAGGACATACCTAAGACAACTTTTACCACAAGGTACGGGCTTTATGAGTATATGGTTATGTCATTTGGTTTGACTAATGCCCCTGCCTACTTTATGAGTATGATGAACAAAGTGTTCATGGAGTTCTTGGATAAGTTTGTGGTCCTATTCATTGATGACATATTGGTTTACTCAAAGAATGAAGAGGAGCACAAGGAACATTTGCGATTAGTTCTCGAGAAGCCCAGGGAACATCAGCTATATGCCAAATTCAGCTAATGTGGGTTTTGGTAGGAAGTCAGATTCCTCAGACATGTTATATTAGGGGATGGTATAGCAGTAGATCCCACCAAAGTAGAGGTCGTCACGGAATGGAAGGCACCCACTTTAGTTGGTGAGATTTGCAGTTTCCTTGGACTCGTAGGATACTATTGAAGGTTCATTGAGAATTTCTCCAAGATATCGAAGCCCATGACAGAGCTGTTGAAGAAGGAAAGTTAGTACAATTGGACCAAAGAATGTGAGGCTAGTTTTCAGGATTTGAAGAAACGATTGGTTACAGCCCCAGTGGTGATTCTCCCGAATATTCGCAACGATTTTCAAGTGTATTATGACGCTTCACGTCAAGGACTTGGAGGCGTTCTCGCACAAGAAGGAAGAGTTATTTCATATGCCTCATGTCAGCTTCGACCCCATGAGTTGAATTATGCCACACATTATTTGGAGTTAGTGGCCGTAGTGCGTGCACTCAAGGCCTGGAGACACTTTCTTATTGGAAACCGTTGTGATGTATACACGGATCATAAGAGTTTGAAGTACATCTTCACGCAGAAGGAGCTAAACCTCAAGCAAAGGAGATGGCCGGAGCTCATAAAGGATTACAATATGAGATTGCATTATCACCCAGGAAAAGCCAATGTCGTGGCAGATGCGTTAAGTCGCAAGAGTTATGTTAACACTATCATAACCGGAGGTTTACCTCTGGATTTGGCAGATGACCTGAGAGATTTACAGTTGGAGATAGTCCCTAGAGGCTATCTTGCCACATTGAAAATTCAGTCCACCTTGTTGGGCAGGAGGCAAGAAGCCCAAAAGACGGATGTAGGAATTACAGAAATAAAGGGCAGAATGAGCAAAGGAAAAGTAGAAGGATTTCGTGAGGATGAACATCAAACACTGTGGTTTGAAGAACGTGTTTATGTGCCCAATGACCCAGAGATCGGGAAGTTGATTCTTCAGGAGGCTCATGAGTCAACTTACTCGATACATTCAGGCAACGCTAAGATGTATTTGGATTTGAAGCAGAATTTCAGGTGGACCAGAATGAAGAAGGACATTGTCGAGTACGTGGCGGTATGTGAGGTCTGTCAGAGAGTTAAGGCAGAACATCAGAAACCGGCAGGGTTGCTACAGCCGTTACCGATACTAGATTGGAAGTGGGATAAACTCGGGATGGATTTTATCGCAGGACTACCCAGGATACGTTCAGGATACGATTCTATCTGGGTTATAGTTGATCGCTTGACTAAGGTTGCTCACTTTATCCCCGTGAAGACCACTTACACGAGTGCTAAGTGGGCCAAGATATACATGACTAGGATCGTATGTCTGCATGGAGTCCCGAGGAACATTGTAACAGATAGAGGAACACAGTGTACTTCAAAGTTCTGGAAGCAGTTGCATGACACTTTTGGTACAAGGCTTGAGTTCAGTACAACCTTTCATCCACAGACAAATGGACAAATGGAGAGAGTCAATCAGATTCTGGAGGACATGTTAAGATGTTTTGCGCTAGATTAAGTATCTTGTTGGGATGATAACTTACCTTGCGCAGAGTTATCTTATAACAACAGTTATTAGACCCTGTCTGCAGATGGCCCCTTTCGAGGCTTTGTACGGAAGGAGGTGCAAGACACCGTTGATGTGGGATGAAGTCGGAGACCGGAAGTTATTTGGACTCGATTTAATCAGAGATTCAGAGGAGAAGGTCAAGTTGATCCATGACAGACTGAAGATAGCCCAGTCGCGACAGTAGAGTTATGCAGATACAAAACGTAATGAGGTAACCTACAAAGTTGGAGATAGAGCATATCTTCATGTGTCCCCACTTCTAGGAGTTAAGCGTTTTGGAGTTAAGGGTAAACTAGCACCAAGATTTGTGGGACCGTACATAGTTTTGGAGCGCAGAGGAGAAGTAGCTTATCAGCTAGAGTTGCCTGAAACTTTTTCCGGAGTTCATGAACTGTTTCACGTTTCCCAATTGAAAAAGTGTCACGCAGAGATGGCTGATATTCCGTTACAAGATACAGTTCCCCTGGAAGCAATTCAGTTAGAGAGTGATCTGACTTATGAGGAGAAGCCTATCAAGATTCTCGAGTGTCCCGACAGAGTTACCCGCAACAAAGTCATCAAGTTTTGCAAAGTTCAGAGTTACCCAACAGAGTCAGCATACAGAGTATGAAGCCATTTGGGAACGAGAGGAAGACATTCGACAGGACCACCCACACCTATTTTCTAGCAAACCAGAATCTCGAGGGCGAGATTCATCTTAAGGTGGGGTATGTTTGTAACATCCCAATTTTTAATTTGGATGTTATCATAGATCATTCATATGCATTCATCATTTCAGCATTTTGAAATTTGATTTTATTTGGAAATTGATCCAAAGACTTTAAGAAACTCAAGGACCCAAGTGAGACAGTTGGAAGTTTCCAAAGAGGACCCACAATTTTACTATTTTCAAAAAGGGGTTGCATCAAATATTATTTTTACCAATTTTCATTTTCAACATTTTTTAAAATAATGAGAGAAGATAATATAACTTCTTCAAAACAAAATAAAAATGTTGGAAATGAAATTTTGAGTAAAAATATATTTATTGGAATTTTTATTTACCCAAGTAGTTTATTTGCACTAAAAAGTTTATTTTTATTTTAGGTATTTAGGCCCAGAAAAATGTTCACCAGGTAATAATAAGGCCCTAAGTACGTGTGAATTTTTCTCTAATTTTCAAAAATGTATTTACTGAATTGTTTTCTATTTTTTTTGTATTTTGGGCCGAAGCCCATCCAGCCCACCAGCCCGCCTCCTCCCGCGCGCCGACTTGGACCGGGCCGTACGCCATCGGGCCAGGGCCGCCTCGGACCCCGGTCGACCCCTGCCCAAGTCGGACCACCCGGGGGCCGTTATAAGCCGAACCCCACCGTCGCCTCCTCCCCACACCACCACCACCGCCAGCAACGCCGCCGCCTCGCCGCCGCTCGCACCGCCCCGCACCACCCCGTCGAGCCCCGCTCGCCGCCGCTGCCGACACCACCGCCGACGCCGCCGGATATCGTCGTCTCTGTCGACGTTGGAGCTTCGCTGCCACCCGACCTGATGCCCGCCGCCCGAAACCTGTCTCGCCGGTCAACTCGGTAAAAACCGATTAATTTTTCCCGGTTTTCTTTCGGGTTTTTAAACCCTAGATCGGTTTTTTAGAAAACCCTAGGTCTGTTTTTAGGTTTTATTATACAGTGAACGTCTGCTGTTTAGTTTTAGAAAACGAATGTTCGTTATTTAGTCTTTTATTTTTCTATTTATATTTAGTCAGGGACCTATCCGCGATTCAAGTCATTACAGATTAGTCCCTAATCTTAAAACGATCACTACTTTTTACTCATTAGTCGGAATTAGATGAAACCAATACCAAACTCTTCGTTTTGATCTCATCTATCTAGTAATCCAACTCAAATTTGCTTTTGAAAGTTTTAAAATTTGAATTCAAATAGATTTGTATTTGAAATTCTTTTGATCGTAACTTGAGTTTCATAACTCTGTTTGGGTTGATTCTTTTGGAAAATCGAAGCTCTTGACCTAAACTTTATGATAAGACCAAATTCACTTAATTTTGGTATTGTTAGAATTTTTTTGTTGCAAGAGTTATTCGCTTGTTTTCGAAACTTTTCAAGATCTGATCTTTGATTCGGTTGCGTGATTGCTTATGTATGCTATTGTTTGAGTGTGATAGAATTTCCGGAGTGCGGAGCTTGCTACGATGAGTCTATAGGTTTCAATGATCATCGGCAAGGCAAGTTCATACTTTGATCATACTTTACAATATCCATTTTTTATTGCATTAGTTCTACCCTCATAGATTGCATGAGTAAGACTTGGTTACATGTGGTATTGCTGAGTAGTTCCTGAGGTAGGAACCTATGACTTGTGATCAACACCGGGAATATACGTTTTGTTACTTATTGCTTAGCCATGCTCGTAGACGTAGATGTGTATGTGAGATTCATGAAAGTTGTGAGTGTAATAACAATTAAGGGAAATTTTTAAGGTGGCAACTTTAATACACAACTGGGTGGATTGGTTGTAGGGTACCTGGAGAATCCAGTGTTGTCCTAGGATATCCCGAAGGAACCGTGTGATCATCCTATAGAATGCCACCCAGGCTCAAAGGGATCATATATCATTCATGCCTAGAAACTTCCGTGTGCAGCCACAAACCATTATGGGCTCTGGCATAGTTGACTATGTTTTGTGAACTATTTCAGTGGTGGACTAGTAGATTTAGGGGAAAGTAGATCTTGGGGAACGTAGTATTTAAAAAAATCCTACGATCACACAAGATCTATCTAGGAGAAGCATAGCAACGAGCGGGGAGAGTGTGTCCACATACCCTCCTACACCGAAAGCAGAAGCGTCTAGTAACGCGGTTGATGTAGTCGAACGTCTTCGCGATCCAACTGATCCAAGCACCGAACGTACGGCACCTCCGCGTTCAGCACACATTCAGCTCGATGACGTCCCACGAACTCTTGATCCAGTTGAGTGTCGCAGGAAAGTTTCGTCAGCACGACAGCGTTGTGACGGTGATGATGAAGTTACCGGCGCAGGGCTCGCCTAAGCACTACAACGATATGAACCAGGTGTGTAACTATGGAGGGGGCACTGCACACGGCTAAGTAATCAACTTGTGTGTCCTAGGGTGCACCCTTGCCCCCGTATATAAAGGAGCAAGGGGAGGCCGGCCGAACCCTATGGTGTGCCCCAAGAGAGGTGTTCCTACTAGGAATAGGAATCATATTCCTGGTAGGAATCCACCAAGAGGGAGAGGGGGAAGGAAGGAGAGGGAGAGGGAGAAGGAAAGGGGGGCGCCGCCCCCCTCCTAGTCCAATTAGGACTCAAGGGGGAGGGGGCGCATGGCCTGCCCTAGCCGCGCGTGTCTCTCTCCACGAAGGCCCATGTGGCCCATTAGTTCCGCCGGGGGGTTCCGATAACCCTCCGGCACTCCGGTTTTATCCGAAACTTCTCCGGAACACTTCTGGTGTCCAAATATAGTCATCCTATTTATCAATTTTTATGTCTTGACCATTTCGAGACTCCTCATCACGTCTGTGATCTCATCCGGGACTCTGAACAACCTTCGGTACATCAAAACACATAAACTCATAATATCGATCGTCATCGACCGTTAAGCGTGCGGACCCTATGGGTTCGAGCACTATGTATACATGAACGATACTCATATCTGGTCAATAACCAATAGCGGAACCTGGATGCTCATATTGGTTCCTACTTATTCTACGAAGATCTTTATTGGTCAAACCACATAACTACATACATTGCTCCCTTTGTCATCGGTATGTTACTTGACCGAGATTCGATCGTCAGTATCATCATACCAAGTGCAATCTCGTCACCGGCAAGTCTCTTTACTCATTCCGTAATACATCATCTCGTGACTAACTCATTAGTCGTTTGATTGCAAGGCTTATTATGATGTGTATTACCGAGAGGCCCAGAGATACCTCTACAACACTCGGAGTGACAAATCCTATTCTCGATCCATGCCAACACCACAAATACGTTCGGAGACACCTGTAGAGCATCTTTATAATCACCCAGTTACATTGTAACATTTGATAGCACACAAGGAGTTCCTCCGTTATTCAGGAGTTGCATAATCTCATAGTCATAGGAAGATGTATAAGTTATGAAGAAAGCAATAGCAGAAAAACTAAACGATCATATTGCTAAGCTAACGGATGGGTCTCGTCCATCACTTCATTCTCCTAATGATGTGACCCCGTTGATCAAATGATAACTCATGTCTATGGTTAGGAAACATAACCATCTTTGATTAACGAGCTAGTCTAGTAGAGGCATACTACAGACAGTCTGTTTCGTCTATGCATTCACACATGTATCAACATTCCGGTTAATACAATTCTAGCATGAATAAAATAAATTTATCATGATATATAAAGAAATATAAATAACAACTTTATTATTGCGTCTGGGACATATTTCCTTCAATCTCCCACTTGCACTAGAGTCAATAATCTAGATTACATAGTAATGATTCTAACACCCATGGAGTCTTGGTGTTGATCATGTTTTTCTCGTGGTAGAGGCTTAGTCAACGAGTCTGTAACATTCAAATTCGTATGTGTCTTGCAAATTTCTATTTCTCCCTCCTTGACTTGATCGCGGATGGAGTTTAAGCATCTCTTGATGTGCTTGGTTGTCCTGTGTTGTCACAAAAGATTTTCATTTGACCCAATGCACTAGGTATTACACCAAGATCGGATATGAACTCCTTCATCCAGACTCCTTCATTTGCTGCTTCCGAAGCAGTTATGTACTCCACTTCACACATAGATCCCGCCACCACGCTCTGCTTGGAACTGCACCAACTGACAGCTCCACCGTTCAACAATAATACATATACGGTTTGTGACTTAGAGTCATCCGGATTAGTGTCAAAGCTTGAATCGACGTAACCGTTTACAACGAGCTCTTTGTCACCTCCATAAACGACAAGCATATCCTTTGTCCTTTTCAGGTACTTCAGGATGTTCTTGACCGCTATCCAGTGATCCATTCCTAGATTACTTTGGTACATCCCTGATAAACATATCTCAAGGAACACATTAGGTCTGGTACATCATTGCATACATGATAGATCCTATGGCTGAGGCATAGGGACTGACTTTCATTTTCTCTCTATCTTCTACATTGGTTAGACATTGAGTCTTACTCAATTTCACACCTTGTAACACATGCATGAACCCTTTCTTTGACTGATCCATTTTGAACTTCTTCAAAACTTAATCAAGGTATGTGCTTTGTGAAAGTCCAATTAAGCGTCTTGATCTATCTCTATAGATCTTGATGCCCAATATATAAGCAGCTTCACCGAGGTCTTTCATTGAAAAATTCTTATTCAAGTATCCTTTTATGCCATCCAGGAATTCTCTATCATTTCAAATC
>LR738715.1:397058273-397084488 GCA_902687465.1 Secale cereale | reverse complement strand
ATTACTTTGGTACATCCCTGATAAACATATCTCAAGGAACACATTAGGTCTGGTACATCATTGCATACATGATAGATCCTATGGCTGAGGCATAGGGACTGACTTTCATTTTCTCTCTATCTTCTACATTGGTTAGACATTGAGTCTTACTCAATTTCACACCTTGTAACACATGCATGAACCCTTTCTTTAACTGATCCATTTTGAACTTCTTCAAAACTTAATCAAGGTATGTGCTTTGTGAAAGTCCAATTAAGCGTCTTGATCTATCTCTATAGATCTTGATGCCCAATATATAAGCAGCTTCACCGAGGTCTTTCATTGAAAAATTCTTATTCAAGTATCCTTTTATGCCATCCAGGAATTCTCTATCATTTCAAATCAACAATATGTCGTCCACATATAATATCAGAAAAGCTACAAAGCTCCCACTCACTTTCTTGTAAATACAGGCTTCTCCAAAAGTCTGTATAAAACCATATGCTTTGATCACCTCATCAAAGCGTATATTCCAACTCCGAGATGCTTGCACCAGTCCATAGATGGATTGCTGGAGCTTGCACACTTTGTTATTAACATTAGGATCGACAAAACCTTCTGGTTGCATCATATACAACTCAATGTCCATTAAGGAATGCAGTTTTGACATTCGTTTGCCAGATTTCATAATCATAAAATGTGGCAATTGCTAACATGATTCGGACAGACTTATGCATCGCTACGGGTGAGAAAGTCTCATTGTAGTCAACTCCCTTAACTTGTCGAAAACCTTTCACAACAAGTCGAGCTTTGTGGACAGTAACATTACCATGGGCGTTAGTCTTCCTCTTAAAGATCCATTTATTTTCAATGGCTTGCGGATCATCGGGCAAGTCAACCAAAGTCCACACTTTGTTCTCATACATGGATCCCATCTCAGATTTCATGGCCTCAAGCCATTTTGCGGAAACTGGGCTCATCATCGCTTCCTCATAGTTCGTAGGTTCATCATGGTCTAGTAACATGAATTCCAGAACCAGGTTACTGTACCACTCTGGTGCGGAACGTACTCTGGTTGAGCTACGAGGTTCAGCAGTAAATTGATCTCAAGTTTCATGATCATCATCATTAGCTTCCTCGCTAATTGATGTAGGAATCACTGGAACTAGTTTCTGTGATGTACTACATTCCAATTCGAGAGAAGGTACAATTACCTCATCAAGTTCCACTTTCCTCTCACTCACTTCTTTCGAGAGAAACTCTTTCTCTAGAAAGGATCCATTCTTAGCAACGAATATCTTGCCTTCGGATAAGTGATAGAAGGTGTACCCGACAGTTTCCTTTGGGTATCCTATGAATACACATTTCTCCGACTTGGGTTCGAGCTTATCAGGCTAAAGCTTTTTCACATAAGCATTGCAGCCCCAAACTTTAAGAAACGACAACTTGGGTTTCTTGCCAAACCACAGTTCATACGGTGTCCTGTCAATGGATTTAGATGGTGCCCTATTTAACGTGAATGCAACTGTCTCTAAAGCATAACCCCAAAAATATAGTGGTAAATCAGTAAGAGACATCATAGATCGCACCATATCTAATAAAGTACGGTTGCGACATTCGGACACACCATTACGCTATGGTGTTCCAGGTGGTGTGAGTTGTGAAATTATTCGACATTGTTTCAAATGAAGACTAAACTCGTAACTCAAATATCTGCCTCCACGATTAGATCCTAGAAACTTTATTTTCTTGTTACGATAATTCTCTACTTCCCTCTGAAATTCTTTGAACTTTTCAAATGTTTCAGACGTGTGCTTCATCAAGTTGATATACTCATATCTGCTCAAATCATCAGTGAAGGTCAGAAAATAACGATACCCGCCGCGAGCCTCAACACTCATCGGTCCGCATACATCAGTATGTATGATTTCCAACAAATCAGTTGCTCGCTCCATTGTTCCGGAGAATGGAGTTTTAGTCATCTTGCCCATGAGGCATGGTTCGCAAGCACCAAGTGATTCATAATCAAGTGATTCCAAAAGTCCATCAGCATGGAGTTTCTTCATGCGCTTTACACCAATATGACCTAAACGGGAGTGCCACAAATAAGTTGCACTATCATTATCAACTTTGCATCTTTTGGCTTCAATATTGTGAATATGTGTGTCACTACATTCAAGATCTAACAAGAATAGACCACTCTTTAAGGGTGCATGACCATAAAAGATATTACTCATATAAATAGAACATACATTATTCTCTGATTTAAATGAACAACAGTCTCACAACAAACAAGATCCAGATATAATTTTCATGCTCAACGCTGGCACCAAATAACAATTATTTAGGTCTAAAACTAATCCCGAAGGTAGATGTAGAGGTAGCGTGCCGACGGCGATCACATCGACTTCGGACCCAGTTCCCACGCGCATCGTCACCTCGTCCTTAGCTAATCTTTCTTTAATCTATAGCCCCTGTTTCGAGTTACAAATATTAGCAACCAAACTAGTATCAAATACCCAGGTGCTACTAGGAGCATTAGTAAGGTACATATCAATAACATGTATACTAAATATACCTTTGTTCACTTTGCCATCCTTCTTATCCGCCAAATACTTGGGGCAGTTCCGCTTCCAGTGTCCAGTCCCTTTGCAGTAGAAGCACTCAGTTTCAGGCTTGGCTCCAAACTTGGGTTTCTTCGCGGGAGTAGCAACTGTCTTGCTATTCTTCTTGAAGTTCCCCTTCTTTCCCTTGCCCTTTTTCTTGGAACTAGTGGTCTTGTTAACAATCAACACTTGATGCTCCTTTTTGATTTCTACCTCCGTAGCTTTGAGCATAGCAAAGAACTCGGGAATTGTCTTCTGCATCCCTTGCATATTATAGTTCATCACGAAGCCAGCTTGGCGGCAGTGATTGAAGAACTCTATCAATAACACTATCTTCGTCAACTTTGCAACCAAGTTGAGTCATGTGATTGTAGTACCCAGACATTCTGAGTAAGTGTTCATTGATAGAACTGTTCTCCTCCATCTTGCAGCTATAGAACTTATTGGAGACTTCATATCTCTCAATTCGGTCATTTGCTTGAAATATTAACTTCAACTCTTGGAACATCTCATATGCTCCATGACGCTCAAAACGTCTTTGAAGTCCCGATTCTAAGCCGTAAAGCATGGCACACTGAACTATCGAGTAGTCATCAAAATGAGCTTGCCAGATGTTCATAACATCCGGAGTTGCTCCTGCAGTAGGCCTATCACCTAGCTGTGCTTCCAGGTTATAATTCTTCAGTGGAGCAATGAGGATAATCCTCAAGTTACGGACCCAGTTCGTGTAGTTGCTACCATCATCTTTCAACTTAGTTTTCTCTAGGAACACATCAAAATTCAAGGGAACGGTAGCACGGGCCATTGATCTACTACAACATAGATATGCAAAAAACTATTAGGACTAAGTTCATGATAAATTAAAGTTCAATTAATCATATTACTAAAGAACTCCCACTTAGATAGACATCCCTCTACTCATCTAAATGATCACGTGATCCAAATCAACTAAACCATGTTCGATCATCATGTGAGATGGAGTATTTCTCAATGGTGAACATCTTATGTTGATCATATCTACTATATGATTCACGTTCGACCTTTCGGTCTCCAGTGTTCCGAGGCCATGTCTGTACATGCTAGGCTCGTCAAGTTTAACCCGAGTATTCTGCATGTGCAAAATTGGCTTACACCCGTTGTATTTGAACGTAGAGCTTATCCCACCCGATCATCACGTGGTGTCTCGGCACGATGAACTTTCGCAACGGTGCATACTCTGGGAGAACACTTGTACCTTGAAATTTTGTAAGGGGTCATCTTATAATGGTACCGTCGTACTAAGCAAAATAAGAACCATAATAAGATAAACATCACATGCAATCAAAATATGTGACATTCTATGGCCATCATCATCTTATGCTTTTGATCTCCATCTCCAAAGCATCATCATGATCTCCATCATCATCGGCTTGACACCATGATCTTCATCTTAGCATCGTGGTCATCTCGCCAACTATTGCTACTACTACTATCGCTATCTCATAGTGATAATGTAAAGAATTACATGGCCTTCGCAATTCATACAATAAAGAGACAACCATAAGGCTCCTGCCAGTTGCCGATAATTTACAAAACATGATCATCTCATACAATAACGTAAAACTCATCACGTCTTGACCGTATCACATAACAACATTCCCTGCAAAAAGAAGTTAGACGTCTTCTACTTTGTTGTTGCAAGTTTTACGTGGATTCTACGGGCTTAGCAAGAACCGTTCTTACCTACGCATACAAAACCACAACGATTTTTCGACAAGTGTGCTGTTTTAACCTTCACAAAGACCGGGCGTAGCCACACTCGATTCGACTAAAGTGAGAGAGACAGACACTCTCCGGTCACCTTAAAGCAACGGGTGCTCGTAACGATGAAACCAATCTCAAGTAAGCGTACCCGTAATGTTGGTCCGGGCCGCTTCATCTCACAATACCGCCAAATCAAAGTATGACATGCTGGTAAGCAATATGACTATTATCGCCCACACCTCATTGTGTTCTACTCGTCCATATCATCTACGCATAGACCTAGCTCATGACGCCACTGTTGGGGAACGTAGTATTTCAAAAAAATTCCTACGATCACGCAAGATCTATCTAGGAGAAGCATTGCAACAAGCGGGGATAGTGTATCCATGTACCCTCGTAGACCGAAAGCGGAAGTGTTTAGTAACGCGGTTGATGTAGTCGAACGTCTTCGCAATCCAACCGATCCAAGCACCAAATGTATGGCACCTCCACGTTCACCACACGTTCAGCTCGATGACGTCCCATGAACTCTTGATCCAGTTGAGTGTCGCGGGATAGTTTTGTCAGCACGATGACATGGTGACGGTGATGATGAACTTACTAGCGCAGGGCTTCACCTAAGCACCACAATGATATGACCGAGGTGTGTAACTGTGGAGGGGGCAACGCACACGGCTAATAAATCAACTTGTGTGTCCTAGGGTGCCCCCTCGCCCCCGTATATAAAGGGGCAAGGGGAGGCCGGCCAGCCCCTATGGTGCGCCCAAAGAGAGGGGTTCCTACTAGGAATAGGAATCCACCAAGAGAGAGGGGGGGAAGGAAGGAGAGGGAGAGGGAGAAGGAAAGGGGGCGCCGCCCCCTTCCTTGTCCAATTCGGACTCAAGGGGGAGGCGGCGTGCGGCCTGCCCTAGACGCCCTCTCTCTCTCTCTCTCTCCACTAAGGCCCATGTGACCCATTAGTTCCCCTAGGGGAGTTCCAATAACCGTCCGGCACTCCGGTTTTATCCAACACTTCCCCGGAACACTTCCGGTTTGCGAATATAGTTGTCCTATATATCAATCTTTATGTCTCGACCATTTCGAGACTCCTTGTCATGTCCGTGATCTCATCCGGGACACCGAACAACCTTCGGTACATCAAAACACATAAACTCATAATGCCCATCATCATCGAACGTTAAGCAGGCGGACCCTATGGGTTCGAGAACTATGTAGACATGACCTAGACTCATATCCGGTCAATAACCAATAGCGGAACCTGGATTCCCATATTGGTTCCTACATATTCTACGAAGATCTCTATCGGTCAAACCGCATAAGAACATATGTTCTTCCCTTTGTCATCGGTATGTTACTTGCCCGACATTCGATCATCGGTATCATCATTCCTAGTGCAATCTCGTCACCTGCAAGTATCTTTACTCATTCTATAATACATCGTCTCATGACTAACTCATTAGTCGTTTGCTTGCAAGTCTTATTATGATGTGTATTACCGAGAGGGCCCAGAGATACCTCTCCAACACTTAGAGTGACAAATCCTATTCTCGATCTATGCCAACACCACAAACACCTTCGGAGACACCTGTAGAGCATCTTTATAATCACCCAATTACATTGTAACGTTTGATAGCACACAAGGTGTTCCTCCGGTATTCGGGAGTTGCATAATCTCATAGTCATAGGAACATGTATAAGTCATGAAGAAAGCAATAGTAGAAAAACTAAACGATCATATTGCTAAGCTAACGGATGGGTCTTGTCCATCATATCATTCTCCTAATGATGTGATCTCATTGATCAAATGACAACTCATGTCTATGGTTAGGAAACATAACCATCTTTGATTAACGAGCTAGTCTAGTCGAGGCATACTAGGGACAGTCTGTTTCGTATTTGTATTCACACATGTATCAAGTTTCCGGTTAATACAATTCTAGCATGAATAAAGGACATTTATCATGATGTATAAGGAAATACAAATAACAACTTTATTATTGCCTCCAGGGCAAATTTCCTTCAGTAGGTGTACAGGTCTATCCAGGGTAAAGACTGAATGCATATGAAAGACTATGTCTCGATCTTCCGATCATGGATGTGGTCGAGTTTTGTGGGGAAAAGTGCGCAAACCTCTGCAGAGTGTACAATCTATTCATGAGTAGCCGTGTCCCCGGTTATGGACATCTTGAGTATCCTGGTATTTGAGTTATGGACTGATCTCAACACTCTATTAATTACCTTGTTGGGTTATAAATGACATTGTGGATTTTGGGATTGAGATGGAGGAACCACTCTCAATATTGATTTAATTCAACTAAGTAGTAAATAAATTTTATTCCTTTCTTGTAGGGAAAGCTAGCTTTATGCAAAAATAAACCTTACAACCTCCACCAGCCAAATATGCATATAGTTGTAGATACTTGTTCTTCATCATTGCTACAGTTTGTTCTTGCCAGCATATTCAATGTGCTGACCTACACCGCTGCAACGTCTCATGTTGCAGAGTTTTCTGATGAAGATTAAGGTGCAATAGGTCATTGTCATGCACTCAATGTTTGCCGTGGAGTTGGATGGACTCAACTTATCTTCGATGCTTCCGCAGTTCAGTTTAGTTTAATTTTGGTTAGATGGCCTTCAGCCATATTTTTGTAATAAGACTCTTTATGAGGATTTTCGATGTAATAATGGGTGATTGAAACTCTGTTATAAATCCTCAAGTACTGTATCAGCATACTGATCGAGGGATGACACTTACGCACAGAGACTCTGGTCCATTGGGATCGAGGTCACTACATCGCTTGAGGTTGAATCCCGCGTTGTGGCTCGAGTCCACGCTTTGCTCTGGGTCGGTGCCCGCTTTCGGGCTAGAGACGTGTGTGTATATTGTCTTCAACATTGGAGGTTGCGACCCTTCCTCGGTCTCTTCGACGGTGGCGACGAGGTGCATGACCGGAGGCGTGTTGATTTCTCTAATGTTGGGTTTAAGCCTGATCCGGTCATAGGCCGCGGGCCTGCTAACAGAGATTCTTATAGCACGGAATCGATTCACCGGGTGGCTTACCGAGTAGGTACCCGTCAGATTCAAGCCCACTGAGTATTCAGGGGGGATTCTTCGGATAGTTTGCCGCAGTTGAGCTTTAGGGCCGGACTCCCGGTAGTGCTCGATCCCTTCAGGTTTGTCAAACCCGGGGTCGAGGTCAAAGCACAAGTGCTCCCTATGTGATTTTGGTAATTAATGTCAACATATCTCTTGTTGGACTAATGTTTTTATAAAGTGTATTTCAGATAAGTTCAACAATGGTCTGGAAAGGACAAGAGAATGTGGAACCCCTTCAAAATACTAAGGTCTCATATTGGCAAAAGCTCAAGACTATTCATTTCTATTTTAGTGATCCAAGATCACATTGAGTCCACAGGAAAGACAATACTATTAAAAGGGGATGTGGTGTTGCTTAATGGTCTACTTGCTCATGTGCGTAGTGATATTGCTCCAAAAATCTCAGCCACTTTCTCATTCCAAATATGTCCAAAACCCTAAGTCAAACTCGGCCCCACCGAGTCTTTCTAACCGGCGCCACCGATTTCTCATGACATAGCCACTTCTAGAAACCCTAACTATTCGGTCTCATCGATATGGATCTTAGTCTCACCAAGATTGCCTTGCCAATTCTCTGTTGCCTGTTGGAATTATTTTGGTCTCATCGAGATAGCAGTCGGTCACACCGAGTTGGCTTGACATTTTCTCTGTTGCCTTATTGCTTCACTTTGGTCTCACCGAGTTGATGCAATCGGTGCCACCGAGTTGATGTTTTCCCTAAGCCCTTGCACATCAATCCCACCGAGTTGTTCCGGTTGGTCCCACCTAGATTCCTAATGTTCACATTTTGAACTGAATTGGTCTTACCGAGTTCTTCTATTCGTTCTGACCGAGTAGGGTCAAATGTGTGTAACGGTTGTATTTTGTGTGGAGGCTATATATACCCCTCCGCCCCTTCTCCATTTGTGAGAGAGACATCAGAATGTGCCTACACTTCCACCATACATTTTCTGAGAGAGAACCACCTACTCCTGTGTTGAGACCAAGATATACCAATCCTACCACAAGAATCTTGATCTCTAGCCTTCCCCAAGTTGCCTTCCACTCAAATCATCTTTCCACCTTATCCAAATCCGTGAGAGAGAGTTGAGTGTTGGGGAGACTATTATTTGAATCACAAGATCAAGGAGTTCATCATCAACACACCATCTATTACTTTTTGGAGAGTGGTGTATCCTAGATTGGTTATGTGTCACTTGGGAGCCTCGGACAAGATTGTTGAGTTGAACCAAGAAGTTTGTATGGGCAAGGAGAACGCCTACTTTGTGAAGATATACCTGAGTGAGGCAAGTCCTTCATGGGCGATGGCCATGGTGGGATAGACAAGGTTGCTTCTTCGTGGACCCTTCGTGGGTGGAACCCTCCATGGATTCGCGCAACCATTACCCTTCGTGGGTTGAAGTCTCCATGAACGTCGATGTACGATAGCACCACCTATCATAACCACGCCAAAAATCTATGTGCCTTCATTGCGTTTGCCCACTCGAATCCCATCCCTTTACTTTCTTGCAATTAGCATGCTTTACTATTTCCGCTCCATATACTCTTGTCATGCTTGCTTGAAATGTATTGTGAATGCTTAAATTTGTGCTAAAACTCCACCTTAACTTGAAGAACTGTCACACCCTGATTTTCATGCCACAACACTTAAGCTAATGAATCATGATAAAATGTGGGTTGATAGAAACTTTTGAGTGTTTTGGACTTTGCTTGATTTAATTCTTCACTATAACAAGAACCCACTTTCAGCAACGCATCGATGTGTTGTCGTATGTCCATATAAGCATTGCTAAGGCCTACACCAACGGATTTATATGCGTTGTTGCAAAGGTCTACAACAACATAAATAAATGTGTTGGTAACCGACATGAATGTGTGTTGTAAGGCAGCAACGTATAGAGCTAGAGCCTAACAACACTTCATATGTGTTGTCCCATAGCTTGGACAATTCACGGTATTTTTTATATCAATTTTTTGAACTATTAAGTCAGTGCTAATAGTGCAAGGAGACACAAAGATAATAATCAGAAAAAGGACACATATATTAAATCAACTCGGTTGCTTTACAAAGAACATGGTACAAAGATTACAATATGTCAAACTATCTAGTAGTAGTCCAATTCTCAACCTTGCAATCAATGTGTCAGCCATCTAAAACAGAATGTTTGAAACATTGACCTGAATGGCATTCTAAAACTTAATCTAAAACTATCTAGTAGTAGCCACCTTCTCGATCTTTCAATCAACTTTCGAGCCATGCATCATCTCATCGATTTATCTTGGTAATCTACAATAATAAAGAATTGAGAAAAATAAGGTGCCATAAAATAAAATCAAGTTAATAGGGCAGTAAATTTAAACAAAGATCAACATACAAAGCTTGAAGGCCATGTGATAGTTTGTCTTGCTATATGACCAATAGTTTTGTTTTAGTGGTTGTATGAACCAAGAATCAATTACCAAGTTCAACACCCTCAATTTTGTTATTCTAGTTTGGTACTTTGGAGTGGAGCAATAGCAACATTCTTGTTTAGATTTCCCAAGCTAAGCAGGAACTACAATAAGCATTCATATTGCAAAAAGAATGATCAATAATAAATTATAGCTCAACCATGTTGAATTCCAAATAGTAGATAAATAGGCACACCTTATCTTTAGATGGATGTTTGTTTGATGCTCACATCTCCATGTCATAGAGAAAGTTTCACTTCAGATACAATATGTTGCTGCATTAAACATGTTAGTTGAAGTTTTACTTCTCTGAACACCCAAGTCAATGCAAGTACCGGAACAGAATAATCATTCAATCATCCAAGATATATCATCATATGTGATGGGATTTGATATATATTATTTTGAGCACTTTTTTACAGTCCTAGCAATAGCACTCGAACCTATAGAAAGAGAAAAGAGCGCCTTATGAACATGCCATTCATATATTGATTGAGTTTAATAAACACCTTACAAAGAATATAATGAAGATAAAGTGAGGTACATGCCCAAAAAATATGTACTCCGACAAACAGAGCATGCTTCATTGCAAACACAGATATGTAGTTACCAAAACAGTGCATATAAATGCAGAGATTTAAAATTTTCGAGAAATACTTGAAGTTGATAGAAAATAATTCGCACAAAGCTAAATCAGGTGGCTGTATCAAATGTTAACCAGTGTATTTTCTAGTGATTTTGATTTATATATATGCTTGATAACAATACTAATCTAAGTGAATACGACATATTTTTCAACATGAGTTTTTGAACTACACTGCAGATGATGTCACTTAAATCACATACATCTTTACAAGCCAACATTATTCATGTAGTCGTAACTCCTTCTA
Organism: Secale cereale; assembly: GCA_902687465.1. Classification (NCBI taxonomy): domain Eukaryota; kingdom Viridiplantae; phylum Streptophyta; class Magnoliopsida; order Poales; family Poaceae; genus Secale; species Secale cereale. The sequence goes on along the minus strand of LR738715.1, from coordinate 397,073,722 downwards.
ATGATCTAGCCTGGTATATATGCCCTGAACTTTCTTCCAAAGATGAATATGTAAGCCAACAAAAAGACTCTCAGGATCAATGCGTCATGGAAGACGAAGCGCAGCAGACACACAGTTGTGAAGTCCAATGCTACGACACTATGATGGCTGCTAAAGCTACATCAGCTTTTTCCCCAAAGAGGAAGGGATGATGCAGTATAGCAGCGGTAGGTATTTCCCTCAGTGACTAAACCAAGGTTATCGAACCAGTAGGAGAACCAAGCAACACAATGTAAACAACACCTGCACACAAATAACAAATACTCGCAACCTGACATGTAAAAGGGGTTGTCAATCCCTTTTGGGTAACGGACGTGAGAGAGATATAAATATTGATAGATTGGACGGTAAATAAGATATATTGCGGCAAGGTATTTTTGGGTTTTTGGTTTAATAGATCTGAAATAAAAGCAAAGGAAAAACAGATCGCAAAGGCAAATAATATGAAGAAGAGACCCGGGGGCCATAGATTTCACTAGTGGCTTCTCTCGAGAAAATAGCAAACGGTGGGAAAACAATTACTGTTGGGCAATTGATAGAACTTCAAATAATCATGACGATATCCAGGCAATGGTCATTATATAGGCATCACATAGTAGACCGACTCCTGCCTGTATCTACTACTATTACTCCACACATCGACCGCTATCCAGCATACATCTAGTGTATTAAGTTCATGGAGAAACGGAGTAATGCAATAAGAACGATGACATGATGTAGACAAGATCTATTTATGTAGAAATAGCCCCCCATCGTTTTATCCTTAGTAGCAACGATACGTACGTGTCGGTTCCCCTTCTATCACTGGGATCAAGCACCGTAAGATCGAACCCACTACAAAGCACCTCTTCCCATGGCAAGAGAAAGAGATCAAGTTGGCCAAACAAAACCCAATATCGGAGAAGAAATACAAGGCTATAAGCAATCATGCATATAAGAGATAAAAAGAAGACTCAAATAACTTTCATTGATATAAAAAGATATATCTGATCAGAAACTCAAAGTTCATCGGATCCCAACAAACACACCGCAAAAGAGTTACATCATATGGATCTCCAAGAAACCATTGTATTGATAATCAAAAGCGAGAGATGAGGCCATCTAGCTACTGACTACGGACCCGGAGGTCTACAAGGAACTACTCATGCATCGTCGGAGAGGCACCAATGGAAGTGGTGAACCGCTCCGTGATGGTGTCTAGATTGGATCTGGTGGTTCTGGACTCTGCGATGGCTGGATCGAAATTCCGTCTACTCCCCTAGGGTTTCTGCAATATTGGGGTATTTATAGATCAAAGAGGCAGTCCGGAGGGGGCACCCGAGGTCGGCACAACCCACTAGGGCACGCCTGGGCCTCCTGGCACGCCCTGGTGGGTTGTGCTCCCATCGGAGCACCCCCAGGTGCTGCCTTCGCCCATTGGGTTTCTTCTAGTCCAAAAAAATCTCCAAAAAGTTTTGCTACATTTGGACTCCGTTTGATATTGATTTCCTGCGATGTAAAAAAACATGCAGAAAACAACAACTGACACTTGGCACTATGTCAATTGGTTAGTAACAAAAAATGATATAAAATGACTATAAAATGATTGTAAAACATCCAAGAATGATAATATAACAGCATGGAACAATAAAAAATTATATATATGTTGGAGATATATCAGCATCGCCAAGCTTAACTCATGCTGGTCCTCGAGTTGGTAAGTGATAAAAACAGAATTTTTGATGTGGAATGCTGCCTATCATGTCATATCATATTCTTCTCTTTGTAGCATGGACATTTGGACTTCTATATGGTTCAAAGCAATAGTCTAGTTTTGACATGAGATTTAAATACTCCAACATATCAATAAGCAACCATGTCTTTCAAAATATCAAAGCTAAAATAAGTTATCCCTAGCCCATCATGCTCAACCATTGATCCATTCATGAAACACACTCGCATATTAGTTACACCCAATGCTCGAGTATGATCATAGTGTTTCCTAGTTGGTACTTGTAAGAGAAGATGGAGACTCGAATTCAAAATAAAAATTGCATAAGTACAGGAAAGGCCCTTCGCAGAGGGAAGTAGGGATTTGTTGAGGTGAGAGAGCTCAAAGCTTAAATTTAGAGATCAAATATTTTGGGAGATACTCTTTTCCCACCGATGAGAACGACTTGAGGTTCCCAACACTTTCCATGCTAGATATATCATAGGCGGTTCCCAAACAGAAAATAAAGTTTATTCCTTTTCCACCAAACTTTCACAAGCCATGGCTAGCCGAATCCACGGTTGCCTTCCATGCCAACACTTTCCAAGGAATTTATTAATTGACAACATAAAGTAAATTTGTTTTTCATTTCGGGACTGGGCATCCCTAATACCTTTGCCTTACTCTCGTGCAATGATAAGTGAATAAACACTCATCATGAGAATAACACATCTAGCATGGAAAATATTGGCCACCCCTCACCGCCTCGTGAACGGTACGGGCACACAACAGGGAAATTTATTTTGAAAATTAGAGATGGCACATAAAATTTTCTTAGAACGACAAGGGAATACTGCATATAGGTAGATATGGTGGAATCATGTGGCAAAACCGGGATAACATATTTTGGATGCACACGTAGTGATCATACTTAGTGCAAAATGAAGGCTAGCAAAATACTAGGAAGCGACCAACCATGAAACGAATAATCTCATAAGCGAACATTGAACATAAATAACACTGAATAATGCACCACATGTAGGATATAATTTCATTGCGTAATTATTGACTTTCGTGCTTGCATAGGGAATCACAAACCTTAACACGGATATTCTTACTAAAGCATAATTACTCATTAACATGACTCACATATCATATCATCATGTCTCAAAACTATTACAAGGAATCAAGTTTATCTTGTCCAATGATCTTCATGAAAGTTTTTATTATATCGTTCTTCGATATCTATCACTTCGGGACTAATTTTCATGTGTTGCTTTTGATAAGCTCGAACGAATAGAAGTGAATGTCGGTGTACTAAGATAGGGGTACCTTAGTACCCCAACTTGTGCACGGGCAGTGGCAGCTTCCCGCGGCAGGGTTTACCACGCGCTTGCCGGAAACCTTCCTAGTCCTTATTAAGCCATTCAAAAACAAAGTATGCAAGACAGAAGATCAAGGCCCCGGCAAGTGGAGCTTGCCGGGAAGGCCGTCCCAGGCTCAAGATTATCACATTAACGCAAGACCCTGGCAAGAGGAGCTAGCCAGGAAGACCAGAAGACTGCATCTCAGAAGACACGCCTTGGCGCAGCATGCGCCCCGGCAGTGCCCGGGGAGCGACAAGCTTCAGGGCCCGGCAAGATCAAGACCCCGGCAAGGTGCTTGTCGGGGGAAGCCTGCACTGTGTGCCCGCGCTCCAGCTCATCGGCCCACGCGTTGCCCTGGGGCCCTTCCAGGGACGCGTGGCGGATGGCTGTGCAGCCTGGGGGACACGGTGGCGAGCCACGGTGACGAGGCTACCGCCGTGGCGAACGGAGACGCATGGACGGGTGCTATTGGGGTCAACGGTGACGGGAATTTAATGCCCTTGTCCCCCACTGTCCAAGTTAGGTGATGAACACTGTTCATCCACTGTTCACGCACTATTCCCGCACTGTTACAACTACCACCAAAGTTACATTTTTACCCTCCTCTACGTTGACACCAGTCGGTGACCCCTTGAGCTATAAAAGGAGGCCCATGCACAACGTAGAGGGGGTTCGGACCCTTAGCAACTCTCACGCTCGGTGTAGCTAGTTCTTCAAGCTCCCGAGCCCAAGAACTCAATACAATCCAAGCAGGAGTAGGGTTTTACGCGCCCGCGCGGCCCGAACCTGGGTAAACTGCCTGCGTGTGCTCCTCGATCCGCTCTTCGTGCTCCCTCCGCTCCCTTACCGCAACGTACAAGGGGCTCCGGTCCCATAGGTGTTCGTGGTGGACAGTTTCCCCCGGGGCCATACAGTGAAGATCATGAGCATAATAATTTTCTTTCTCTCAAAATAATTTAAGTGAAGCAAGAGAGAACTTCTTAAAATTTTACTAACTCTCAAATAAATCTAAGTGAAGCAAGAGAGTATTTTTCAAACATACTAAAGCACACCGTGCTCGAAAAGATAGAAGTGAAGCACTAGAGCAAATCCATAGCTCATAAAAATTTAAGTGAAGCATAGAGAGCTATTCTAACAAGTCATGGCATAATTTTGGCTTTCTAAAATAGATGTGTACATCAATGATTGATGACTTAAAAAGCAAAACAAAACAAGCAAAGACTCATATCATACAAGAAGCGCCAAGCAAAACACATATCATGTGATGAATAAAAATATAGTTTCAAGTGAAATACCGATGGTCGTTAGAACAAAGAGGGGATGCCACTCGGGGGTATCCCCAAGCTTAGTTGCTTTCTTATCTTTGGATAATAGCTTGGGATGTCGGAGCATCCCCAATCTTAGGCTGTTTATTACTCCTTATTCCTTCATCCATAGTAAGATAACCCAAAATTTGAAACTCCAACAAAACTTCCGTGAGATCCGTTAGTATAAGAAAACAAATCACTACTATAAGTACTGTAGTAAACCCATTCATATTTTGCATTTGTATTATATCTACTATATTCCAACTTTTCCATGGCAAAAACTCATGAAAGAAAACCATACAATCATCAAAACAAGCACATAACACAATAAAAACAGAATCTGTCAAAAACATAACAGTCTGTAGTAATCTGGAAGTTTCAAATACTTCTGTAAGTCTAAAAATCTTGAAAAAATAGGTCCACGTGAGCAATTTGTATATTAATCTTCCGAAGAAAGAATCAACAAAAAAGCACTATTCTGTTAAAACGAGAATTTTTTCTCGTGAGCACAAAAGTTTCTGTTTTTCAGCAAGATCAAATCTACTAACACCCAACGTGTACCTAAGGTTTTGCTTGGCACAAACCTTTATTCAAACCACAAAAACACATATCAACAGAGATATTAAAGTTTTTTTATTGAAAAGATCAAGGAAACCAAAAAGCAAAAAGATACAAGTTGGGTTGCCTCCCAACAAGCGCTATCATTTTACACCCTTAGCTAGGCATAATACAAGGATCTCAGTTTTCTCATCTGTAGATTTGGCAACCTTTCTGAGGGTTTTCTCAAACCCGGGAGGCTCTTTGCGCTTCCCTAAATTCTCAGAAAAAGATACCAACTTGAGATCCAAAATATCTAATCGCTTATTGCAAAGGGTAATCAAAGTATTCATGCGATTGATACTACCATTAAGATGTTTGAGGGGTTCATTATATTTTTGCGATTCAACCATGTGTTTGTGTAAATCACCAAGTTTGTCCATCATTTGAACTGCTAAAGCTACGTCGGTTTTTTCCCCGAAGAGGAAGGGATGATGCGGTATAGCAGCAGTAGGTATTTCCCTCAGTGATGAAACCAAGGTTATCGAACCAGCAGGAGAACGAAGCAACACAACGTAAACAACACCTGCACACAAATAAAAAATACTCGCAACCCGACGTGTAAAAGGGGTTGTCAATCCCTTCCTGGTAACGGACATAAGAGAGATATAAATATTGATAGATCGGACGGTAAATAAGATAAATTGCAGCAAGGTATTTTTGGGGTTTTGGTTTAATAGTTCTGAAATAAAAGCAAATGAAAATAGATCGCAAAGGCAAAGAATATGAAGAAGACACCCGGGGGCCATAGATTTCACTAGTGGCTTCTCTCAAGAAAATAGAAAACGGTGGGAAAACAATTTCTGTTGGGCAATTGATAGAACTTCAAATAATCATAAAGATATCCAGGCAATGATCATTATATAGGCATCACGTCCAAGATTAGTAGACCCACTCCTTCTTGCATCTACTACTATTACTCCACACATAGACCGCTATCCAGCATGCGTCTAGTGTATTAAGTTCATGGAAATATGGAGTAATGTAATAAGAACGATGACGTGATTTAGACAAGATCTATTCATGTAGAAATAGACCCCCACCGTTTTATCCTTAGTAGCAACAATACATACATGTCGGTTCCCCTTCTGTCACTGGGATCTAGCACCGTAAGATCGAACCCACTACAAAGCAACTCTTCCCATGGCAAGATAAAGAGATCAAGTTGGCCAAACAAAACCCAATATTGGAGAATAAATATGAGGCTATAAGCAATCATGCATATAAGAGATCAAAACAAGACTCAAAAACTTTCGTGGATATAAAAAGATAGATCTGATCATAAACACAAAGTTCATCGGATCCCAACAAACACATCGCAAAAGAGTTACATCATATGGATCTCCAAGAGACAATTGTATTGATAATCAAAAGAGAGAGATGAAGCCATCTAGATATTGACTACCGACCCGAAGGTCTACAAGGAACTACTCGCGGATTGTCGGAGAAGCACCAATGGAAGTGGTGAACCCCTCTGTGATGGTGTCTAGATTGGATCTGGTGGTTCTGGACTCTGCGGTGGCTGGATCGAAATTCGGTCTGCTTCACTATGGTTTCTGGAATATTGGGGTATTTATAGAGAATACAGGCGGTCCGGGGGGCACCCGATGTGGGCACAACCCACCAGGGCGCGCCTGGTACTACTGGCCCGCCCTTGGTGGTTGTGCTCCCCTCGGAGCACCCCCCCTCTCAGATGCTGCCTTGGCCCATTGGCTTTCTTCTGGTCTAAAAGGAAGTCCAAAAAGTTTCACTGCATTTGGAATCCGTTTGATATTGATTTCCCGCGATGTAAAAAACATGCAAAAAACAGCAACTGGTACTTGGCATTATGTCAATAGGTTAGTAACAAAAAATGATATAAAATGACTATAAAATGATTGTAAAACATCTAAGAATGATAATATAATAGCATGGAACAATAAAAAATTATAGATACGTTGGAGACCTATCACACTACAGCAGGTGCTCAAGCATTAGGCTGCTAGCAGCAGCTGGTACTATGCTCTAGGATGACGACGACAGTGCACCGAAGTTACTATATCCAGCTGGTAGACATGTAGAACATGCACATATGCAGTTCATGATAAGATCGATTCATCGATCAAAATAAGCTAGCCACGATCGTACATGGTGATGCGGGGTCAACGCGATTATAGGCTGATCTTTGACGATTGAAGATGAATCCCACAAGGAACACGAAGAACACGAGGGGGAAACACGGGAAGAACAAGAGGAAAACCCTCAAATCAACAAGTTTAGGTCACACATATGCCAGATCCAGGAACACAAAGAGTGATACACAATCCACGATCAACTAAGAAAGATACAAGTGGCGATAGTCTTCTCCGTGAGGAGGTCTTGATCTTCTCCCGGAGGATGTCTTGAATCTGTGTGGATCTTGTCTGTAGAGGCCGCGGTCTCTCGTGGAGATAAACCACTAAGGATGAGCAATGCTCTATGTCTAGATGAGCTATCACAATGCTAACCCTAGAAAGTGTAGGTGGAGTACTATATATAGTCTTGGAGGGGCGAAGGGGTACATGGGCCTCGGCCCAAAGTCATACATGCAGGCACGGTCTGGATGATCCGGATGTTGGTCCGGATGATCTGGGATTCGGGGGTTCGGATGATCCGGGGCGGCGTCCGGATGATCCGGCCGGGTCGATTCTCGAGCGGGAGGTTCGGATGTCCGGGATTTGGTGCGGATGTCCGGCCGTGGCCGGATGATCCGGGCTGGGGTCCGGATGATCCGACTTCAATTATGAAGTTTCGGATGTCGATGGGCGCATTATCTAGATCGCTTGGCTGGGGTCCGGATCATCCGGGCTCTATCCGGATCGTCCACCAGTCTGGGACTTGGCTGATTTCTCCTCCGTCTTCGTGCTCGTCTTCCTTCTTTGAATCCTCTTTCTCCTTAGCTTCTCCATGGCCTTCCTCGAGGTGCCTGAGTATGCATAGAGTTTCCGACGAGGGTAGTAGCCATGTCTCATGTGAATCGAGAGGGGGTTGAGAGAGGAGTGAAGTCACCTCGGCTTCGAGAGCTCTTGCACGAGCACATGTCATGGGTCCACTTGGCACTTGGTGAGACGATGATAGGTCCATGGGGATGACCTTGGGATGCTTTGCATCATCTCCCCTCCCTTGGGAAAGATCTGACCTCGGATCGAAATCTTCATCACCATGGAAAGGAGAGAGATCCTTGACGTTGAAGGTATCGCTTACATTGTACCTGTTGCGTGGGATGTCGATCTTGTATGCATTGTTGCTGTAGCGTGCTAGCACCTTGAATGGTCCATCGGCTCAAGGTAGTAGTTTGGACCTGCACTCGTTGGGGAAGCGGTCCTTGCACAGATGAAGCCATACGAGATCTCCTGGTTGGAACACCCTTGGTGTCTTGTTGACGTTGAGCTTGATGGAGAGGCGATGTACTTGGCGCTCGATCGTTGCCCTTGTATCTTCGTGCATCCTCTTGAGATAAGTTGCTTGTGCTCTTGCGTCCATGTTGGTGCGCTCTTGGAGAGGTAGAGGAAGAATGCCCAATGGAGACAATGGGTTGAAACAGTAGACGACTTCGAAGGGGGACTTGCCGGTTGTCGAGTGTCTTGCGCGGTTGTACGCGTACTCGGCGATGGGCAAGCGTCGCTCCCATTCCTTGATGTTCTACTTGATCAATACGCGAAGAAGCATCTATAGCGTCCGGTTCGTCACCTTCATTTGGCCATCCGTTTGTGGATGGTAAGCCAGTGAGAATAGTAGCTTGATGCCGAGCTTGGCGCATAGAGTCTTCCAAAAGTAGCTCAAGAACTTGACATCGAGGTCCGAGACGATCGTCTTGGGCACTCCGTGTAGGCGCAAGATTTCCCTACAAAAGAGATTCGCAACATGTGAAGCATCGTCTATCTTGTCGCATGGAATGAAATGAGCCATTTTGGAAAATCTATCCACAACAACAAACATGGAATCCTTTCCATTTTGAGTTCTAGGCAAACCAAGTACAAAGTCCATGCTAATGTCTTCCCAAGGATGATATGGAATAGGAAGTGGCATGTAAAGACCATGGGATTTAGCTTTAGACTTAGCTTTACGACATGTAGAGCACCGGTTGGTGAAGCGTGAGACATCACAGAACATCTTGGGCCAATAGTAATTATTGGAGAGGATCACAAATGTCTTGTCGCGTCCAAAATGTCCCATAAGTCCTCCTCCATGAGATTCTCTCAAAAGGAGCAAATGAAGAGAAGTCTCGGGAATGCAAAGTTTGTTAGCTCTCATAAGATAACCATCCTTGATGTAATATCGTTCCCAAGAAGTATGTGTTACACACTTAGCAAAAGGATTTGCAAAGAAAGGATCATGCTCATACAAGTCTTTTATATGCTCAAAGCCAATAACATTCAATTCAAGTTGGGTAACAAGCATGCATTTGCGGGAAAGCGCATCTGCCACAACATTTTATTTGCCTTTGATGTACTTGATGACATAGGGAAAAGACTCTATGAACTCACTCCACTTAGCATGACACTTGTTCAACTTAGTTTGACCCTGAAGATACTTGAGTGTCTCATGGTCCGTGTGAAGAATGAATTCATGAGGTCGGAGATAGCGTTCCCTAACACGCAAAACTCACACTAATACATAGAGCTCTTTATCATAGATTGGTTAGTTAAGTTGTGCTCCGGAAAGTTTCTCACTAAAATACGCAATTGGGCGCTTTTCTTGCATTAACACGCCTCCTATGACGGTACTACTAGCATCACAATGTATCTCAAATGGTCTGTCAAAGTTTGGTAGGGCAAAAAGTGGTGCGTGAGTAAGCAAGTTTTTCAACTCATTGAACGCGGTGTCTTGCAAAGGACCCCAAATAGAGGGTGCGCTCTTCTTGCTCAAAGCATGCAAAGTCATAGCGATCATGCTAAAGTCCTTAACAAATCGTCGATAAAATCCGGCAAGGCCTAGCAAGCTACGCACATGATGAAAGTTCGTTGGTGTTGGCCAAGTTTTAATAGCTTCAATTTTAGTCTCGTCTATATGCACACCTTTGTATGACACAACAAATTCTAAGAACACAAGTTTGTCTACACTAAATTTGCACTTTTCCATATTGGCATAATTTTTTTCCTCGCGGAGGGTTTGCAAAACGGTGCTTAGATGATTCACATGATCTTTGAGAGATTTGTTAAAAATGAGGAGGTCCTCAAAGTAGACTACTACAAAGACTCCGATGTATGGCCTAAGAACAAAGTGCATCATTCTCATAAACGTGCCGGGTGCATCGGATAAACCCATAGGCATAACAAGCCAGTCATATAACCCGAACTTCGTTTTGAAGGTGGTTTTCCAGTCATCACCCTCTTATGTGCGAATTTGGTAATAGCCACTTCTGAGGCCAATCTTGGAAAAGATTATGGCTCCACTAAGCTCATCAAGCATATCATCTAAGTGCGGTATTGGGTGACGAAATATAATGGTGATAGAATTAATAGGATGGCAAACTGAACACGTGCGGTAAGTACCATCTTTCTTGGGGACAAGGATTACCGGAATGGCATAAGGGCTCATGCTTTCGTGGAAGTGTCCATTGTCGATGAGTTGTTGGACTTGCCGTTGGATCTCCTTCGTCTCTTCTGGGTTGACGCGTTACATTGCAGTGTTAAGAAGAGGTGCTCCGGGTATGAGGTCGATGCGGTGCTCGATGCTGCGAAGAGGAGGTAGTCCCGGAGGTAGTTCATCGGGAAAGACATCTTGGAAGTCCTGGAACAATTGAGACAACACTAAAGGTAGAGTTGGTGAAGTGTTAGTAGGTTTTGCATCCCCTTTGCATAGAATCACAAGGTGAAAGATGCTTGATGGGTTCTCGCACACTTCTCTCATCTCACTTTTGGTGGCAAATAACACTAGTTGTTTCTTGTCACTCATCATGGAGGCGCTCGAATCTGGCTTGTGGCTCTCACTCTCCTTTTGGTGGTTCACTCTCTCACCATTTTCTCCATGATGGTTGGTAGATATTTGTTTGTCGGCGACTACTTGACTTGGTGACATCGGACGTAGCACGAACTCTTTGCCCTTCATATTGAAGCTATAATGGTTGGTCCGTCCGTTGTGGGTGACTCCACGATCATATTGCCATGGTTGTCCAAGGAGAAGGTGGCACACGGACATAGGCACCACATCACACTCCAATGTGTCTTCGTAGGTGCCTATCTTGAAGGATACTTGCATGGTGTCCTCTACTCGAATAGTTCCAGCGTCGCTAAATCATTGGACCTTGTAGGTATGAGGGTGCTTCGTCTTTACCAATTGTAGCTTGTCACAAAGCTTGGCGCTTGCCAAGTTATGGCAACTTCCTCCATCAATGATAACCTCGATGGAATGTCCATTGATGCCGGCCTTTGTGTGGAAGATGTGACATCATCGATCTTCATCTTGATGATGTTGAAGTGTCAATACCTTGGAGACAACAAGATTGGGACTCGAGCCATTGTTGCAAAACACTTGGAGGTCTTCATCTTCATTCACTTTGCGGTGCATAGCTACATGTTCAAGGGCTTCCAACTCGTCATCGCTCATTGAGTCATATGATCCGTCGTCATTGATGATCATGGTGCGAATGGTCTTGCACTCAAATGACTTGTGGCCTCATCCTTGGCATTTGAAGCACTTGATGGAGCTCGTCTTGGAGGTATCTTCGGTTGGGATGATGAAGATTTTGGTTTGAAGTTGTTCGTAGAAGGGGGACGACTTGATGTAGTCGAATTCTTGTAGCTTGACTTGTCACCTAGGTTTGTAGATGGTTTGGTAGAGGTAGGAGGTGCCGAAGTCGTTGAAGCTTGGTTGTTGGAGTCGTAGTTCTTGGAGGTGAACTTAGAGTACTTGTAGTCTTCTTGTACTTGCTGATCTGGTTTGGTTGCTTGGTGTACTAGCTCGAGGAGATTCATGAATGGTTGGAAGTCCGCAATCTTCTTGATAGGATAATTGAGTCCATTCACGAATCTCACCATAGTCTCTTCATCTTCCGTGATGTTGGCTCTTATCACGACAATCTCCATTTCCTTGTAGTACTCTTCAACGGACTTGGTTCCTTGCTTGAGGAGTTGCAACTTTTTGAACAATTCACGGTTGTAGTGTGTAGGCAAAAAAAGTGTGTTCTCATGACATCCTTCATTTGACTCCAAGTAGTGATAGGTGGTTCACCTTTTGCTTCTCTTCTCTCAATGACTTCCTCCCACCAAATGAGAACATAGTCTTGGAACTCAAGGGATGCCATTGCGATCTTCTTTTCTTCATCAAAGTTGTGGAGGCGAAAGATCGTGTCAACTTTCAATGCCCATGAGAAATAGTCTTCGGGGTCAATGCTTCTGGAGAACTTTGGCATTGTGAACTTGAGCTTGCCATAGCGATGCTCTTCATTGTTTGCTTGCCTATTGTGAGGCCGTTCTTGATTTGGAGGATTGTCAACCTCATGTTGCTCTTGGCATGGTTGGTGCTCGTTGTCAGGTTGTTCTTGCCGAGCTTGAGGTTCTTGTCGAGGTTGTTGCTCTTGTCCTGCTTGAGGAGGAACTTGATGTTGCATTCGTGCTTGATAACATCGCTCTTGTATCTCATCGTGAAGTGCTTCATCTTCTTGGAGAATGTGTCGATTGCGAGTTGCAACATGGCGATGTGCGTCACATAGGGCACGTTGCGCCTCGAGGGCTTGAGCTTCTCGACGTTGTTGTACGTGATGTTGTGTCTCGGCATCTTGCTCTTCTTGGTATTGTCGCACTCGATCTTCTTGGTGTTGGCGGCTCGCTCTTCTTCTTGTTGGCGTAGTCGTTGCTTTTCTTGTGCTTGCTCAAGTGTAGCATGGTTTTGATGATGTCAACTTTCTTTCTCTTCAAATAGCTCTTGTGAACTCTTGCCGTGAAGTGGGTTCTGGTTGTCATGTCGAGCTTGACGCGCGGCTTGGCAAAGAGTGTTCGATGTGGGTGTATTTGAGCCGGAAGTGTAGTCGGTATGACGACTTGAGCAGCTCCGTCCTTAGCTCATTGAATTGAATACACATGTTGGTGTTGATAATATCGAATTTCTCTCTTGTGCAAGCTTTGAATTTTCGTGCGTTGGTGGCGATTTACTCAATGCGCTCTTGCATAGCTTCATTCTCTTGATGTAGAGCTCATTGAACACCGAATAGACGTAGTTTGGTGACGTAGTTGTTTGATTCTTGAGGATCGTCGAATAGCGGGTTCGTAGATGTACTTGCCCTATCCATCATTGCAAGCGAGAATTTGTGAGATGGAGAAATCAAGAACTATACCAAATATACCTTGACCATAGTTGAAGATGGATCAACGATCACTCAATAGCATAACCCGGAAATAGCACAATTGGTACCAAGTCTTGTTGATTCTCACACCTACACAAGTAAAGCTTTTGGAAGAGCTCGATGAGGATAGAGGCACACTACAAGAAATATGTCAACTAGTGACCTTCTATCAGTGACCCTGGAAGAATTGGTCATAGATCTATGACCATTTCAGACCAATTGGTCAAAAGTTGTTCGAGAGGCTCCAAACCCTAAACTATAATGACCATTTTGGTCAGAAAGGTCGTAATTTCCTTACACAAACTGGTCATAAAGCATATAGCACTGGTCCGCTGCCTTATTTCTAGCTGATCATGACCAATATAGATGGTCATCACCTTGTAAATTGTGGTGGGTTGCTACGACTAGGCGCCACCTCATCAGTTTTGCCTATGTGTCATGTCCATGTGGCAGTTTTGCCCTAGGTTGTGAAGCAACCTATATTTCTGTCATTCCCGAAATTCCCCCAAAAATCTCATAAATTCTTTGGGTCATATCTTCGTCAAATATGTAAAAAAAAACCTTCCTTGCCTAGTTCAAAAATAATTCAAAAATATGCATTTTCCTATTCTGTTCAAAAAACACTTTGTGAAGGAAGTACCACTTTGGCATGTCCAAATGGTATCCATTTTCTACAGTGCTTTCCTATGCCCAAATAACTATCCTCCACCAAATGCCAGCTCAATCCATTCATTATTTTGAGCCCAGCTTCAACATTCGTATTTATGTCCAGTGTGGTACTTTGCAAAGCAAGTACCACCTAGACTCCTCCTTTTGAGCTGAAAATTTGTGAATACGGTCTTCTTAGTAACTAATCGTCCTCAACCAAAACGCATGCCCATTAGCCATGTGCATTTCCCGTACCGCTAATCAAACACTTGGCTGCTAATTCATGTTTGAGCATTGATCGGTCTCCTCGTGAGAATCTTATGTTGTAATTTTTTTCCTAGCACCTACCTGGGGAGTGCCCAACCCACTAGACATGCCTAGGCCTCCCAGAACACATGGCAACGCCACAATCACGCGGTGACCACGCGGCGGGCATGCGAGTTTATGCGCTCTAGAGTTGGGTCCCTCAACCACCGCCCAAACCTCGACATATCGCTACCAAACCATGTATTTATGACTAAATAGGTACTTATGTAACTAGAAATAATTTTTGGAAAAAATAAATAGCAAACTAAGAGGCAGCTGCAGTTCAAATTTGACCCGCTTCCAACTGAATCGGCGGAAATTTGTCTTTTTCACGAGAGGTGGATAAAAACTTTTACACCCAACCATTTTGTCAATTGTGCATTAAATATGTCCTAGTATTTTAGAAAATTGATTTGGTCCAATTTTGCAACAATTATTTGGGAGGTCCTTCACAAAAAAACCTCCTTTTGGGCACTCGAAAAATGGAAAATGAATTTTTCTTCCAAAGAAAATGAAAACTTCCTTAGGCAATATTGTTTGCCATTCCAAGATCCACCCTTGTGCACAATATGAGATCATTTGAACAAACTATGCCATGAATGTGGCCATAGGATTGATCATTTGGCTCGAAAGCCATGAATCTTCACGCATGATAGCTCATTTCTGAGAACACTTTTTTAAAAGAATTGCTGTATTACAAGTTTATTATTTTTCCTGGTAACTTGGTCATATATAATGACACAATGCGAAGGTTTTCGAATTTTGTTATTTTTTATTGAATTTTTTATGCCCGTTTCGAAATGCGGTCAAAACGGCAGGAATGACCGTTCCTAGCTAGTGGTTGAATCTTGGTATTTTTTTGGTGTTTCTCTGATTAAATAGATACTTATGTACCCAGAAATGGTTTTTGTAAAAAATAAAGAGCAAACTACAAGGCAGCTACAGTTCAAATTTGACCCACTTCCACCTGAATAGGCCGAAATTTGTCTTTTTCACGAGAGGTGGATCAAAACTTTTTACACCCAACTATTTGGTCAATTGTGCATTAAATATGGCCTAGTATTTTATTAAAATGATTTGGTCCAATTTTGCAACAATTATTTGGGAGGTCCTTCACAAAAAAACCTCCTTCTGGGCACTCGAAAAATGGAAAATGAATTTTTCGTCCAAAGAAAATGAAAAATTCCTTAGGC
>LR738715.1:396958800-397051710 GCA_902687465.1 Secale cereale | reverse complement strand
GTGAGGAGGTCTCGATCTTCTCCTGGATGAGGTCTTGAATCCTTGTGGATCTTCTCCATAGAGGTTGCGGTCTCTCGTGGAGATAAATGACTAAGGATGAGCAATGCTCTAAGTTTAGATGAGATTTCACAATGCTAACCCTAGAAAGTGTAGGTGGAGTACTATATCTAGGCTAGGAGGGGCGAAGGGGTGCATGGGCCTCCGCCCAAAGTCATACACACAGGCACGGTCCGAATGATCCGAATGTTGGTCCCAATGATCCGAGCTTTGGGGGTCCGGATGATCCGGGGTGGCGTCCGGATGATCCGGCCAGGTCGATTCTACAGCGGGAGGTCCGGATGTCCGGGACCTGGTCCGGATGTCCGGGCATGGCCGGATGATCCGGGCTGGGGTCCGGATGATCCGACTTCAGTGATGAAGCTTCGGGTGTCGACGGGCGCATTATCCGGATCGTCTGGGCCAGGGTCCAGATCATCCGGGCTCTGTCCGGATCATCCGGGACCTTGTCCGGATCGTCTTGCCAGTCTGTGACTTGGATGATTTCTCCTCCATCTTCGTGCTCGTCTTCCTTCTTCGATTCCTCTTGCTCCTTAGCTTCTCCATGGCCGTCCTCACAGTACCTAAGTATGCATAGAGTTTCCGATGAGGGTAATAGCCATGTATCATGTGAATCGAGAGGGAGTTGAGAGAGGAGTGAAGTCGCCTCGGCTTCGAGATCTCTTGCAGGAGCACATATCATGGGGTCCACTCGAAACTTGGTGAGACGATGATAGGTCCATGGGGATGACCTTGGGATGCTCCGCATCACATGGGCTATTGCTTGCTGGCTTTGGGATTCTCTAATTTGGTTCTAGTTTAGTAACATATTGGCTAATGAGTAATTAGCTGCAGCTAGCCGGCTGTTAGTACGTACATACACAACGGCGTAAGCCCACAACCAAAGCGGTGGATCAGGAATACTAGAACAACTAAAGGAAATTGCTAGATGATTGGCAGTAATTTTTTTCTACGAGACGGAGACCTAAAACTTTACTGAAAATCATCCATCAGCAGAACATATAAAAATGTTAATTGCCAAACAACAAAATTAGTTTCCACTAGTCACAGACCTTATGTTCAGTTGTCACCTTCCATGGAAGATATAAGATGAAATCCACCATATTACTAAAGCACAGTAGAATCTCTATTCCAATGGATTGGGAATATATAGGTTCCAGCAACCAGCCACAGATTTGAAAGTAGTACCACATACCTACAAGAACACCCAGAAATTGGAAGTCTCAATTTTTAATTGCCATCATGAGTTTGTGATTGTCTCGCAAATACCAACAAAATGGGCTGATCGAGTGAACCAGTAGGAAGCAAAGAGAGAGGGTAGAAAATACAAAATTACCGTGGCATTGAGGTTGAGAAGCCCTTGGGGAGGATGTGGTACTTGCGCAATCGATGGAGATGACCATCACGAACAAGCGGACGGCGGCTACGCAGATTAAGATGAAGGAGTTGCAGGTGGTCTTGCCGCCGATGAAGATTCTGCTGCTCCAGAAGGTTCCGCAACTTCTGGTCCGGCAAGTCGCCGACTCACCGGCTTGCACCGCCAGGGTTGCCGTTTGGGGTTGTGGCCTAAATTGGTATGGTGGGAGGTGACGTGCTAGAGATATGGGGTAGTCCTCGACATCGGGATCACGGGGCACCGAATGTGGTGCATGGGGACGAATTGGAGGAATCTAGATCAGGGATCAGAACAAACGTAGGTGGCGGCAGCGGAAGTGGGGTTATTTTCCTTTACTTTTATTTTACAAATATGGTATTTCCTTAATTGTGTTAGGCAGTGGTTAATAGTCGGGGGAAGTGGGAGCTGCAATGCGAGCAACACATGGCTATTTCGTTGGACGGTACGCGTAGCTATAGAGGGGTTTGTGGTGTAGTGCTTGTTTGTTCTTTGCAAGTGCTCTAAAAATCAAATAAATCCTCCAACTCATTTACTTCTTCTTCTTGATCAAAAACTTTGCCCAATGATCATGCCATGTGTATGGGACAGAATAGTATTTTCTTACAAAAATAATTAGGCCAAAACATATTTTCTAAATTAGGTTTTCCAAAACCCCCTGAATTAAAACTTGAACTACAAGTACTTAATTTAAGGTGTGAAAAATCTTTCGCAAATTATATTTGACTCCTATTAGAAATAGGACTCCGAAAAACAACAAAAATATTATTTTCAAAGTTATTTTACTATTTTATGCAAAGGCTTTTTCTTAAGGCTAAAAATGGTCTTTAATAGGTTAAAATTATTGTACTGTTTCATAAATATTTGGGAAAATTTGGGGAAACTCAGTGGACATATATTGTCCATATATATGAGTTTCAACACATAGTCATGTTAAAAATATTGGTCAAATCCCTCAAAAACTCTTTCTGGATGTTTCAAGATTTTGAAATATTTACAAAGGAAATTTTCATTGTAAATTCCAAGAAATTTCAAGCATGTCAAAAATGCCCTATTGGGTCATCTTGCCAAGACTCATGTCTCGAGGATCAAGAGAACCCCATCAAAACCCCTCAAAAGCATTTATGTCCATTTTGAAGTTTTAGCAACCTTACATTGTCAAACATGTAGAACTGTTGTCAAACTTGCTGCATATTCTCAAATGGTCTAATTATTCATCTAGACAAAATGGCACAAGTTGTAGAACAAGATACCTTGGTCAAATTCCCCCAAAACTCTCTCTGTCCAGATCCAAGTTTGAATAACTCCACATTGCCTACTTTCTCCTTTCTGCCCCAATTTTTGTGTACATGCTATAATCCCTAACTGATGACACTACACAAAGTGGTGCGTCAAGGAGAAAAGATTTGCATGACTAAATCTTGGAAAATATATTTCAGTTGATTTCTAGGGTTTGCCAAAGTTACATTGGCAACTTTCTCCAAATGGACTCAAAATTGGTGAACATCCTCAATTTTAAATACCCTTTACTCCTTTTAAATCTCATGTCCATTGGACTTCATTTGCTTGCCCAAATCTGCATCAAACACCTTCTGGTATTTTGCCAAAAACATTATTTTGACCCACTTTATTCTTATCCTTTGCTTCAACTTTTTACCAGAGGCCCTCCTAACCCTCTTCTACCTCCAGCAACTCACCCAAGCCATCAGCTCAATAATTGATGGGGTAAAACCCCACTTTTCCCCTTTGTTTTCACCATGGCAACACCATTTCTAACCTCCGACTTCTCACCTCACCCTTCTACATTACTCCATAAAGCATCTAAGGATCCCTCAGACTACCGAGAAGCTATTAGACAAGGTGGAAACACGCAGAGTGTGTGGGCTTATTGTGGCATGCAACAATGGCGCTCTAGAGCATGCTACATGCCCAAACCGCACTGTAGCCACCCACATCCCGATGGCCCCACGACCTTGGGCGCCGGGAACGTGTCCCCTGAGGCCGCCTCGGCAAGCATGACACCCAACGATCGCCCCCCTCCTAACTCTCTCTCTCCTTTGAGCTCATTGTCGCGTGCGCGAGCACCGCCCGGCTTGGCCACGGGGCTGGCCCACCTCTGACCTCGTCCTGCTCCTCCTCTCCCTCCATGGCGCTCTACTCCACTCCCACGAACTCCACAAAAAACCCCTACCTCTCTCTCCTGACCGCCCGAGCCATTGTCGTGGCCACCCGTGCACCGCATCCATGGTGAGCCGCGGGTCGGCTATTTAAGGTCGCTCTAGGCCCTCCTTGCTGCTCCTTTTGATCCCTCTCTCTCCCGTACACCACCTAGGCTAACCCGTTATTCCTCCCGTGCCCTCCAACCACCTCCATGGTCGGAGCCTTGCCGTTGGCCTCTGCCTAAATTCGCACCCACCACTCCTCCTCCCCCTCTACACCACACTAGAGCAACTCCAACATCACCGCAGGCCCCTCTCGCGCTTCTCCCTCACCTCCTTGTGTTCGTGCTGTCGAGTTCCATTACCAACGTCGTCCTCGCCTGACGCGGCCGATGATGCGCTCGTGTCTCGCCGCACCCGCAATCGTGGCGCACCTGGGCGGATGCGGCTTGTCTCCCCGAGCATGCCGGTGGCCGGATCACCGGAAACTGTGGTCGGTAGAGCCGATAGTCGCCGTCGACGCCGCCCCTACCTCTTCTTTGTTCGAGCGGGAGGTGGGGAATGGACCCGACAGATGGGCCCCGCCTATCGGCCAGCCAGTCAGGCTAAGCCACTGACAGGTGGGTGTGGGGACCCCAACTCATAAGTCGAGATCACCGAATGCACGTGTACAGTGATCCCGGTGATCAATGCTCACTAAACACACAGAAGCTTAATAACAAGAGTCTTACATCCATACATACCGTCTTACACAAATTATGACCATTATGGTCAAGTCTTACATAGATAAAGCCTCATGGGCTGAACATCAAATAAACTCGAGTAGAGGAAATCTTAGTAGATAAATAGAACCCATGCCATCTACCTTAACCCTACAGGCATTCTGACTGGGAAATCGTGCTAGTTCACATGTTCGTCTCCAATGAACTCTTCTTCAAATTCCTGCTCTTCCATGCATCGCCAATTAAATAACCAGTGGCAAGCCAATGAGTACTTTGAATGTACTCACAAGCAACCCATGTTTTGGATCAAGGTAACGATGCATGTTGTAACAACAAGTAAGCAACCAACCTTCAAGTTAGATGATATGTCCTATCATCTCGTAAGGTGTGCATCGATGAACTTGGGTGACCATGAGAATAGGTTACAAATATCAACATAAATAGAATCTGGATCAATGCTAGCTCATTCAACATGTCGAGTCACTGCCTTGACTCAAATAGTTCTCTACCACACACATATGCAACAAGTTTGTAAAAATTCAGGACATAGTTTAAGTAGCACCTCCCACACGGCTATTCGAATAGTTTGACACTCTGCAGAGGTTTCACACTTCACCCACTAGATCCGGGAAGCTTTCGTGTCATCCACGATCCCGCAGTACCTCAAGTACTCAGGGGAAGCACCCGGTCACTACCTTTCCCTTGATGACACTAACACGGGATCCACCCATTGGTACACGACCCTCGTGTATAAGCAAAAGATCATGGGACTCTCCCCTTTCACACTATCACACACACACACACGAAGGGACCTATGGTATGTCCCATGCCCTGTAAAAACAATCCTGGGCGCCTATCCAAGCACGACCCCGTCCCAAAAGTGACCTCAAGCCACCCCCATCACTAATAATGTGGGCACCGTTCTAGTATCAATCTAAGTAATCAATAATGCCCGGCCCATAAGGGGTAGAGTGGTTGCACATGTTTGGTTGGGGCGGTAATCACACATAAATCTAATCCAACATTTTAGACACACACACACACACACACACACACACACACACACACACACACACCAAAAGCCTCTTTTGGTACACCACTTCTTCCTCAAGTGGTCACCTTAGTTCAACATCACCCACGGGCACTAGGGGCACCTGATGGGGTTCTCCAAAGATTTTAATCAAGTGATGATCATATCATAGATGCATCATCATGCTTCATCATCAAGTGTTTATCGTATCTCTAAGCATAAGGTAGAGTATGAACACGCAAGTATCAAAGTGTAGGTAACATATGCAATGGTCGTGACAACTTATCATCAACGTCATCATCATGCATAGAGAGGGTTTCTGTTGAACAAGAGAGGGGTATCATGGTCAAAGGGTTTATTGCCTTGGTTGGCTTGGTCTTCGAAGTCTTCAAATCCCTCCCCTTCTTCTTATCCAGCAACTTCGTCAAATACGGGATCTAACCGTCGCAGGAAAATAACGAAAAAATAAGGCAATAATAGAGACAGAAAAGTCAAAGTGATCAGAAAAATGTCAACTTATTATTGTAAAATACTAGGAGGAAAATTAAGAAGGGGAAAATTCTTAGTTTTGGATTTGGGGTCAGAGGGACAGAGTAGTGGATTTACAAACATGGTTTTTATTGCTCAAATTTGAATAGTACATAAAAGTTTCATGGATGTGCATGAAAGATATACCATTAAATAGGTGAGAATATTACATGATTTGTGGAGTTGGAGTTATTTCATTTGGATAATTATTTTTATCTGTGGAATTTTTGGAAGATCAACACAAAAGGAAAAAGGAAAAAAAGGTTGCTGACTAGCTAGGCCAGATCTGCCGTAGCTGGCCCGACCTGCAACCGAGATGGCCTGGGAAATCCAAGGCGCGCGCGCCCGCATGGTTTAAACCTGACGCGCGGGGCCCAGGTACTAGAGAGAGAGAGAGGCGTGGGATGGAGATGAGGGGCTGACGAGCGGCCCCCCTTGTCAGGGTCATCATCCACCTCTAGCCAGAGAACGACGCAGCTCACCAGAAGTGGTAAGAGGCATGGCAAGGGGAGCGGAGGACACCGGCGTGCTCAGCGTCGAGCCATACGTCGGTGGGTGGTGGAGGCGGTCGCCGGAGACGATGGGAACGACGGCGGTGATGGACACGTGTGGTGAGGTTTCAGACCGAGGTCAATCTGCTTGCCCTAAGCTACAAAAGGCACAGGAAAATGAGGGGAATGGGTCAGAGCGTCGAGGCCGGGTGGATGGAAGAGAGAAGAGGGCCGGACGTGTCCTGTACCACGCGAACAGCGGCGACCCGATGTGGTGGCTCCTGAGCTCGATCTCGAGCTCAGTGGCTCCTGGAGATGGATGGTGGTGCGGGAGGTTTATTGAGAGTGTGGGGGAGCGACAGGGAGTGAGAAGGAGGCTCAGAGTTGCCTTATATGGGCTGGCCGAAGTCCACCGTAGGCGCGGCCTATGGGTGCCCGAACAATCGGCTCTGGTGGGTGTTAGAGAGGGAAAGGAGGGCTAGGGGTGTTTGTAGGAGTGATCTAGGGTGTGAGGGAGAGAGTGGAGGAGCGGGACGAGCTGCAGGCGGGCACTGGAGCAGCGCAAGCATTGGCCGAACGGGGCGGCGCTCTGGCGCGAGCTGCAGGAGAGAGAGGAGGGTGCGGGAGCAAGTGGGCGGCCTGCTGGCATGGAGCAGACATCGAGGGGCATCGACTAGCGCATGGGGGAGGCTCGAGGTGGTCGGGGGACGTGGTGCCAACGGTCGGGCGCCCTGCCAGGCGCTCCAGAGTGCGACTTTGGCCTGTATCCGCTGCTTTCCCACATCTTCGCGCGCCCACTTGTGTCTGGTAGCTGAAGGGGGCTTGGGCAAAAGCTGAGGAGAGCCTTGGATGCTCTGGAAACCTGAGGGGGGAGAAGGAGGCTGAGAGAGAGGGTGGAATCCACTGTCGAGAGAAGAAAATGGGGTTCTTCCCCTCTTCATCATTGCTCCTCATGCAGAAAGGCTTGTAGGGGTTAGAGTAGAACTAGGAGAGGTCGTGGTAAAATTTCAACTCAAGGGAATTAGTGGAAGGGGTTGAAACATGCATTTTGAAATTATGCCAGAAGGTGTTTGATGGTGTTTCGGGCTAGCTAGTTTGCATAACTTGCTTTGAGACTTAACAGGAGTGAGTGGTATCACAAATTAGTAGTGCCCACAAATTTTTAGATCAAATGGAGAAAGTGGCCAATGCAACTTTTGTAAACCCTAGATATCAACAGAAATTAACTTGCTTAGATCTAGCTAAGCTAAACTCTTCTCCTTGGTTCACTACTTGGTGTAGGGTCGTCATTTAGAGGTTGGAGCATGTCCATAGAGTTTGATAGCAAAAGAAGAAAGTTGGCAATGTAGAGTTGTACAAACTTGGATCTGGAGAGAGATGGTTTTGGGGCACTTTTGTGAACCAAAACTATTTGGATTGAGTTGAAACTTTGCAAGGTCATCATATTATGCATATGTGACTTGCTAGAAATTTCCTGGAATTTTTAGAGAATAATTTCTTTGTAAATATTTCAAAAGCTTCAAATATCCAGATAGGGTTTTTAAGGGATTTGACCAATATTTTGGACATGACCATGTGTTGAAACTCTTATATATGGACAATATATGTCCTATGAATTTCCCTAATTTTTCTCAAATATTTTTGAAACAGTTAAATAATTTTAACCTATACCATTTCTGGCCTAAAGAAAAAGCATTTAAATAAAATAGGAAAATAACTTTATAATTATATTTTTGTGGTTTATGGGAGTCCTATACCTGATAGGATTCAAACATACCTTTTGAAAGATTTGTCACACCCCAAATCAAGTACTTGCGCAGTGCAAATCTTAATTCAGGGATTTTTGGAAAACTATTGTTTGAAATACTTTTTGGCCAAATAATTTTCGTAAGAAAATATTATACTGTTCTATACACATGGTATGATCATTGGGCAGAAGTTTGGAGCAAGGAGATAAAGTATAGAAGGTGAAGCTAGGTTGAACTTAAAGAGCACTTGAAATCAGAGAGAGAAAAATGAACTCCAAGTAAAAAGCCAAATGACATAAAAAAGTTTTTTGTTGGTCCAAAATTTTCATGCTTTATTAGTGCAGTAGCCACGTTACAAAATGCAGGGTGTGACAGTCCTACCCCCCTTACAAGAATCTCGTCCACGAGATTCCTAAACTAGGCTTTAGAGAGATCTTGGAACTCAGATCTAAGGTAGTCTTCACGTTCCGAGGTTGCTTTTGCTTCGGTGTGATTGCTTGCTACTTCTCGAGCTTGCGTTGTATTCCCTCGAAGAGGAAAGGGAGATGTAGCACAGTAGCGTAAGTATTTCCCTCAGTTTTTGAGAACCAAGGTATCAATCCAGTAGGAGATCACGCGCGAGTCCCTCGCACCTGCAAAAACAAATAAGAACTTCACAGCCAACACGATAAGGGGTTGTCAATCCCTTTACGATCACTAATGAAAGTGAGATCTGATAAAGGTGATAGTTTATATTTTTGGTATTTTTGTTTATAAGACCAGAAAGTAAAAGCGGAAAAAGTGAAGTAGATGTAGATTGATATGTTGAGAATAGACCCGGGGGCCATAGTGTTCTCTAGTGGCTTCTCTCATGATAGCGATATTCTACGGCGGGGAAACAAATTACTGTCGAGCAATTGATAGAAAAGCGAATAATTATGAGACTATCTAGGCATGATCATTGTATATAGGCATCACGTCCGAGACAAGTAGACCGACTCCTGCCTGCATCTACTACTATTACTCCACACATCGACCGCTATCCAGCATGCATCTATTGTATTGAGTTCATAAGAACAGAGTAACGCCTTAAGCAAGATGATTTGATGTAGAGGGATAAACTCAAGCAATATGATATAAACACCGTCTTTTTATCTTCAAAGGCAACAATACAATACGTGCCTTGCTGCCCCTACTGTCACTGGGAAAGGACACCGCAAGATTGAACCCAAAGCCAAGCACTTCTCCCATTGCAAGAACTATAGATCTAGTAGGCCAAACCAAACCAATAATTCGAAGAGACTTGCAAGGATATTATGAGCACGCATAAAGAGTTCAGAAAAGAACCAAATATTTCTCATAGATAATCTTGATCATAAACTCACAATTCATCGGATCTCGACAAACACGCCGCAAAAAGATATTATATCGAATAGATCTCCTAGAAGACCGAGGAGAACTTTGTATTGAGATCTAGAGAGAGAGAAGAAGCCATCTAGATACTAGCTATGAACCCGAAGGTCTGTGGTAAACTACTCACAACTCATGGTGAGGGCGGCGATGATGATGTAGAAGCACTCCATGATGGATCCGCCCCTCCGGCGGAGCTACGAAACAGGCTCCAAGATGGGATCTCACGGGGACAGAAGGTTACGGCGGTGGAATTAGGGTTTTCTCTCTATTGCTGATGGTTTGAGGGTACGTAGGCTTATACAGGAGGAAGGAGGACACCAGGGAACTCACGAGGGACCCACGAGGCAGGGGGCGCGCCCTGGGAAGGGGGGCGCGCCCCCCACCCTCATGGGCACCTCGTGACCCCTACTCCGTGGTTCTCAAGTCCCCCGTGCGTGATTTTCTCCAAAAATATCTCTCCCGAAGGTTTCATTCCGTTAGGGCTCCGTTTGATATTCCTTTTTTGCAAAACCCTGAAACAGGCAAAAAAACAACAATATGGACTGGGCCTTTGGGTTAGTAGGTTAGTCCCAAAAATGATATAAAAGTGTATGACAAAGCCCATTAAACATCCAAGACATCATAAATAATAGCATGGAACAATATAAAATTATAGATACGTTGGAGACGTATCAAGCATCCCCAAGCTTAATTCATGCTCGTCCTCGAGTAGGTAAATGATAAAAACAGAATTTTTGATGTGGAATGCTAACCAACATAGTTTTTCAATGTAATTCTCTTAATTGTGGCATGAATGTTCAGATCTAAAAGATTCAAGATAAAAGTCTATATTGACATAAGAAATAATAATACTTCAAGCATACAAACAAAGCAATCATGTCTTCTCAAAATACTACGGCTAAAGAAAGTTATCCCTAAAAAATCATATAGTCTGGCTATGCTCCCTCTTCATCACACAAAATATTCATATCGTGGACAGCCCAGATTTCAGACAAGCACTTGTTTTCATACTCTATTCTTTCAAACCTTTGAACTTTCACGGAATACATGAGCGTGAGCCATGGACATAGCACTATGGGTGGAATAGAGAGGTGGTTGTGGAGAAGACAAAAAAGAGGGAGATAGTCTCACATCAACTAGGCGTATCAATGGGCTATGGAGATGCCCATCAATAGATATCAATGTGAGTGAGTAGGGATTGCCATGCAACGGATGCACTAGACCTAATATGTATGAAAGCTCAACAAAAGAAACTAGTGGGTGTGCATCCAACTTGGTTGCTCACGAAGACCTAGGGCATTTGAGGAAGCCCATCGTTGGAATATACAAGCCAAGTTCTATAACGAAAATTCCCACTAGTATATAAAGTGACTAAGCATGAGACTCTCTACAATGAACAACATGGTGCTACTTTGAAGCACAAGTGTGAAAAAAAGATAGTAGCAATTGTCCCCTATTTTTTCTTTTTTTTCCTCTTTTTTGGGCCTTTCTTTTTTTCTTTGGCCTTTATTTTTTTTCTTTTTTTAGCGGAGGGGCTTTATTGATTTTGCCTTTCCTCCCATTGGACAATGCTCTAATAATGATGATCATCACACTTTCATTACAACTCGATATTACAACTCGATACTACAATAAAGTATGACTCTATATGAATGCCTCCGGCGGTGTACCGGGATGTGCAATGAAACAAGAGTGACATGTATGAAAAGTTATGCATGGTGGCTTTGCCACAAATACGATGTCAACTACATGATCATGCATGGCAATATGACAATATGAAGCGTGTCATATGAACGGAACGGTGGAAAGTTGCATGGCAATATATCTCGGAATGGCTATGGAAATGCCATGATAGGAAGGTATGGAGGCTGTTATGAGGAATGTATATGGTGGCTGTTTTGAGGAAGGATATATAGTGGGTGTATGGTACCGGCGAAAGTTGCGCAGTACAAGAGAGGCTAGGAATGGTGGAAGGGTGAGGGTGCGTAATATCCATGGACTCAACATTAGTCATAAGAACCCATATACTTATTGCAAAAATTTACGAGTCATCAAAACAAAGCAATCAACGCATGCTCCTAGGGGGGAGGTTGGTAGGAGTTAACCATCGCGCGCCCCCGACCTCCACACAAAGGTTGACACTTTACAAATACCTCATGCTCTAAATTCGTCACATAGCGGTTCACCATACGCGCATGCTACGGGAATCACTAACCTTAACACAAGTATTTCTCAATTCCATAATAACTCCACTAGCATGACTCTAATATCACTATCCTCATATCTCCTAACAATTATCAAGCATCCAACATCTCATCATATTCAATGCACTTAGTGTGAAAGTTTTTACTACATTGATATTGGATGTTTATCATGTGAAGACTAGTTTTATAGCCTAACCTCATTACCATGATGTGTTAATGTACTCTCAAATGAATATACGTGAAGCATGAGAGTTCAACAATTTCTTCAAAATATTATCACCACCGTGCTCTAAAAGATATAAGTGAAGGACTAGAGCAAAACTATTCAACTCAAAAGATATAAGTGAAGCACATAGAGTGTTCTAACAATTCCTAGGCCATATTTAACTCTATCAAATAGGTGTGTCCATCAGATAATTGTGGCAAGCTAACAAGCAAACACTCAAATTATACAAGACGCTCCAAGCAAAACACATATCATGTGGTGAATAAAAATATAGCTCCAAGTATAGTTACCAATGGATGAAGACGAAAGAGGGGATGCCTTCCCGGGGCATCCCCATGCTTAGGCTTCTGACTGTCCTTGAATTTTACTTGGGGTGCCATGGGCATCCCAAAGCTTAGGCCCTTGCTACTCTTTGTTCCATAGTCCATCAAAGCAATACTTAAAACTTGAAAACTTCACAACACAAAACTTAGACAAAAATTCTCGTGAGCTCCGTTAGTATAAAAAAACAAATCACTACTCAAAAGTACTGCAATTAATTCATTCTTTGTTTATACTGGTATTAAACCTACTGTATTCCAACTTCTCTATGGTTCATACCTCCCAATATTACTCATAGATGCATTGAAATAAGCAAACAACACACGAAAAACAGAATCTGTAAAAAAACAGAACAGTCTGTAGTAATCTGCAGATTTCGCATACTTCTGTACCTCCAAACAATTCAAACTAAATTGGTAACCGTGAGGAATTTGTCTATTAATCATCTGCAAAAAGAATCAACTAAATAGCACGCTCCAGTAAAATCTGATTACCATTCTAGCGAGCGCTAACGATTCTGTTTTTCACAGCAAGATCACATAAACTTCACACAAGTCTTCCCAAAGGTTCTACTTGGCACAAACACTAAAAAAAAACATGAAACCACATCTAAACAGAAGCTAGATGCAATATTTATTCACTAATAGCAGCAAAAACGAAAAATATAACATTGGGTTGCCTCCCAACAAGCGCTATCGTTTTACGCCCCTAGCTAGGCACGATTAATTCAATGACACTCACAAGAAAGATAAGAATTAAAGCACACAAAGAGCATCATATAGCATGTGAAAATCACATCTAAGTATAACATACTTCCTATGCATAGGCATTTTATAGGAATTTTTTTTACCAAGACAAGTAAGATCTAGCATATGCAAGGAAGAAGAAAGAGCCAATAGCAATCTCAACATAATGAGAGGTAATTTAGTAACATGAAAATTCCTACAATCATATTTTCCTCTCTCATAATAATTGCATAAAGGATCGTAAGAAAATTCAACAATATAGCTATCACATAACATATTCTCAACATGATCCACATGCATACGAAGTTCACATTCTTCCAAAATAGTGGGAGTAACTTAACTAAAGTCATGACCTCTCCAAACCCACTTTCAATATTATTGCTAACATTATTATCAATATCATATTCATCATGGGGTTGAAATAAATTTCAAGATCGTAAGAAGCATCACCCCAATCATGATCATTACAACAAGTATTGGACATAGCAATACTAGCATCCCCAAGCTTAGGGTTTTGCGTATCATTAACACAATTGACATTAATAATATTTATGATAACATCATTGCAATCATGCTTTTCATTGAAGGAACTATCAAGTATGGGTGCAATAGCAACGATACCATGTTTAACATAGGGAACTATAGCAAATTCTTCTTCATAAATATTTGCATCATGTCCACAAGAATAGCAAGAATCTTGTTCATCAAGGGATATTTCAATCAAATCATCGGAATCATAATTATATATAGATTCATGCATATAATTATTTTCCTTCAAAGCAGCGGTCATTCCTTCAATAAATTCTTTGACATTGGCATTATGAGCATAGTTTTCATAGCAATATTTAAGTATGTCAAAATTTTCAGATTCATAGAGAGTAATATCATACTTTTCAATCAAAGAAGCAACTTCATAAGCACCCTTAAAAGCAACGAATTATTCAATTTGTTCAATATCATAGTAACTACAAACACCCTTTGCATAAGAAGATAAGATTTCATTATCATTAAACTCACATAGATAGGGGAGGTGTTTTTCAGGGTTCTTAGAGCAACAAGTAAAATCATAAATTTCACAAAGATTCCCAGCATAAAACAACAATCTGTTTATCTGATCCCATAAGAGTATCCCCTTTTCAGACAAACGGTGACGCACAAAATGAGCATGCTCATCTAAAGATTTTCCATCAACTAGGCTAGTTGGGGTTTTAGCATGAGCGCATAAGGATCGAATATGATCCAAGTAGAACACTTTAAGGTGATCCAAAACAATAGATTTTTAGCAAGCAAAGATGCAAGCACATAGAAGGCACATGGAGACACAAGCAAACAAGAAGCAAGCGAACGATAAACACACGACAGAAGAAGGGCAACTAAAACGAGAAGGGTGAAGTGGGGGAGAGGAAAACGAGAGGCAAAAAATGTAATGCGAAGGATAAGGGTTTGTGATAGGTACTTGGTATATGACTTTTGCGTAAGCCTCCCCGACAATGGCGCCAGAAAGTCTTCTTGCTACTTCTCGAGCTTGCATTGTATTCCCTCGAAGAGGAAAGGGAGATGCAGCACAGTAGTGTAAGTATTTCCCTTAGTTTTTTAGAACCAAGGTACCAATCCAGTAGGAAACCACACGCGAGTCCATTGCACCTGCACAAACAAATAAGAACTTCGCAGCCAACGTGATAAGGGGTTGTCAATCCCTTTACGGTCACTTACGAAAGTGAGATCTGATAGAGGTGATAGTTTATATTTGTGGTATTTTTGTTTATAAGAACAGAAAGTAAAAGCGAAAAAAGTAAAGAAGATGTAGATTGATATGTTGAGAATAGACCCGGGGCCATAGTGTTCTATAGTGGCTTCTCTCATGATAGCGATATTCTATGGCGGGTAAACAAATTACTGTCGAGCAATTGATAGAAAAGTAAATAATTATGAGACTATCTAGGCATGATCATTGTATATAGGCATCACGTCCGAGACAAGTAGACCGACTCCTGCCTGCGTCTACTACTATTACTCCACACATCGACCGCTATCCAGCATGCATCTAGTGTATTGAGTTCATAAGAACAGAGTAACGCCGTAAGCAAGATGACATGATGTAGATGGATAAACTCAAGCAATATGATATAAACCCCATCTTTTTATCCTCGATGGCAACAATACAATACGTGCCTTCCTGTCCCTACTGTCACTGGGAAAGGACACCACAAGATTGAACCCAAAGCCAAGCACTTCTCCCATTGCAAGAAATATAGATCTAGTAGGCCAAACCAAACCAATAATTCGAAGAGACTTGCAAGGATATTATGAGCACACATAAAGAGTTCAGAAAAGAACCAAATATTTCTCATAGATAATCTTGATCATAAACTCACAATTCATCGGACCTCGACAAACACACCGCAAAAAGAGATTTCATCGAATAGATCTCCTTGAAGACCGAGGAGAACTTTGTATTGAGATCCAGAGAGACAGAAGAAGCCATCTAGATACTAGCTATGGACCTGAAGGTCTATGGTAAACTAATCATGACTCATGGTGAGGGTGATGATGATGATGTAGAAGCACTCCGTGATGGATCCCCCCCTCCGGCGGAGCTCCGGAACAGGCTCCAAGATGGGATCTCACGGGAACAGAAGGTTACAGCGGTGGAATTAGGGTTGTCTCTCTGTTGCTGATGGTTTCGGGGTACGTAGGCTTATATAGGAGGAAGGAGGACACCAGGGACTCACGAGGAACCCACGAGGCAGGGGGCGCGCCCTGGGAAGGGGGGTGCGCCCTCCACTCTCGTGGGCACCTCATGGCCCCTACTTCGTGCTTCTCAAGTCTCCCGTGCATGATTTTCTACAAAAATATCTCTCCCAAAGGTTTCATTCCGTTTGGACTCCGTTTGATATTCCTTTTCTGCAAAACCCTGAAACGGGCAAAAAAAAACCAGCAATCTGGACTGGGCCTTTGGGTTTGTAGGTTAGTCCCAAAAATGATATAAAAGTGTATGACAAAGCCCATTAATCATCCAAGACATCATAAATAATAGCATGGAACAATCAAAAATTATAGATACATTGGAGACGTATTATTGCTCCACTGGACCTTGAAGTACTTCATGGTGCGGCTTCGCGTATATCGTGCTACTTCATCCAAAATGCAGATGGGCCTCTCACGGTAGGTCAAGTCAGGATGAAGGTCAATGGCTTGGTGATCAACATCCTTGTAGAGATCTGTCTTGTGTGGAACTTGGAGACACTTCCGGAGTTGTGACACGTGGAATACGTTGTGCACATTGGATAGTTTAGGTGGTAGTTCCAACTGGTAAGCTACTTCTCCTTGTCTGGCGGTGATCTTGAACGGGCCAATAAATCTTGGTCCGAGCTTCCCCTTAACGTGGAAACGCTTGGTTCCCTTAAGAGGAGTTACCCTCAGGTACACCTGGTCTCCAACTTGGAAGTTCACTTGTCGGCTACGAGTGTCAGCATAGCTCTTGTTTCTCGACTTGGCGGTCTTCCGATGCTCTCTGACTAGTTGAACTTGATCTTCTACTTCACAGAGAACATCTGGTCCGAAGACTATCCCTTCTCCGGTCTCCGACCAATCGAGGGGTGTGCGATACTTGCGTCCGTACAACACCTCAAATGGTGCCATCTTGAGGCTTCACAGATAACTGTTGTTATAGGAGAACTCAAAAAAGAGACAATATTCCCACTTGGCTCAATATTCCAAGACACAGGCTCGGAGCATGTCTTCGAATATCAGATTAACTCGCTCTGTCTGACCTCCGGTTTGCGGGTGGAAGGCAGTGCTGAAAGACAACTTGGTTCCCAGGGACTCTTGGAACTTCTTCAAGAATCTCGAGGTAAAGTGGGATCATCGATTTGACACAATCTCCTTAGAAACACCGTGAAGGCTTACGTTTCTATTGATGTATAGAGTTGCCAGCTGGTTGCCATCATAGATAGTCTTGACAGGAATGGAATGGGCCACTTTGGTCAAATGGTCGACTATGACCCAGATGGAGTCATGTCCTTTATTTGACCAAGGTAATCCAGTGATGAAATCCATTCCGACATTACCCATTTCCACTCGGTAACCTTGAGTGGTTGGAGCAATCCAGCAGGTCGCTGATTTAATCCTTGACCCTTTGGCATACATCACATTTTGCAACATAGGTGGCAATCTCCCTTTTCATCCCGTGCCACAAAAATATTTCCTTCAAGTCTTGATACATCTCGGTTTCTCTAGGGTGGATGGAATACGAAGTGTCATGGGCTTCTTGTAGGATCAAAGCCTGCAGCTCCTTCTTGTTTGGTACGCAGATACAACATTTGTACGAAACAATCCTGTGCTCGTCTTCGGAGAATCCTGGGTCCTTACCTAGCTTCATCTTCTTCTTGATGCCTTTGATGATTACGTGTACATTCTACGCTTCCTTGATTTCGTCCATCAGGGTCGGCGTGACTTC
Organism: Secale cereale; assembly: GCA_902687465.1. NCBI lineage: Eukaryota > Viridiplantae > Streptophyta > Magnoliopsida > Poales > Poaceae > Secale > Secale cereale. The sequence goes on along the minus strand of LR738715.1, from coordinate 397,034,234 downwards.
CAGGTTGGCCAGATATCCATAGGTAACCAATTCCAAGCCAAATTGTCCCAGCTCTTCAAATAGGGTTGGTTGCCTTCCTATAACCATGGCATTCAGGGAGGAAGCCTTTCTGCTTAAGGCGGCTGCTACCACATTAGCCTTCCCGGGGTGATACTGAATGCTGAGGTCATAGTCCTTGATCAGCTCCAACCATCTTCGCTGCCTCATGTTCAACTCCTTTTGAGTGGAAATATACTTCAGACTTTTGTGGTATGTGTATATCTCACACCTTTTCCCTAGGAGGTAATGTCGCCATGTCTTCAAAGCATGAACCACTGCTGCTAACTCAAGATCATGAGTAGTGTAGTTCTCTTCATGAGGTTGTAGCTGCCTTAAAAGGTAAGCTATGACTCGGCCTTGTTGCATGAGAACGCTTCCCAATCTGGTTCAAGGGGTATCGCAATATATCACAAACTCCTTGTGAATGTCAGGTGTTGCCAGAACTGGGGCGGTGGTCAATCTTTTCCTGAGTTCTTGGAAGCTTTCTTCACACTTCGGCATCCATTCGAACTTCTTGTCCTTCTTCAAGAGCCGAGTCATCGGTCGGGCAATGCTAGAAAATCCGTCCACGAATTTGCGATCATGTTCAGCAATTCCGAGGAATTTTCTAACTTCCTTGACGGTTATTGGGGATTGCCATTGGGTCACAGCTTCAATCTTCACGGGATTGACTGACAATCCTTCCTCGGTGAAGACATGACCCAAGAATTCAACTTTATGTAGCCAAAACTCACACTTGCTGAATTTGGCATATAGTTGGTGCTCTCGAAGCTTGTCTAGGACCATCCTCAAGTGTTGCTCGTCCTCTTCTTCTGCTTTTGAGAAGACAAGAATGTCATTAATGAAGATGACAACAAACTTGTCCAATTATTCCATGAAGACCTTATTCATGAGATGCATGAAGTAAGCTGGGGCATTAGTTAATCCAAAGGACATGACCGTGCACTCATACATGCCATATCTGGTTACAAATGTTGTCTTCGGAATATCTTGGGGTCTGATCTTTAGCTGGTAGTACCCAGATCTGAGGTCAATCTTGGAGAACACCCTAGCTCCATTAAGTTGATCAAACAAATCTTCAGTCTTGGCAAGTGGATACTTGTTCTTGATTGTAAATTCATTGAGGGAACGATAGTCGATGCAATAGCGGATGGTACCGTCCCTCTTTGTCACAAATAGAACAGGTGATCCCCAAGGGGAGGCACTAGGGCGGATAAATCCTTTTCTCAACTGCTCTTCCAGTTGCTTCTTCAACTCTGCTAATTCTTCCATCCCCATTTTATAAGGCTTCTTATAGATAGTTCCTTCTCCGGGAATGAGCTCGATGACTAACTCAATGTCACGGTCAGGGGGCATCACCGGTAGTTCATTAGGAAAGACATCGGGGTACTCGCATACTACTGGCACTTGCTCCAATCCAACTTCGGACAGACAGTTGACTTGAGCGGCTAGAGCAGAAGAGAAGTTCGAGGCAAATTTAACTTCGACTCCTTTGTCATCGGTCATTGTGACAATGTGGCACAATCTAACAAGCCTTGGTGCTTGTTGAGCCAATTCATGCCTAAGATCACATCCAAGCCTTGTGATCTCAGGACGACAAGGTCTGCTAGGAAGTCTACCCCGTTAATGACGATCCCGACTCCCTTACAGCCTATCTTGGCTCTCATCTCTGCTCCAGGGGTTTGTACCACCATAGGGTTATTCAGGAGTGTAGGGTTCATGCCACTTTTTAATGCAAACTTTTGGGTGAATATGAATGTGTGGCTCCAGAATCAAACAAGACAGTTGCAGGTGCTGAGTTGACAAGGAACGTACCCAGCACGACGTCCGGATCTTCCCGAGCTTCTTCTACAGTGACGTGATTCACACACCCCCTGCCATTGTTTGGCGGGTTGCGAGGAGCTTGGTTCCTTGGTGGCATTATGCGGCCTTGTCCTGGATTCTGCGCATTGGGGCGTGGGGCATCGGGCTTCTTGTTGGGGCACACCCTTGAGATGAGTCCTGAATGACCACATCCAAAGCAAGTGACTTGGCTTGGGTCGATGATCTTGTTGCCACCACTGTTATTGGGGTTATGGAAAGTTGGCCTGGGGTTGGCATACTACTGAGGCTAATAGTAGGTGCGGGGTGCAAGAGCTCTTGGCTACTGATAGGTTTGCCTGACCGGGGCTAGTTGCCACGGGCGAGGCCTCTGGTTACTAGAGCTTCCCTTGCTGATAATCTTGTGCTTGCGAGTGTCTTCCATAGCACACCGCTTGTCTTCAAGCATGAGTGCTTTGTTCACCAGACCAGGAAAGGTTGGGCAGTCACACACGACAAGCGAGTACTGCAGAGTCTGGTTGAGGCCTTCCATGAAGCGCTCCCTTCTTGCAGCATCAGTGCTAACATCATCAGGGGCATACTTTGACAGAACACTGAACTTCTGCATGTACTCCTTGACGGTGCTACTCCTTTCTTGAGAGCTTTAAACTCACACTTCTTGATAGCCATGATTCCGGATGGAATATGGGCCTTGCGGAATTATTCCTTGAAGTCATTCCACGTGATGGCTTGCGCAGCATGCATGTGGCACCCTGGATCATAGAAACCGGAACGCCCCGAATTCCAGCCCAGAGATCAAGGAGAAGTCTTCTGGAATACGGCACTTCTTAGCATAGAACAAACCATCTTTCTTTTATTACACGAATACGAATAGAAGGTCTCTGATATTACAACGAATAACATCGGTGCGGCGACACTACGTCAACCACGGTTGCTCTATGCAAGGAGCCTAACAACTCGAGGCAGCGGAACCTCTACTAGCAGCGGAACAACGAATGGCGATGATGGACTCCAATCCGCACGGACTCTGGCTGGAACATTTATCCTAGCTCGTGAACACCGGAACCACACCTCCAAACTGGCATGACACGCCAGGTCAGTACATTGAATGTACTTGCAAGCTCACAATAAACCAAAAGCATTCAAGACAAATAACAGCATGGCATTAGCATGTTAATTTAATTCATGAACATAGTACTAACAAAACAACATGGCATGCACAACAGCTCATGATACAACTGGAACGACATAGCATGAACATATGAGCATGATGATGCTACATGATGATACTAACATGCACCAACTTACTCTGCTCGGGTTACCTCGTAACCATCAAACATATTGAATAACTCATTATCCTCGATACCACGGTGATCATTTCGGTGATTGTCAGGGATATGACTAGGAGGTATGAACCGGCTAGTGTAAACCGGCTTAATTATAATATGTTCAGTTGTAATATTTAGTAAAGGCTATGGTCCATGAGATCTTAGGGCCCATGTATAGAATTATGGTTTATAAACCGCCAAGCGATGTAACTTGAGAGATAAGGAAGAAAGGACAGAGACCGAGGCGGACACAAGTATGAGCCGGCCTCGGGACTCTATAAACCGGACTAGGCGTCACCTCTATATAAAGGGACGACCCGGCGACGGTTCAAGGACAAGAAAGTATCAACACGTCGAGACTACAGGCAAGCGATCCGCTCCCTGTAAACCGACGCCCAAGCAATACCAAACCAACTAGACGTAGGCTTTTACCTTCATCGAAGGGGCCGAACTAGTATAAACTCTCTGTGTCCTTTGTGTGCTATGAACCCCTTCAAACTAACCCGTGCGATGGTTCCATCATCAAGTCCGTTAAACCGGACATCTGTCGTGCTAATTCCGCGACAGTTGGCGCCCACCGTGGGGCCTCCGCACGATGGTTTCGAGTTCTTGAAGGGCAGCTTTGAAGGGCTCAAGGGTTACGCGGTTGGCCGGATGACCAAGAGTCGCCGCGGCCGGATCTACATCGACGACGCAGGTTGGGGACCGGAGGCCGATTCAATCGAATACGGGTACCGGGTTCCTTTCGGTGGCATCCAAGTCTTCATCGGCAAAATCGGCGAACCGGGACCTGAGCCGGACATCTTCCCCAACATCGTCGAGCCGGCTCAGCGTGCGAGATCGGCCCGGATTCAGCCCGCCATGAAGCACGTGTTTGTTGGAGCAATCCATGGAGTTCGAGCCGAAGACGGATCGGAATCCGATGGTGCGACAGTTGTCTACTCCAACGACGAATCTTCATCCGGAGAAACTGAGTCTTTGTATCAGTTGCAGGACGGCCGGTCTGAGGGCGAGTCCGATGGAAACAGTATTCCGGACCCCTTCGATCCGCCAAACCGGGTGGCTGTCTTTATGGCCGGTTCACAGCCCCCAGTGAACGGGACGACAGCAGAAGCTGGTGTAGGAGGGAGCGGCACGACCCTCTCACCAACTGACGTTCTATCCACCTTGATCGAGGAGTTCACAGCTAAAGCGGTGGAAACAGTAGCTCCAGCAGACAAGGCGCAGCATGATGCAGAGCTCCTTCAGTTAAAGGGCCGGATTGATCAGTTAAAGGAGGATCTGGAAGCAGAGAAGGCAATGATAGTAAGGAGGCAAGCAGAATTTGTATGATCAAGCTTTTCTCCTAAGGCTGGAACAGGCCTCTACGCAGGGAGTAAGAAGTCAGAAGTACCAATCTCGTATACCGCCGGTTTACGAAGCTATGGATCTGTTTAGAACACCAGGAGCAGGGACTAGCAATAATCCCACTTTAAACCGAAGGGCACCCCCAGTCAGGGATGGGCCGGTTCAGCAGCCCACTGTGGAGCAAGACCGGCGGATCACGTCTACACCTCACCCATCAGGTCACTATTCGAACCCTTTGGATAACATTGTTGCTGCTGCAACACGATTGGCCGCTTTACCCGACGAGGGGACGTCCCGGGTAGCGTTGGAGGCGCGCCGGGCCAAGGAGCTGCTTAATACAGCATTGATACAGCAGCAAGCATATTCTCATAGCAGGGAAAGGATACATTCAACACCACGTCCTAGCCGGAGTTACACTAGGCATTGGGAGGAGCCAGAAGTATCTAGTAGTGAACGCAGGCGGCATCAGGGCAGACAGGATAATCCGGCGGGCGCAGCAGCACCAGCTCTGGATATAAACCGGGTTAGATCAGGAGCCCGGGAAGAGGTTCGTCAAACAACGCCGGTTCACACAGCCACAGCAGAAACATGAGTTACGACGAGTTCTTTTGGGGTGCAATGTCTTATCCCCGCTTTACGGAGTGTCAAGCTGCTTTAAGATTTTAAAGGGCCCCGCAAGGTACCTAATTACACAGCAGATTTAGCTCCAGAAGCTTGGGTTGAAAGTTATGAGATGGCCATGGAGATGCTGGACGTGCATGAATCGGCTTGTGCAAAGTATTTTACTATGATGCTTGAGGGTACAGCCCGGACCTGGCTGAAGGGTTTACCCCCGAATTCCATCGGATCATGGGGGGAACTACGCAGCCAGTTTATCAAAAACTTCAAAGATACATGCAAGCAGCCAATGTCAGTGGTGGATCTAGCAGCTTGTGTGCAAGGAGAACAGGAGTCTACAAGTGCTTGGGTGCGGAGAGTAGCCGAGATCTTACACTCTTCGAATGGTATCAATCCTAGTACGGCGATAGTGACTTTGGAAAACAATTGCCGGTTTGAATCGTTAAAGTTAAAGCTAGGACGGCTTAAAAGGGATTGCAATGATATGGGAACTCTCATGAGTGCTCTGGTAAAATATGGGGCCTCTGATAATACCAAGTATCCAGAAGTTGAAGGAGACAAGGCAGGAAAGGTTAACAAGCCTGGTAAACCGACACAAGTTAATCCGGCTACTACAAGTTTCTTGGGCAAACGAAAGGCGGAAGGTGGATCTGACTTTGTGGCCAACACTCAAGTTCAAGGGGGTTTTCAGCATAACAGGGGCAACCCACCTCAGCAAACCGACGGGGGAAGCATCAACTGGAGCCAAGAATTAAATCAGCCTTGTCCAAAACATAGCTCAAGGGGACGACCGGCGAAACACACTATAGGAGAATGCAGACCCTTTATGGAAGCCATGATGGGCCGCTTTAATCCTCATGATAGGCCTCCAAATGGCGGTTCAGGTCCAGGGTTTTATGGTCCGGGTCATCAGGGGAGCAGCTCAGGATCAGGATATAGGGGCAATAATGGTGGTTATCAAAACCGGGCTGGCAATCAAAATAGTCAAGGAAGTTATAATAACCAGGGCAATCAGCCACGTAGCCAGGGTGGTTGTAATAACCAAGGCAGCCAGCAGCATGGCCAAGGTAATTATTATAACCAAGGCAATCAGCAGCAGGGCCAAGGGAATTACAATAATCAGGGAAATCAGCAGCGTCAGCAACAGCAGCCGCAATTCGGATATCAGAGTAATCCGAAGGAATTGAGCTGCGGGCAATACCATGTCTTCACCACAAGTCTGTGTAAACGGGATCAGAAGGTTTTGAAGCGGGCAGTTAACGCGGTTGAACCGGCAACGCCGCAATTTCTGCGATGGTCAGAACAGCCCATTGTATGGAGTAGGGAAGACCACCCGATGCGGGTGGATAATCCGGGCCACTTGGCCTCGGTAGTGGCACCCCAGGTGGGGGGTTATAAGTTCACTAAAGTTCTCATGGACGGTGGTAGCAGCATCAACATCTTATACTACGAGACTTTCCGTCGTATGGGCCTGACGGATAAAAAGTTAAGGCAATCGAACACAGTGTTTCATGGGGTGGTCCCAGGTAAGTCAGCTTATCCGGTTGAAAAGATTGACTTGGAAGTTACCTTTGGAGATGAATATAATTCTAGGTCAGAGATGATAACTTTCGAGGTCGTCAAGATCAAAAGCCCTTATCACGCTCTGTTTGGGAGGACGGTTTATGCTAAGTTTATGGCTAGGCCATGTTATGTTTATCTGCAGCTCAAAATGCCGGGTCACAAGGGCACGAGCACGGTTCATGGAAGTCGCAAAATAGCAGTGGAATGTGAAGAGGGAGATGCAGCTTACGCGGAGGCAGTATGTGCCACAGAAGAGTTGAAATTTTATAAAGATAATGTTGATCTGGCAGATATGACTCCGCTGAAGAAGCCAACTACAGAGCATGATCCGGCGTTGAAGTTCAAATCGGCAGAGGAGACCAAGCAAGTTGATTTTGTGCTAGGAGATTCGTCCAAGCAGTTCACTATCAGTGCTAACCTTGATCCCAAATAGGAAAGCGCGCTCATCGAGTTCATCCGTGAGAACCGGGATATCTTTGCATGGAAGCCTTCTGACATGCCAGGTGTACCGAGGGAACTCGCTGAGCACAGCCTTAACATTGATCCGAAATATAAAGCGGTTAAACAATATTCGCACTGCTTCAACGAAGACAGGCGCAAGGCTATAGGGGAAGAAGTGGCCAGGCTGTTGGCCGCCAGATTCATAGTGGAAGTCTTTCACCCAGAGTGGTTGGCTAACCCGGTGCTGGTGTTAAAGAAGAATGGGAAGTGGAGGATGTGTGTGGACTACACAGACCTCAACAAGGCTTGCCCAACTGATCCTTTTGCTCTCCCTCGCATTGATCAGATCATCGATGCTACAGCGGGATGTGAGCGACTAAGCTTTTTGGATGCATATTCAGGATATCACCAGATCAAGATGGCAGTTAAAGACCAAGAGAAGACAGCTTTCATAACCCCTTTTGGTGCTTTTTGCTACGTGTCTATGCCCTTTGGGCTAAAGAGTGCTCAAGCAACTTATCAGCGTTGCGTTCAGAATTGTCTTAAAGGGCAGATAGGGAGGAATGTTCATGCCTACGTGGATGACATTGTGGTTAAGTCAAGGAAAGAGGAGACGATGATAGAGGATCTTAAAGAGACTTTTGATAATCTTCGAGCTTATAAGATGATGCTTAATCCGGAGAAGTGTGCCTTCGGTGTTCCGGCAGGTAAACTACTGGGTTTCTTGGTCTCAAACAGAGGAATAGAAGCTAATCCGGAGAAAATCAAGGCCATCACATCTTTGACTAAGCCGGTTTGCATCAACCATGTTCGGCGTATCGCTGGCCGGATCACAGCATTAAGCCGGTTCATCAGCCGTTTGGGAGAAAAGGCGATCCCGCTCTACCAGATGGTGAGAAAAAAAGACCGGTTTATATGGAGTGATGAGGCAAACGCATCGTTTGAGGATCTGAAACGGCAATTGGCAAAGCCGCCGGTCCTAGCTGCCCCTATTAACAAGGAGCCGTTGCTGTTATACGTCGCTGCCAATGCACGGGCAGTCAGCGTGGCAATCGTGGTTGAGCGCAAGGAAGCAGGGAAGGAATACCCGGTTCAGCGCCCGGTTTATTACGTGAGTGAAGTACTCATTGAATCCAAGCAGGTACCCTCATTGGCAGAAGTTGGTGTATAGTGTGTTCATGGCAAACCGGAAGCTGAAGCACTATTTCCAAGGTCATCCAATAACTGTGGTCAGTTCAGCACCGTTGGGGGACATAATCCAGAACAGGGAAGCTACAGGTAGAGTAGCGAAGTGGGCCATAGAGCTCAGCCCACATGAGTTGAAATATGTGCCACGCACCGCTATAAAATCTCAAGCATTGGTGGATTTCATCAATGATTGGACAGAGTTGCAAACCCCTGAGGAGAAGCCGGATCTTACTTACTGGGCGATTCACTTTGACGGTTCAAGACAGTTGGAAGGCTCGGGGGCTGGAGTTGTTTTAACCTCCCCCCGAGGTGATAAATTTTGTTACGTCCTCCGACTATTGTTTCCTTTTACTAACAATGCAGCGGAATATGAAGCATTACTTCATGGCTTGCGGCTGGCAAAGGAGATGAACTTGAGCCGGGTTAAGTGTTTTGGCGACTCAGATTTGGTGGCACAGCAAGTTTCAGGCAAGTGGGATTCAAGAGATCCCCTCATGGCAGCTTATAGGCGAGAGGTTGAAGCAGTTGCAGGATATTTCAAGGGGTATCAGGTGGATCCTATAGACCGGCGACGGAACGAAGCGGCCGATGCTTTAAGCCGGCTGGGCTCTCAACGTAAACCGGTGCCACCAAACACTTTTCTGGATGAATTGCACAGTCCTTCGGTTCAAATACCATCGGAGGAAGACCTAGCTGTTCCTGATCCGGAGGCACAGTTAGTTGCAGCGCTTCTTGTTATTCCAGATTGGACGCTGCCTTATTTGGCATATCTGAGCCAAGGAGAGCTACCGGACGATGAAGAAGAAGCATGGCAGATAATCCGGCGTTCTAAGTCCATGACAATTGCAAACGGAGAGCTTCATCATCGCAGTACTTCTCGGGTATTTCAGCGGTGTGTGTCAGCTGAAGAAGGTTGTGAGATTCTTCGCGAGATCCATGAAGGGGATTGTGGTCATCATGCCGGTTTAAAATCATTGGTGGCTAAAGCGTTCCGGCATGGTTTTTATTGGTTAACCGCTCATGCTGATGCGGCGGATTTGGTCCGGAAGTGTGATACTTGTCAGAAATTTTCGAGACGTGCTCTAGTTCCGGCACAGGAACTCCGGATGTAACCAATAACTTGGCCGTTTGCAACTTGGGGGCTTGATATGGTCGGACCCTTCAAGCGATCCCAAGATCAGAAAACCCATCTACTAGTAGCAGTGGATAAGTTTACAAAATGGGTTGAAGCAGAGCCTATAAGCAAGTGTGATGCGGCAACGGCAGTCAAATTCATTAAAAAGGTAATTTTCCGGTTTGACTTTCCACACAGCATCATCACGGACAATGGCACCAATTTATCTCAGGGTGAGATGGAAGAATTCTGTCAACGGGAGCATATTCGCTTAGATGTATCTTCTGTGGCCCACCCTCAATCCAACGGTCAGGCTGAAAGGGCAAATCAGGAGATTTTGCGAGGTATCAAGCCCCGGCTTATGGTTCCTTTGCAGAGAACCCCAGGATGTTGGGTTGAGGAGTTACCATCTGTTCTTTGGAGTATCGACACTACACCAAACCGGTCCACAGGTTACACACTTTCTTCATGGTCTATGGTGCTGAAGCAGTCCTTCCAAGTGATATCCGTCATGATTCACCAAGGGTAACGGCTTATGTTGAAGCGGCCAACGAGCAAGCAAGGCAAGACAGTTTGGACCGGCTAGACGAAGAGCGTGATATAGCTGCGGCACGATCTGCAATTTATCAACAAGACTTGCGCCGATATCATAGCCACCGGATCAAAACAAGGACGTTCCAGGAGGGCGACTTGGTACTCCGGCTCATCCAAGATCAAACAGATATGCACAAGTTATCCCCACCTTGGGAAGAGCCTTTTGTGGTCAGTAAGAATCTACACAACGGTTCATATTACCTGGTGGACGTTCGAGAACACAAGGACTCACGGACATCAGAAGAGGAGACGAAGAGGCCATGGAACATCGCCCACCTACGACCCTACTATACTTGAGCTATGAGCTCCACTGTACCCTATGTATATATTATGATCAATGAATAAACCGGTACCCTCGGTAAACCGGGGGCTCAGCCTTTTTTCCAATACAAATATCTTGTGAGGGAAACCATGCAAGTTGTATCATATATTATATTTCAACATATTGGCCGGTTTAAAATTGATTTTTTTGCAGGATATACACAGAAGCAATAAAACTCTCTAAAGAGCATGAGATCACATCCGGTTCAAGAGAGGACGCTTCAAGATCTACCCATGACTTCATGGAGCCATGGAGAACTATATGGACAGACGGGTTTACCCGCATCCATCGGCCCTCTGGACAGTCGGGTTTACCCGCATTCAGTGATTGGCTAGGCCCTCTGGAAAGGCTATGGGCATCCAGTGATTGGCTAAAATTCTTATGGACAGACGGGTTTACCTGCATCCATCGGCCCTCTGGACAGTCGGGTTTACCCGCATTCAGTGATTGGCTAGGCCCTCTGGAAAGGCCACGGGCATCCAGTGATTGGCTAAAATTCTTATGGACAGACGGGTTTACCCGCATCCATCGGCCCTCTGGACAATCGGGTTTACCCGCATTCAGTGATTGGCTAGGCCCTCTGGAAAGGCTACGGGCATCCAGTGATTGGCTAAAGTTTTTCTTATGGTTCCTATGGAAAGGCTACGGGCATCCATTGACCGGCCCTCTAGAAAGACGAGATTACCCGCATCCAGTGATTGGCTGAACCTTGCTTTGAGCCTGGCAGCTCTTAAAAAGCCTTGACTACATGGTTTTATTTGAAAATTTGCATCTTTGGTGTTTCTGTTTTATAATTCTTAAACCGGAGTGGAACAGCTACAGAAGCTGACCACATATCTATAAAGTAAAAAGTCTGGGTTATGAATACCAGCATGAATAAATCGGTGTTTATTATAACCCGGATCATCCATCGAGCAACAAGCCACAAATTTCTGAACAAAGTTTTCAGAACGAGATAAACCGGTGTCTATTATCAAAACCCGGGTTTACTATTGGATCCATGAAGATCTTCGTCAAGAAGCTTTAAAGTTTTACCGGATTAAGAGTATTGAGCATACGTAATCTCAGGTATGACATTATTTCTGATATAAGTATATACTTGTTTGATATGTTGAAAGAACAATTTAATCCGTCCAGTGGTAAACCGCTAGGACATATTTTCAGTTTTACCCATGCAGGAACAGATGATACGTAAGATAAGCGACATCAGCCAAAATTTCAGCTAATATTTCAGCCAAAATTTCAGCTAAAGTTTCATCAATTGGCGACACACCAAATCAGAGTATCCGGATCAAAGCAGATAAAGTTTCAGCTATCCTATTACAAGGCATAGCAAGCCTGACGTTTAAAAGATTGTTTAAAACAGAGCCATGACTACAAACAATAAATTATGAGCTATGCTTCCTCCTGCTGCGTCGGCTGGGCATCGCCTTGATCCGGAATATCTTCGTCCTCTTGAAGCAGTTGGAAGTCCGGCATACGCCAATCAATCTTCGTCAAAGCCCGGAAGTACATCTCTTCACTGATAAGATCAGAAGGTTCGATATCTGGAGCGAAGGTATGAGGGCGAACCGGTGGGATTAAATTGACGGTGTCATAAACCGGCCGCTCCACCCGCTCGTTTTGCAAGTCGTACCCCGGATGATACCTGGATAAATCGGATTCAGCTGCAAGCTTGCTGGCGAGGGGGCGCATCTCCTTCGTCAAGGCGTAGAGATCCTTTGCGGTAAAAGTGGAACCGTCGTCTTTTGTATCAGGAAATCCAGTCAATGCTTCTTCCGGATCAAGATCCGGGACCCAGGCTTTAGCCCTGGTAAGGGCCAAGAGGGCACCACCTCGAGCAGCAGATTTTTTGACTTCTTCAAGACGCACGGGAAGAACAGATAACTTTTCCAACGTGCCTTGGATGGTCGTGGGGGGCGGTTTACCGAAAGATGTTGCACTAATGATCCTCTGAGCGCCGGAATACAGCTGCTCGACCAAAGTGTAACATGCCTTAAGTTTTTTCCGTAGGTCATCCCCAAGATGGGTGACACGGCGCCCTGCATATAAATATTACGGTTAAACCGGCACAGATGGAAGATTACAAGGATAAAGCAGGAGTTCAGATTATACTTACAAAAGATTGCAGAGGTCATCAACTCAATTTGCTGCTTTAAACCGGTTAACTCTTCTGTAACCGTATTAAGCGCCCCTTCAGCGTCCTGAACCCTTTTCTCCAGCTCTTTTTTCTGAACCTCAAAAGTGGTCCGTTCTTCTTCAAAGTATTTTTTAAGATCCTCGGCGGTCTTTAAACTCACCTGAAGATCTTTCTTGGCTTTCGAAGCAGCAGACTCTGTCTCTGCAAGACGGTTCCGAAGCTCTTTGATCTCATCAGCATTCCGGTTTAAGTCAGCCTGCGAGTACAATCAAGTGATAAGAAGTGAAAATCAGATAAGTCTCAAGTACACAAACAAGTTGTCTACTTGACACTTGGGGGCTAATGGCAGTTGAAGCAATAAACAGCAGCAATTCAAAGTTACAAGTCTCAAGCACACAAGCAAGTTGTCTACTTGACACTTGGGGGCTAATGGATGATTGAAGTATCAGCAGAAATTTTTTACAAGTATCAAATACATAAACAAGTTATCTACTTGATACTTGGGGGCTAATGTAAAGATCAATTGTTCAAACTATAAAGTTCCGGTTCACCTTCAGTACGCAGCTAAACCGGAACTTGGGGGCTGTTATGGGATAGAAGCATATCACAAGCGCAAAGTCAGAAGAAAAGGATTACCTCATATTTTTCCTTCATCAAGTTAACCAAGCCCGCTTCGTAATCTCAGCTACTGTGGAGCCGGTTTAAGTACCCGGAATAGATTTCTTGGGCACTCATATCAGCAAGATTGGATAACTCAGTACTCCATTTACACTTCTCTTTATGTAATTTCTCCGTTTTAGCCGTATGTTTGGCTAAAACGGTGGGCTCAGCCGGAGCAACGAAAGCAGCCCCAGTCACTACAACTTCTGGAGAGGCAGGTGCAGTTGGTGGAGTCGCAGTGTGAACCGGATTGGGAGATGACAGATTAACTTGAGTAGAGTTGACCCGGGCAGGACTTGGCGGATTATGGACGTCATCAGCGGTAGGGTTCTCGGCTACTGGGACATGATCCGTAGGCGCAGGATCTTCAAGAGGAGCTATAGGCTCGCCTTCTGGAGGAACGGTTGTTGCCGGATCAAACGCCAGATCATCTGCAGAAGTCTCAGCAGGGGGTTTGTTTGCCTTTTGTCTTTTGCTAGGCTTTGGCTTGCTGAAAAAAGTTTGCAGAATGAGTTAAAATTGTGAAGAAAAAAGGTAATCATAAACCGGAAATGTTAAAATGACTTACCCTGGGACAGTTTTCAATGGGGGAAGTTGTGTAGCGGTCGATTCACCAGAGGAGGATAATGGAGTCTCCTGATAATCAGGATCAGACGGTTTAAGAGGTTTTCGGATAAGCCCGGCCTTGGGATGAAGGAGAGTCGGAGAAAGTATCACCTCAGTGCGACGCTTCCGAGCTGGAGTTAGAGAAATCCCGGATGATTCCACTGCCAAGCCGCTATGGCGAGTGGTCCGGCGAAGAGCTTCATGCTGTTGTTTCTTCAAAAGAAAATTAGGATCCAATTGAGCATAAGGATGAGAAAATTGGTATTTCCGGACGGTCCGACGACTTTTTTGTGGAAGAGGTTCTGAATCGGAAGAAAGGATAGTTACCTCAACTTCGGCCGGTTTATCACCTTCTGCCAACTCCTATGGAAAGTTATCATTAGATACAGATATGAGTACAAGAAAGCAAATTAAAATCGTATTAATTCATACCTCGGAATCCGGATCATCATCCTCAGCGTGAGAACAGAGGTCTTCCGGCGTGCTTGTTTGCCGGTTTTCTCTTGGGGTTTTCTCTTCCAGAAGGGATCATCAGCCTATTCAAAGGAAGGAAAGACAATTGAAAGAACGGTTTAAAGGAACGGGTTACAAATACAGGACAAAGCAAAACTTACCGCAGGCAGCTTATTCTTCTTGTAATACGGGGCTAACCCGACTTTGCTGCAGTCTGCTAAGGAGACGTTGAGCATCTTCTTAGCCGATTCAATAACCTTCGATTCAGAGAGTTTTTCCTTGGTAAACCGTTGAGGGTCGTCCGGTTTACCAGAATACTGGCACATCAACTACGATCGCTGACTCAAGGGAAGAATACTCCAAGAGAGCCAACAGCGCATAAAATCGGTTCCTGTTAAACCGTTGGCCATAAAAGCTTTCAATCTGGAAAGCTGGGACGCAAACCGGGTCCGTTCGACAGAGCTGAGTCGTTGTGGTAGAGGATGATCCTCCGGAATACGGTGCTCACGATAACCCGGCAGTGGGTTCTCCACTTCAGGAGAAGTATCAACGCAGTAAAACCATGATTTGTTCCACTCCTTTGGATGCGTGTGTAAAGCGGCATGAGGAAAGACAGCGTCTCTCCTTTTCTGGATGCTCACCCCGCCGAGTTCCTGATGCGGTCCGCTGGTGAATTCCGTACGCCGGTTCAAGTGAAAAAAGTCCCGGAATAGATCAACAGACGGTTCTTCTTGCAGATATACCTCTGAGAAGACTTGGAAATCACAGATATTTGAAATGGAGTTGGGCCCAATGTCCTGAGGGTGGAGTTGGAAGGCAGCAAGAACATCCCGGAAGAACTTTGAACCGGGGGGGGGGGGTGAAGCCTCGAGCTATGTGGTAAAAAAAAAACAATAACCTCCCCTTGCCTAGGAGTAGGAGGGCATTCATTTCCTGGAGCCCGCCACTTCAAAACGGATCGAGGGCCTAAAGTACCAATTTCAGCAATTTTTACCAGGTCTTCTTCCGTAATGATGGAAGGGACCCAATCACAAGAGACAAACTGCTTGGCCATGGCAATAGAAGGACAAGTACTGAAAAAGTGTAAACCGGATTACGCGAGTACATCACTATAAACCAGAAGATATCTACGAATATTACGCAACGGTTTAGACAGGGGACTAATGGTACGGTTAAACCGTCAATAAAAGGGAGCTATGTCACTGCCGGTTCATCACAGTAAAAGAGGAACAGCTAAACTGTCACGTTGAAACTTCAAAAAATTTACAGGAAGAGGGCATGACAGTATAAATCGGAGTATACCTAATAGATCTACAAAGGAGAAGAAACATGTTCTTTGTAAACAGCTAAAGTGGAACAGATCTGGGCGCACAAAGAAAAGAAAAGAAAAATAAGTGCAAGAAAATACGGGAAGAAACACAATGGTCTTATGCGGAGCAGATGAATCTACAGGATAAGTGTAAGTGGCGAGATCTAAAGCAAATACTAGTGGAACAAAGGTAAAGATCTAAGAACTGGGCATAAAGGTCAAAAACTTTCTGCGAAACGAGTGTTTAAGAGGAACAAGATGATGCTTTCGTTAAAAGCTCTAATGGCGAAGGAACAGGGAAGAACCCTAGAGGATGCAGATCTATATTGAGGAAGAAAAGACGTACCTGGAACAGTGGAGGACAGCGGCGGAGTTCTCTGGTCCAAGTCAGGTTGATGCAGCGGCCAGTGAGGTCTCGGACTCGGCGGGCGACGGCGGCGCGTCAAGCTCGGGCATCAATGGAGTCTTGAAGCTCGGGCGACCGACGGAGGAAGAAGATGCGAGAAGGAGATAAAACGAATGAGGACGGCGGTATTTATAAGGGAAGGTTAAATACGAAGCGACAGGTGCGGGATTCGAGGGAGCAAAGATCGGATAAAGATCCCTTAACGCCTCGATTTTCAGGATAACCATTAAAACAAAGTCACAGTACAGCTCACAGCGTTAAATGCAGAGATGATGTCACGGTCAGATTCAATGATTATCGAGGATGACGTCAGAGCCGGTTTACAAAAAATTAGAAGACACAGAAGAAAATTATACAAGACCAGGGAGATTGATATGAACAAGTTCAAATCATTCTGGGGCCTAATGTTAGGGATATGACTAGCAGGTATGAACCGGCTAGTGTAAACCGGCTTAATTATAATATGTTCAGTTGTAATATTTAGTAAAGGCTACAGCCCATGAGATCTTAGGGCCCATGTATAGAATTATGGGTTATAAACCGCCAAGCGATGTAACTTGAGAGATAAGGAAGAAAGGATAAAGACCGAGGCGGACACAAGTATGAGCCGGCCTCGGGACTCTGTAAACCGGACCAGGCGTCACCTCTATATAAAGGGACGACCTGGCGACGGTTCAAGGACAAGCAAGTATCAACCCGTCGAGACTACAGGCAAGCGATCCGCTCCCTGTAAACCGACGCCCAAGCAATACCAAACCAACTAGACGTAGGCTTTTACCTTCATCGAAGGGGCCGAACTAGTATAAACTCTTTGTGTCCTTTGTGTGCTATGAACCCCTTCAAGCTAACCCGTGCGATGGTTCCATCATCAAGTCCGTTAAACCGGACATCTGCCGTGCTAATTCCACGACAGTGATCACAACCAACATCTTTCTCATCATCGAACCGGTGTTGTTATTAATAAAGTTATTATTATTATTATTATTATTATTATTATTATTATTATTATTATTATTATTATTATTATTATTATTATTATTATTATTATTATTATTACTGTTGACTCATAGTGTGACCAACACGAACTGGGCCCTTATCCGCGGGCATGGCTATCGATATATTAAGAGACACACACTCTGCAGAGGTAGCGCACTGTACCCACACCACAGAACCCATGGCCTCGCAATCCCATTCGGGTGGACCAACGGCGTTCTGACAAAACCGATCTACTGCCATGACACTCTCCCGGCCTCTCCGACCAACTGCCCTTTGGGCTAAGTCCTGGGTGGCCCCGTGTCTACCAAAGACACAATGACCACCATCGTGGCCAAACGTAAATGGTCCCAAACGGGGACCCGAGCTCAAAACAACAACAACAACAACAACAACGGGCACACAAGGTTATCTCCGCATACCTGATCAGGGTAACGCGTGTCCATAACCTTCCCTCGTTGGAGGCACCGGTGAGAGGCATGACAATAGACCCAGTTAGGGCCTTCCCATAAAAGGCAAGTGTGGCTGCACTGGTCAGCTCAATTTGGTGGCACCATGACTCAGCCAACAGTTGTTCAAGTTCATTATTATCTGGTTAAACTTGAATGCAATAAGCTGAGTCATAATAAAATAACATGATGCAACTACCATGCATGAAAATGATTCCGATATAAGCATGAAGATGCACATAATCATCGAGCATAACCACAATGAAATATTTAACCAAATGAACATGGCATAATGACGAGCATGAATATCACAAGCGTAACGCTACTCATGGCATACATGACTACTAGCATCATAAATAAATACCATGCAAGAACATAGCACGAACATTACCAAGTAAGCATGTAAAATAACTAGTTTCAACGGAACATGCATATCCCGGTACAACAAGCATGCATCAAGACTACTGCTAGCAAATACTTATACTACCAAGCATAACATGTGAACATGATAATAACAAGTAGTACAATATAACAACAAGTATCAGATCATAACATGACAGTGAACATGAAACCACGAGCATAACCGAAACAACGACAATAGTAGCAAACAAGTAGATAGATAGCAACAATCTTTTACTAAATATTCAATTTGAAAACCATGGCTACTGCATGACTATCATGCAAGTGGTTGTCGTGGCTTGCCTGGGGTGGAAGAAGTCACTGGGAAGAAGTGCGAGAAGCTCACAGAAGGAATCGCCGAAAACAGTTCTCTCTCGGAGGGGGCTGTTTACGGGAAGGGCAAAATGGTCATTTTCAGAATGTTAATGCATGGAGATAATGATACCAACAGAACGGGCTCGACGAAATGAAGAAGTGGGCTTTGGATTCGCCTCATTTGGAGTCTCGAGCAAAAAGATACGAATGTTTAAAGCTCAGGGACTAGTCTATAAAAATACTGCTACAAACAGGTCCATGGGATTTTAAACAGAACGTGCCCTTTTTGAGAATACGTTTTCCAGAGAGGGAATAGTATTTAGGACCGAAGGAGAGGGAAAGTGTGTTTCCGTTGGATGAAAGCGTACATGGGCAAAAGCCGTGTCCACTTATCCACGTCAGCAGGGGGACGGGGCCGACTCCTGTGTGGCTGATGGGTGGGGTCCGCGGGGAGGAGGAGCCCGCCTGGCCTAGCTCCTTCTTCCTCCTCGCTGTGCCCCGATAGAAACAGAGGAGGGCAGGGGAGGGCGCATGGCCGGCGATGGCAAGGCCAGCTCCGGCGGCCTACGGCCACGAGGAGGCCACCGGCGGATGCGGGGCGGTGTGCTCCTCCCGCCTGGAGCAGCGGTAGAGCCTAAGAGGGGACGGGGCGACGGCGGCTCACGAAGCAGAGGGCTCGGGTGACGCGGTCAGGCGCTCGCGCCGGCGAGGCCTGGCCGGCTCCAGCCACCTCCGGGCGAGGTGAGGACACCGGCGGCCACGAAATGCAATGGCGCACCCGTCTAGAAGCGAAAGAGGTGTCGTGGAGGGGTGGAGCTCGAGGTGGCCACGGTAACAGAGAACAGGGTGGCGGCCGATCCTGGGGAAAGCGCGGCCACGCCTACTCCGGCTACTCGGCGAGGGGATGGGGAGGCTAGGTGGGTAGTGGGGAGGCCCCTGGTGGCTACAGAAAGGAGAGGGAGGGTCGGCATCGAGCCAATTCGAGAGGAGACCCGAGGTGGCCATGGAGGCGATGGTGAAGGACAGGGAGGCACTCGAGCTCCGGGGAGTGGTCGGGGAGGCTTCTAGGATGCGGGCGAGGCTAGTGGTGAGGAGAAATGGGAACGGCGTGGCCTACTTATAGCCGGGGCGAGAGGGAGACGAGATGGCACCGCCGCGGACGCGTGTCCGGTGCCGCGGAATTGTGTGCGCGCGCTCGAGCTCGAGGGTAGGCGACGATAGGGAACAGGAGGGAGGGCTCACGAGGAAGAGGCGGCCAAGGGAGCGCAGGGAGAAGCGGCCGCGGCGCGAGCAGAGCCGGTCGGCCACAGTGCACTCTTGGGCACGTGGCGATGAGCACCGACGGGGAAGAGGACGGAGGGGGCAAGGGGTCAGGGCAACGCAGATGATCACGAGAAGGCTACTGGACATGGTGGGAGGTCGAGACGAGGAGGGAATGGACGAGCACAACACCGGGGTTGAGCCAGAGCACGTTTGCTGCATGCCAGGGCGGTGGTCACCATGCGCACTGGTGCACACAGTGCAACACTATTTGCCAAACGTTGTCTAGTGGTAAGATCGTCCAAGATAAGTTTACCCTGCGGTGGTAACTTGGTGAAAGGTGATATGCTCAAATGAAAATCTATCTCTGAAGTTTACTATAGTAAACTTGATCGTGAAATAATGATCAACTGAGGTAGGATTAGAGGCAAGAGAGTTGTCTGGGGTGATTTGCTAAGGAAGAACTACCATACTTGGGAGTTTGGCAGGAAATGGACCAAGATTTAATATGGTTGCTTTCCAACTGCCAAATCTGGTCCAGAAATAAGATGATGAAGTAGCACTCACTTGGAGTAACCACTTGAGCTGAATTTTGGTGTACAGGGATTATTTGATCATATGGAGCTGCTGTAAAAAGATCATGCCATTTGGAGTTACCAAAGTCGCACTTCCTTCACAATGCTCCATTTTAGCCAGTAACTTAGAAAGTTTACTGAGGGTAAATGGGTAAGTGGATTGAGCCAAAACTTGCTGGAGGGAGTATATGTAAATGTAAGAATGTCCTGGTAAATTTCCAGCTCAAATGAAGCAACAGGGTTGCTTCACAAACTGGAAATATTACCAGAAAACAAGATTTGGTGCTGAGCTCACATAGATGATCTCCATGAGCTCTAATTTGGTAGAGACTCATAATTTTGTCAAACGAAGGATGTGACCAAGTTTCATCTCATTTGGACATGCCTAGAATATACTTCCTTCACAAAGTTCCTTTCTAGACAGAAACTTTGGAACATCATTGAAAAATATTCACTAGGCAAATGAGTGTGAAAATTGACACATGTCAATGATATGGACATGAAACGATGCCCAAGGAGTTTGGAGTCAATTGGCCAAAGATAAATAGCACTTGCTTCACAAAGTGCCATTTAGGGCAGAATACAAAAATGATTATTGGAGGATTATTTTTTAAGATGGCAATGAAATGTTTTGCCATATTTGAGCAAGATATGACCCAAACAATTTATTAGAATTATTTGGGAATTTTAGGAGTGATGGAAATATAGGTTGCTTCACAACCTAGGGCAGACAGGGTTATTCCTTTAATAGAAAAAAGAATTTTCCCTAGAAAAATAAATTAGGGTTTGGTCAAGCAGTGGAGTTACATGATCTTGGCAAGGTTTTGAGAATGATGAGCAACTTGGGAGGGGAAAAGAGGATGATTACCCAGGTGACAAGGCCACCGAATCACTCCAAAAGGAAAAAACAGAGCATAAACCAATAAATCAAAAAGAAAAAGAAAAGGGCCAAAAACCAGGCTGTCACAAACCTTCCCCCCTTAAAGAAATCTCGTCCTCGAGATTTGATGGCTCGGGGAACAAGTATGACTTGAGGATATCGTTTCCAACTCGGATATCCATTTCCTTTATTTATTGGTCCCCCGAGAATTTCTCATGATCTGATTATCTTTGCTCGGGGGTGGTTTGCTTCACCTTTTCCCAAATTCTGATGGGCTTTTGCTCCCTCACTAAATCTTTTTGCTGACACTGATTCTTCCATATTTGCAGTGATATCCAATGCGTCTGAGCATAAATTTACTTTTGGTCATGAAAGCATTTTTATTCCTGTCATGGGGTTGCTTCAAATAAATGAAGGCCTTCCGGTGTCAATAAATGCTGAGAATTATTTATGGCCATCTTCTGACGGGATCTGACTTCTCATAAGTGGTACTAATTTATTTTGATTTATTCCTTTGGCTCGAGCATGAGATATGTACCAAAGATCCGACTGCCTCTTGTTGTGAACAATATAACGACGTATGGAGTTATAGCTGTGTCATATCTCAAATATTTACATCTTGAGACTGGCCCGACAGGGAGCTGACGAACAAATTATTTTCCTGACAGACTGACCGACACCTTAATTCCGTCGATAGCTATACCGTGTCTGAGCTGGTCGTTTGGCTTTTGATTTTCTCATTTTGTCGGTATACTCATTGGGATTTTTCCACACTAATAATTCCAAGCGGGTCAGCGGGAGATGTAACCCTTGCAAAACAGAGTAGGTCGCTGAGATTATGCCTTTGTGGGTCCATATGGAATTACGGCCCCCAACTAATTTGGGTATCTGGACCCTGATGGCCGCGAAAAAAAATCATCATACCTTTGTTGTCGGTCTCATCTTTGACGGTCATGATTTGCTTTGTCAGGATATCTTACCGAAATAACTTGGCCATACCTGTCCTCGATTCTTCGGATGACCTTGGACGTGATTAGTGCAATATTTTGACATCATTCCTTGTCCATGTTTGCTGACCTGGGTGCGCGTACATATGCCATATACCCATGGTTTGTAGCTATACGGAGCTCATTGCTGAGGCCAATTATACAAGAAGGTGACAAGGTTTTATGATATCACCTTGTCAGTTGTGGAAATAATGGCTATTGTCAAGACTGTTGATTCCATGATGTCATCCCTAGATCTTGCCGATCCTTGTAATTCAGGAGATGTACCTCTGCTTATTTTTCCTTTGCCTGACTCGTGGGGTTGTTGGATCCGTACCTTTCTTGGGTATATCTGTTGGATTCATGCAGCATCTCGCATGAGTGACTGGTGTTACTGGGATGCATGCTCACCATACATAAGAATCATATGCAATCAAACACTTGATTTCTGAAGAGGACACACGAGCCGGCGGATTTGTGCTTCTGACCAAATGTTGCGAGTCTGATCCTTGAGCGGTGCTGCCACTCATTATATAACTTCTGAGGACGGTACCATTGACATGGACTGACTGGCTTACGAGAGAAGCTATCCGAATAGCTTGCTGAGGAGGACTCGTTCACTTTTGCTCAAATCTTTTGTCTGGGTATCGTGCAGAAGAAGGCTCTTATAGCTTACACGCGAAGTTTGGTCTGATTATTGTGCTGGAGAAGCCTGAGTTCCGTACTTTAGAAGCGTCACCTCGGGTTTGCTTGTTTGAGAAAAAAAAATTATTTTCGTCTGTCACAAGCATTTACCGAGGTATCTTGCTAAGAAAGACCAAGTATCGTGGACAGGAAATTGTTCACATGTCATGCTGAGGAAAAATTGAGGAGCCTTGCCTCATAAATTTCTTCCGATAGCTTGTGGACTAATACTGAGTTTTTACATCCAAAGCTTCATACTGATATGTAGACTGAAATCCATACACACGCCCATAATATTTTACGACTGATTATTTGCATGAGAAAAATGGTTTGACTATCTTCCATGAGTATATCACATTCTGACTTTATTTTGGACGATAACATATTTCAAGCATCATGCCTTGCTGAGCCAAAATTTTGTATATGGTTCATACCTTTGCCAGAAAATATACCGTTGATCTTGTACCTGACTTGCCTTGCTGCTGACTTGACTAGTACTGCTTTGAGCATTTTGTACTGATGTAGACTAGCGTTATCAGTATTGTGGTGAAGAGTGCAAAATGGATTATCAGTCTCAAAATCAGATATTTCCCCATTTCACTGGGGTCGGCTGAAAATTCCATTCTGTGTCAGTTCATGAGCTGAGTCTCCAATCATTTGAACTCCTTATTACTTCTTCGAGTCCGGTGTCAGTTCATGAGCCATTCTTTATAGGGAAAAAATATTGTAACACCGGGGCCCAAAAAGAAAGAAGCGAAAGAAAACTCAACTATACAAAAGCACACAAAAACAATCAATTCACACACAATCAATGTCACATAATACTGCTAGTCACACAATATGCATGCCTACTTAAATACAAAAAATCTCGCGGGATCTCTGGTTCTACGAACCAGCATGCTGTGACGATGTGCACGAGGACGAATAAATGTGTGGAAGAATTGGCGTAAACAGCGCTACACGAAGTGCTAGCTTAGCCAGGTAGCAACCTGGGCTGGCTCAGAGGAGAGGACGTACTTGGTAACCCTGTAGTAGGACACGAATGTGGCAACCACATTATTATCAAGCAGACTGAAAATATCCGTACTCGTCAAAGAAATAAGGATAGCGCGGAAAAACTGAGTCTGTTGGCATTGCCCTTTCTTGATGACTAAGACCATTAAGGGTTGCCAACACGACAAGAAAGAAGGAAAATCTGGGGTAGAAGCATGTCTACCACCGAAACAAAATGGGGCTGAAGGTAGGAATTCGGCACGATACCTGAGCACCATTTCTACAAACCGTGCCAGGATCACTTGGCATCACTCTGCTGGGACAGAAATGACGCCTAACACGGAAGAATGAGCAAGAACATAAAACTGGAGAAATGCAAAGGCTGAGCTGTAATGGATCCGAACCGATGCCATCTACACTCACAAGATTAAACCATTAGTAGCAAAATAATAAGCCTATATGCATACTATGCAACCAACAAATACAACAACCAAATGCAACAAACCAACCAAACTCTATACTACCATTTTCTACCGTTCGCGCTGACTAGGGCATCCTACAGCCAGACCTGCTCTGATGCCAAGCCTGTGGCACCCCGGCTCAGATAAAACGGAACGCCCCGTATTCCAGACCAGAAGTTGAGGAGAAGTCTTCTGGAATAGGGCACTTCTTAGCATAGAACAAACCAGCTTTCTTTTATTACACGAATACGAATATAAGGTCTCTGATTAAAACGAATAACATCGGTGCGGCGACACTACGTCAACCATGGTTTCTCTATGCAAGCAGCCTAACAACTCGAGGCAGCGGAACCTCTACTAGCAGCGGAACAACGAATGGCGATGATGGACTCCAATCCGCAGGGACTCTAGCTGGAACGTTTATCCTAGCTCGCGAACACCGGAACCACACCAAAACAAGCAAGCAATCCAGGCACGACCTGCAAACTGGCATGACACGCCAGGTCAGTGCATTGAATGTACTTGCCAGCTCACAATAAACCAAAAGCATTCAAGACAAACAACATCATGGCATTAGCATGTTAATTTAATTCATGAACATAGTACAAACATAACCACATGTCATGCACAACAGATCATGATTCAACTGGAACGACATAGCATGACCATACGAGGATGATGATGCTACAAGATGATACTAACATGCACCAACTTACTCTGCTCGGGTTACCTCGTAACCATCACAAATATCCAATAACTCAGTATCCTCGATACCATGGTGATCATTTCGGTGATCACAACCAACATCTTTCTCATCATCGAACCGGTGTTGTTAATCAAGTTATTATTATTATTATTATTATTATTATTATTATTATTACTGTTGACTCACAGTGTGACCGACACGAACTGGGCACGTATCCGTGGGCACGGCTATCGATAGATTAACACACACACACTCTGCAGAGGTAGCGCACTGTACCCACACTACAGAACCCATGGCCTCGCAATCCCATTCGAGTAGACCAACGGCGTTCTGACAAAACCGATCTACTGCCATGACACTCTCCCGGCCTCTCCGACCAACTGCCCTTTGGGCTAAGTCCTGGGTGGCCCCGTGTCTACCAAAGGCACAACGACCACCCTCGTGGCCAAACGTAAATGGTCCCAAACGGGGACCCGAGCTCAAAACAACAACAAAAACGGGCACACAAGGTTATGTCCGCCTACCTGATCAGGGTAACGCGTGTCCATAACCTTCCCTCATTGGAGGCACCAGTGAGAGGCATGACAATAGACCCAATTAGGGCCTTCCCATAAAAGGCAAGTGTGGTTGCACTGGTCAGCTCGATTTGGTGGCACCATGACTCAGCCAACAGTTGTTCAAGTTCATTATTATCCGGTTAAACTTGAATGCAATAAGCTGAGTCATAATAAAATAACATGATGCAACTACCATGCATGAACATGATTACCACATAAGCATGAAGATGCACATAATCATCGAGCATAACCACAATGAAATATTTAACCAAATGAACATGGCATATTGACGAGCATGAATATCACAAGCATATTGTGTGACTAGCAGTATTACATGACTACTAGCATCATAAATAAATACCATGCAAGAACATAGCACGAACATTACCAAGTAAGCATGTAAAATAACTAGTTTCAACGGAACATGCATATCCCGGTACAACAAGAATGCATCAAGACTACTTGTTGCAAATACTTATACTACCAAGCATAACATGTGAACATGATAATAACAAGTAGTACAAGATAACAACAAGTATCAGATCATAACATGACAGTGAACATGAAACCACGAGCATAACCGAAACAACGACAGTAGTAGCAAACAAGCAGATAGATAGCAACAATCTTGTACTAAATATTCAAGTTGAAAACCATGGCTACTGCATGACTATCATGCAAGTGGTTTTCGTGGCTTGCCTAGGGTGGAAGAAGTCACCGGGAAGAAGCGCGAGAAGCTCGCGGAAGGAATCGCCGAAAACAGTTCTCTCTCGGAGGGGGCTGTTAACGGCAAGGGCAAAATGGTCATTTTCAGAATGTTGACGCATGGTGAAAATGATACCAACAGAACGGGCTCGACGAAACGAAGAAGTGGGCTTTGGATTCACCTCATTTGGAGTCTCGAGCAAAAAGATACGAATGTTTAAAGCTTAGGGACTAGTCTATAAAAATACTGCTACATACAGGTCCCTGGCATTTTAAACAGAACGTGCCCTTTTTGAGAATACGTTTTCTAGAGAGGGAACGTATTTAGGACCGAAGGAGAGGGAAAGTGTGTTTCCGTTGGATGAAAGCGTACACGGTCAAAAGCCGTGTCCACTAATCCACGTTAGCAGGGGGCGGGGCCGGCTCCTGTGTGGCTGACAGGGTGGAGTCCGCGGGGAGGAGGGGCCCGCCTGGCCTGGCTCCTTCTTCCTCCTCACTGTTACCTGATAGAAACAGAGGAGGGCAGGGGAGGGCGCATGGCCGGCGACGGCCCGGCCAGCTCCGGCGGCCTACGGCCAAGAGGAGGCCACCTGCGGACGCGGGGCGGTGTGCTACTCCCGCCTGTAGCAGCACCAGCGCCCAAGAGGGGACGGGGCGACGGAGGCTCATGGAGCAGAGGGCTCGGGCGGCGCGGCCAGGCGCGCGCGCCGGTGAGGCCTGGCCGGCTCCGGCCACCTCCGGCCGAGGTGAGGACACCGGCGGCCACAGAATGCAACGACGCACCCGTCCAAAAGCGAAAGAGGCGCCGGGGAGGGGTGGAGCACGAGGTGGCCGCGGTAACAGAGAACCGGGCGGCGGCCGATCCTGGGGAAAGCACGGCCACGCCTACTCCGGCGACTCGGTGAGGGGATGGGGACGCTAGGTGGGTAGTGGGGAGGCCCTTGGTGGCTACAGAAACGAGGGGGAGGGTCGGCATCGAGCCAATTCGAGAGGAGACCCGAGGCGGCCATGGCGGTGATGATGAAGGACAGGGAGGCGCTCGAGCTCTGGGAGTGGTTGGGGAGGCTTCTGGGATGCGGGGGAGGCTAGTGGTGAAGAGAAACGGGGACGGGGTGGCCCATGTATAGCCAGGGCGAGAGGGAGCCGAGCTGGCACCGCTGCGGACGCGTGTCGGGCTCCGCGGACGCGTGTGCGCGCGCTCGAGCTCGAGGGTAGGCGACGAGAGGGAACAGGAGGGAGGGCTCACGGGGAAGAGGCGGCCAAAGGAGCGGAAGGAGAAGCGGCCGCGGCGCCAGCAGAGCCGGTCGGCCGCAGTGCACTCGTGGGCGCGCGGCGACGAGCACCAACGGGGAAGAGGGCGGAGGGGGCAAGGCGTCAGGGCGACGCAGACGATCACGAGGAGGCTACTGGACACGGTGGAAGGTCGAGATGAGGAGGGAACGAACGAGCACAACGCCGGGATCGAGCCAGAGCACGTTTGCTGCATGCCAGGGCGGTGGTCACCACACGCAATGGTGCACACAGTGCAACACTATTTGCCAAACGTTGTCTAGTGGTAAGATCGTCCAAGATAGGTTTAACCTGCGGTGGTAACTTGGTGAAAGGTGATATGGTCAAATGAAAATCTATCTCTGAAGTTTACTACAGTAAACCTGATCATGAAATAATGATCAACTAAATTAGGATTAGAGGCAAGAGAGTTATCTGGGGTGATTAGCTAAGGAAGAACTACCATACTGGGGAGTTTGGCAGGAAATAGACCAAGATTTAATATGGTTGCTTTGCAGCTGCCAAATCTGGTCTAGAAATAAGACGATGAAGTAGCACTCAGTTGGAGTAACCACTTGAGCTGAATTTTGGTGTATAGGGATTATTTGATCATATGGAGCTACTGTAAAAAGATCATGCCATTTGGAGTTACCAAAGTGGCACTTCCTTCACAATGCTCCATTCTGGCCAGTAACTTAGAAAGTTTACTGAGGGTAAATGGGTAAGTGGGTTGAGCCAAAACTTGGTGGAGGGGGTAGATGTAAAAGTAAGAATGTCCTGGTAAATTTCCAGCTCAAATGAAGCAAGGTAAAATAGGGTTGCTTCACAAAGTGGAAATTTTACCCGAAAACAAGATTTGGAGCTGACCTCACATAGATAACCTCCTTGAGCTCTAAGTTGGTAGAGACTCATGATTTGGTCAAATGAAGGATGTGACCAAGTTTCATCTCATTTGGACATGCCTAGAATATACTTCCTTCACAGAGTTCCTTTCTGGACAGAAACTTTGGAAAATAATAGAAAAATATTCACTAGGCAAATAAGTGTGAAAATTGGCACATGTCAATGACATGGACATTAAAAGATGCCCAAGGAGTTTGGAGTCAATTGTCCAAAGATAAATAGCACTTGCTTCACAAAGTGCCATTTAGGGCAGAATAGAAAAATAATTATTGGAGGATCATTTTTGAACATGTCAATGAAATGTTTTGCCATATTTGAGCAAGATATGACCCAAACAATTTATTAGAATTATTTGGGAATTTTAAGAGTGATGGAAATATAGGTTGCTTCACAACCTAGGGCAGACAGGGTTATTCCTTTAATAGAAAAATGAATTTTCCCTAGAAAAAGAAATTAGGGTTTGGTCAAGCAGTGGAGTGACATGATCTTGGCAAGGTTTTGAGAATGATGAGCCAGTTGGGAGGGAAAAGAGGATGATTTCCTAGGTGACAAGGCCACAGAATCACTCCAAGAGGTAAAACAGAGCATAAACCAATATATCAAAAAGAAAAAGAAAAGGGCCAAAAACCAGGCTGTCACAATGCATGACCTTGAATCCATCCCACCAAGATATAGTCCCCCCCCCCCCCGAGACAGTGGGCGGCATAAGCCACCTTCTCGCGGTCTTCAGTGTAGCAGACTAGTTCTAGCAAGTCCTCAATGGTGCGGACCCACTTGTCTGCATCCAGGTGTTCAGTAGTCTCAATTAAGGTTGGCGGTGCATGCTTCTTAAACTCTGCCAACGTGGAACGTCCATTGCTATTCCCCGCCGGCTGGCGGTTGTTGGTGAAAGCTTGAGCAATCATCTAAAGGGCTGCGGTGCTGGCTTGGCGTTCCTCTCGGAAGGCTTGGAGAAGCTGAGCCATGTCCATGTTCGGGGGAAGTGGTGGTGGTGGAGCTTGACGTTGGTTTAGTCCTGGCTGGCTTCTGCTTGGGCGGATAATTCAGCTTCGAGCTGCTAGGTAGAGGTACCAATTAAAGTTACAACCGGCATCCTGTCGGAGCGATCAAGGTCTTATGATTGGGGAAGATGAGAGAAAGCAATAAAGATGGGTGCCTAGTAAGGGGATTGGTATGACACTAGTTGTTTTCATGCAAGGGCCGAAAGGGCCAAACACAGTCATTAAAATCGAAATAGGTGATGTAGTCGTTTACATGTCCCCGAAGGGAAGATATGACTTTCATCAAATCACAAAAAAAGCAAAGACAGCAATAGATGGTTTAATGTGAATCATTACGAAGACTCGTCTTCGCATAAGGGGTACATGACCTATCCTACCTTAAGGATTATGGACTGGCCTATCCTAGTCCTAAATGGTCTCTAAGTTGTGGAATGCTCGGTCACGTATTCCGGCTCCTCTAGGTCTTCCTCCTCATCTTCATTCGTCTTAGTTTGTTCTTCACTTGAGCGAGTGGGGGAGTGGAGGAGCTGAACACGGCACTGCTTCGCTGGTGGCACTGTGAAGAGGTTGCGATAGTCTTTTGCCATCATATGGCATTGCTAAGATGATCCTTTGGCATGCGTAACCTGTCGGTGTCGCCCGCCTCGATAGGCAACAACGGGCTGTCCAGGGGGTGCACCATCCTTCTTGATCATGTCCACCTTTGCCTGAGCTAGGCGGAGGAGTTCCTTAGTCTCGTGGAGTTCCTTCTGGAGCTCCATCGACTCCGAGGCTAGGTGCTGTGCCAGGCTGTCAGAATAGAAGCTGAAGTAGGTCTGGAATCGGAGGGAAGTCCCTCGTCCATGGGTGGGGCTGGTGCGCTGCTCTCGTCATCACCCTTCTTCCGGTAAGGCAAGTAACGGGTGTCAAACTCGCTTGCCATCTCTGGCAGAAGATCCCGAAGGCGAGTCAGCGCCTTGAGTTTTGCAGTCTCAACGGTGAGGAGCAGGGTCGCCATCTCGGGTCCTTCAAAGAACCAGCTTGTCGGAGAGTCATTCGCCCTCACGACTACCTCCACCTGATAACGGCCATCCTCAAGTGAACCAGCCACCCGTTATTGATCCATGTGACCGGAAGGTGGGGGCTCGAGTGAACTTGCACTTCTTGAGGCTGTCCACAAGAAGCACGGGAAATCTGGTGGTCAGGAAGTCCTCGGGTAAAATGGCCAACTACAAAAGTAGAAGGGGAAGGGTCAATAGAGGAAATGTGACCCATGTTTGGGATATTTTTAGAAAAAGTTGGTATATAGGTAATTTTATAAATAGTCTCGCTCTAACTAACGTCGATGATAACTAAGGCTTCCTACAGTCAGGATGGCTCTGATACGGTGATACCAGCTCTGTGGGGACCCCGACTCATAAGTCGAGATGACTGAATGCACGTGTATAGTGATCCCAGAGATCAATGCTCACTGAACACACAAAAGCTGAATAACAAGAGTCTTACATCCATACATACCGTCTTACACAAATTATGACCATTATGGTTAAGTCTTACATAGATAAAGCCTCATTGGTTGAACATCAAATAAATCCGAGTAGCGGAAATCTTAGTAGATAAGTAGAACCCATGCCATCTGCCTTAACCCTACAGGCATTCTAACTGGGAAAGTGTCCTTGTTTGCATGTTCATATCCAAAGAACTATTCTTCAAATTCCTGCTCTTCCATGTCTGGCCAATTAAATAACCAGTGGCAAGCCAATGAGTACTTTGAATGTACTCACAAGCTACCCATGTTTTGGATCAAGGTAACGATGCATGTTGTAACAACAAGTAAGCAGCCTAGCTTCAAGCTAGATGAAATGTCCTATCATCTCGTAAGGTGTGCATCGACAAACTTGGGTAACTATGAGAACTGGTTACAGATATCAACATAGATAGAATTTGGATCAATGCTAGCTCATTTAACATGTCAAGTCGCTGCCTTGACTCAAATAGTTCTCTACCACACACATATGCAGCAAGTTTGTAAAATTTCTAGACATAGTTTAAGTAGCACCTCCCAACTGTCCATGACTGTGGACACGGCTATTCGAATCGTTTGACACTAAGCAGAGGTTGCACACTTTACCCACAAGATCCGAGAAGATTTCGTGTCAGCCACGATCCCGTAGTACCTCAAGTACTAGGGGGTAGCACCCGATCACGACCTTTGCCTAGACGACACTAACACAGGGTCCACTCATTGGTACACGGCCCTCGTGTATAAGCAAAAGATCATGGGACTCTCTGCTTTCACACTATCACACACACACGAAGGGACCAACGGTGTGTCTTGTGCCCTGTAAAAATAGTCATGGCCGCCTATACAAGCACGACCCCGTCCCGAGAGTGACCTCAAGCCAACCCCATCACTAGTAATGTGGGCACCATGCTAGTATCAATCTAAGTAATCAATAAAGCCCCGTCCCATAAGGGGTAGAGTGGTTGCACATGTTTGGTTGGGGCGGTAATCACACATAAATTTAATCCATCATTTTACACCCACACACACACACACACCAAAAGCTTCCTTTGGTACGCCGCTTCTTCCTCAAATGGTTTCCTTAGTTCAACATCACCCGCGGGCATTAGGGGCACCCGATGGGGTTCTCAAAATATTTTAATAGAGTGATGATCATATCATAGATGAATCATCATGCTTCATCCTCAAGTGTTTATCGTATCTCTAAGCACAAGGTAGAGTACAAACGTGCAAGTATCAAAGTGTAGGTAGCATATATGCAATGGTCGTGACAACTTATCATCAACATCATAATCATGCATACGGAGGGTTTCCATTGAACAAGAGAGGAGTATCATGGTCAAAGGGTTTCTTGCCTTGGTTGGCTTGGTCTTCAAAGTCTTCAAATCCTTCCCCTTCTTCTTTTTCAGCAACTTCATCAAATACGGGATCTAATCGTCACAAGAAAATAACGGAAAAATAAGGCAATAATAGAGACAGAAAAGTCAAAGTGCTCAAAAAATGTCAACTTATGTTTCTAAAATACTAGGAGGAAAACTAAGAAGGGGAAAATTCTTAGTTTTGGATTTGGGGTCAGAGGGACAGAGTAGTAGATTTTCAAACAGGGTTTTTATTGCTCAAATTTGAATTTAAATTTGAACAGTACAGAAAAGTTTCATGGAAGTGCATCAAAGATATACCATTGGATAGGTGAGAATATTACAAGATTTGTGGAGCTGGAGTTATTTCATTTGGATAATTATTTTTATCTATGGAAGTTTTACAAGATCAACAGAAAAGGAAACAGGAAAAAAAGAGGCAGCAGACCGGCCATGCAAGATCTGCCCATATTTGGGCAGGCCTGCAGCTGAGCCTGCCTGGGCAAGCCGATGCGCGCGCGCCCGCCAGGTTTAAACCTGACGCGCGGGGCCCGGGTGCCAAAGAGAGAGTGAGGCACGGGAGGGAGCTGAGGGGCTGACAAGCGGGTCCCCTCGGCAGGGTCATCGTCAACCTCTAGCCAGAGAACGGCGGGGCTCACCGACGGTGGTAGGAGGCACGGAAAGGGGTGCGGAGGACATCGGTGTGCTCAGCGTCGAGCCATACGTTGGTGGTTGTGGAGGCGGTCGCCTGAGATGACGGGAATGACATCGGCGATGGACCCGTGCGGTGAGGTTTCGGAACGAGGTCGATCCTCTTTCCCTAAGCTACAAAAGGCACGGGAAAGAGAGGTGTGTGGGTTAGAGCGTCAAGGCAGGGTGGATGGAAGAGAGAAGAGGGCCGAACGTGGCATGTACCACGCGAACGGCGGCGACCCGACGCAGCGGTGCCCAAGCTCGATCTCGATCACAGGGGATCCTGGAGATGGATGGTGGTGCGGGAGGTCGATTGAGAGTGTGGGGGAGCAACAAGGAGTGAGAAGGAGGCTCGGGGCTGCCTTATATGGGCTGGCCGAGGTCCACCATAGGCATAGCCTACGGGTGCTAGTGAGATCGGCTCTGGTGTCCGTTAGAGAGGGAAAAGAGGGCTCGGGGTGTTCGTGGGAGTGGTCTAGGGTGCCAGGGAGAGAGACGAGGGGTGGGACGAGCTGCAGGCGGGCACAGGAGCGGCGCAAGGATTGGCCGAACAGGGCGGCGCTCTGGCGTGACCTGCACAAGAGAGAGGAGGGCGCGGGAGCAAGTGGGCGGCCTGCTGGCGTGGAGTGGTCGTCGAGGGGCATCGACTGGCGCATGGGGTAGGCTCGAGGTGGTCGGGGGACGTGGTCTCAATGGTCGAGAACCCTGCCAGGCCCTCCAAAGCACAACTTTGGCCGACATCCGCGGCTTTCCCGCGTCTTCGCGCGCCCACTTGGGTCTGGCAGCTGAACGGGGCATAGGCAAAAGCTGAGGATAGCCTTGGATGCTCTGGAAAGCCGAGGGGGGAGGAGGAAGCTAAGAGAGAGGGAGGAATCCACTGTCTAGAGAAGAAAAATGGGGTTCTTCCTCTCTTCATCATTTCTCCTCGGGCAGAAAAGCTTGCAGGGGTTAGAGGGGAACTAGGAGAGGTCGTGGTAAAAATTTCAGCACAATGGAATTAGTGAAAGGGGTTGAAACATGCATTTTGAAATTCTGCCAGAAGGTGTTTGATGGTGGTTTGGGCTAGCTAGTTTGCACAACTTGCTTTGAGACTTAACAGGAGTAAGTGGTATCACAAATTAGTAGTGCCCACAAATTTTTAGATCAAATGGAGAAACTGGCCAATGCAACTTTTGTAAACCCTAGAAATCAACAGAAATGGACTTGCTTAGATCTAGCTAAGCTAAACTCTACTCATTGGTGCACTACTTGGTGTAATGTCATCATTTAGAGGTTAGAGCATGTCCATAGAGTTTGAGAGCAAAAGAAGAAAGTTGGCAATGTAGAATTGTTCAAACTTGGATCTGGATAGATATGGTTTTGGGGCACTTTTGTGAACCAAAACTATTTGGATTGAGATGAAACTTTGCAAGGTCATCATATTATGCATATGTGACTTGCTAGAATTTTCCTGGAATTTCTAGAGAATAATTCCTTTGTAAATATTTCAAAAGCTTGAAATATCCAGAAAAGGTTTTTAATGGATTTGACCAATATTTTGAACATGACCATGTGTTGAAACTATTATATATGGACAATATATGTCCTATGAATTTCCCTAAAGTTTCTCAAATATTTTTGAAATAGTTAAATAATTTTAACCTATTAAAGACCATTTATGGCCTCAAGAAAAATAATTTAAATAAAATAGGAAAATAACTTTTATAATTATATTTTTGTGGTTTATGGGAGTCCTATACCTGATAGGATTGAAATATACCTTTTGAAAGATTTTTCACACCCCAAATCAAGTACTTGCAGTGCAAATCTTAATTCAGGGGTTTTTTGGAAAACTAATTTTTGAAAATACTATTTGGCCAAATTATTTTTGTAAGAAAATATTATACTACTCTATACACATGGTATGATCATAGGGCAGAAGTTTGGAGCAAGGATATGAAGTATAGATGGGGAAGCTATGTTGACCTTAAAGAGCACTTGAAATCACACCGAGAAAAATTAACTCCAAGTAAAAACCCAAATGATGTAAAAAGTTTTTTGTTGGTCCACATTTATCATGCTTTATTAATGCAGTAGCCATGTTACAAAATGCAGGGTGTGATAGTGGGCCTACCCCATTTAAGTGGACACGGGTCCATCGTGTGCCCGCCTTCCACGAGGGTAGCCGTGTTCCCCGAATGCGCCACCGACGTGGCCCCTGCGTGTGCGCGACCGAGCCGTTGGGCCAGCCCAGTGGCATCCTGCCGCTAAACCTCGCCATGTGCGCGCTGCCGCTGCCTAGATCCAGCCCATTTAGGTAAACCATTTTCTTTTTCTTTTTGTGTACACTTGTTAAATCCATAAACAATTCAATTTAACTCCAAACTTGATTATTCAAATTTCCAGTGGTTCCTAAATTCATCATCCATCACATGGTGCTATTTGCACATTTTTTCAGAAACACTTTCTTCACAAATATTTAGCAATTCCTATTTTTCTATTTCTGTGACAAACTTTACAAAATCATAGAGAGCCCATTTTTTATCCAAATGCCATGATTCGAATTCCTAGATACTTACAAGTTCAAAACATTTTTTAACATTCTTCCCAATGCTTTCTGTACCACATCAAATATTGATCCATTTTTTCATGTAGAGCCAACTTTGCAAATTCCTACTAAATACATTTCAATTCCAAATTGAGTGAAACCAACTCCTAGATGCTTCTAAAATAATGCTTTAATTAATGGGTGCCTTTGCTCATTTTTCAAAATAATATTTCTATATACTTCTTGCCAATCCATAAATCCCATGAATCCTTCATATTGAAATGCTCAAAACTATACATTGAAACCCATTCAATGAAACCACTTTGGTGATTCTTCATATGACCAGAGGTATCCTAGAAAATCCCAAATCACATTTTAGAGCACTTTTATGTTTGCCTTGTCGTGTTGCTTATTGTGTTTTTTTCTGATGATAGTTGACGGAGTAGAAAGAATACTCGAAGATGGACCTGAAGGATTGAAGACCTTGCGGAACCAGGCAAGCAGTCCTTTGACCATGATATACCCCTTTTGTTCATCAATAAATTTCGTATGCATGATGATGGTGTTGATGATGGGCTTGTTATGCATGTTGCATTGATGCACGGTTCGTTGATACTCGCATGATTTGTAGATCTATTTTGTGCTTAGAGATACATTGTGAAACTATAGTTTTTGATGCATGGACTTGCATAAATTCCGTGAAAATCACCTAGAGAGAAATCTCTCTAAAGCCCAATGGGTGCCACTAATGCCTAGGTCACTGCTTGGTGGAGAAGTAGTGTACCGAGGCTTGATGAAAGTGTTGTTTACAGAGATGGATTAGATTTCAGATAGTCTACCGTCCCAACCAAACATGTACAACCACACTATCCCTTATGGGATGGGTCATTATTTATTACCTAGTTTGTGCTATCATGGATGCCCGCATTACTAGTGACAGGAGTGGCGTGGTCACTCTCGGGACGGGGTCGATCTTGGATAGGCGGGATTGGCTATTTTCACAAGCCACCGGACACACCATTGGTACCTCCGTGCTCATGTTATGTGATAGATATGGGAGTGTGGCTCCACTAAACTAAAACATGACTCTGGGATGGGGGCTGTTGCCAATCAAGTGGACTCTATGTTAGTCACGGCTAGGGAAAAGTAGTGATTGGGTTCTTACCCTGGGTACTTGAGGTACCGTGGGTCGTGGATGACCCGAAAGCTTCTTGGATCCTGTGGGTAAAGTGTGCAACCTTTGCAGAGTGTCAAACTATTCGAATAGCCATGTCCACAATCAATGACAATTGTGTGGTGCTGCTTAGACTATGTCCATATGTTTCTGACAAACAACACGATTTGGTAATATTGATGTTGTGATTCATGAGGAAGTCACGATGAGCTTGAGCATGAGTTGTTTATAACTCTTTCTCGATGTTGATGTTTGTAACCTCCGGATACTTGTTGCAGACACATTCATGTCCTTTATAAATGTTGATCATACTTGCATGACAAAAACTAACTTTCTGCAAAAATGCCAATTTTGCAGTAGAACCTTGCATAATTTTTCTGTTATCACTCTTGGGTTACTTGCGAGTACATTCAAAGAACTCATTGGCTTGCCACTGGTTATTTTATTGGCCAGGCATGAAAGAACAGGAGTAAGATGAAGATTTATTTGGTGACGAATATGCGAGCTAGGAACTTCCCAGTCAGAATGCCCGTAGGGTTAAGGCAGATGGCATGGGTCCAAGATGTCATTGAATATTTCCACTACGATGATATACTCAAGACTTGACAAAAATGGTCCTACTTGTGTAAGACGGTATGTATGGACGTAAGACTCTTTTTATTCAGCTTATGTTTATTCTGTGAGCATTGATCTTTGGGATCACTGTACACGTGCATTGGGTGAGCACGACTTATGAGTCGGGGTCCCCACAGAGCTAGTATCAGAGCCATCCTGGCTGTAGGAAGCCCTATTTAGCATGGTCGTTAGTTAGGGTAAAACTATTTTCAAAACTATTACTAATTTTGAAAACTATCTATACTTCTCTTCCCTTCTCAGTTTTTCGAAAACTATGATATATTTTCCTTATCAATCTCTTGCCCTTCAAAACTATTGTAATGATCGCTAGCACCCTTATGCCCGTGACCACGGAATTCCTTACAATCCCCGTGCATAATCTAGCAGGAAGACTCCTTGCCAAACAGTCACCCACATCTTCTGAACACAAGTTTGGCGACACCGCGACAAGACAGAAGACACCGTCTCAAGGATTGAGGAAACCAAAACCTTGGAATATGGTGACACCTTTGAAACTGCCACAGGATGATGCAGCCTTGTCCTACGACGATTAGGGTGTAAGATATGCAAGATCACGATATACATTGCTAATAGAGTAACCCTATAGCTCTCGTTGTTGTATCGGCAACCACCGGTGGATGAGAACCTCGTCATTGGTCCGCCATCACTATAGTGAGCAGGAAAACAGTTCACTTCATCCCCCGCTCTTGGTATCGATGTTTTCATCAACGTAACCAATAGCTTGGACCTCTACTATGTCTTGTTAATGTCATTGCATAAAGGATTGCCTACCTAATACCGTCGACGCCTTAGAAGGAAAAAGGCATTGTCATGATTAAGAAGACAACAGAAGACCGAGTCAATGCTAGCTATGAGGAACCACCTTCACCATGCCAGCTCATCAGGCGAGAAGATTCTTCATGCCAACCCGGATCATTTCATCGAACGACTACAAGAGACGCAGTGACACTTGAGGAAAACCCAGAAGACTACAAGAGACATGAAGCAAGCACGACTACAGAGTCCGAGAAGCCCTAGGGTAGGATGACTCGTCTATCCCCAATGCAAAGCCGAGTCCGTGTGATGGTTCGAATAGAACCATGATTTTGTGTTGCTTGTTTTATTTGTTTGTGCCTTGATATAAGTCGCACTTTTTCCCTAGGCAACAAGTATGCGACTATATCACCTTCCTTACCTTTGTTTCTTTTGTTTGGCCCTTTTTGCACCTGCTTGTTTGCACTTGCTCTATAGAACCCCCTTTGGGCGTTCCCCTCCCCTATTCTACTTCTCCCTCTCATCTCTCTCATTAACTGAAGATCAGCAAGACTACATGCACCAAGGATTCTAGCTTGGCGACCAACTAGTGTTGAAGACTTTTGCTACAACCTCCTCGACCAAGTGCAACCCCGTGGGTTTATGTTTACCCCTCAGGATTATAAACCCATCCCTAGGACACTTCGATACTTCAAGATATACCCCAGCTCGAATCCTTGACCATGTGCTTAACCCATAGAATTGCAAGAGAACCAGCCAAGCCTCTGTTACCTTGCACAACATTGGCTTCATTATGGAAGTAGTGGACATAGTGAACGAGCACATTATCATCCTAAGATAGCACCAAAACATACGAAGCCATAGGGAAGACCAATTTGAGGATATAGGAATAGAGGACAAATGACTTGATGAGTTTATCTCAGTGACCTTGAGGAATTATCAGAGACTCTTTGCTGGATTATGAGGCTTTCATGTTGATAGATGAACTTGGTAGGGTCATGTTGATAGGATAGCATAGCTTTCTTCACCCTGGAGTAAACTGGATTATGTAGGACAATTATGATCGCAAACCGAAACTCTTGGGAGAATAAAGATTTGACTTAGCCAAGGGATATTGTTAGGAGATAGTTGATAATATGATAATGACTTGGGGGAAACATTTAGGAATTCTCATTGGGAATAAAATTTGGATTTAAATAGGTGATACTAGTGGGGTATTGATGCTGAGTAAGTCTACATGGTTTAGAGTAAATTGGATTTAGACTGAGGATCTCGATCACGATACCATATTTCTTGGTGGAAACGAGGAGATTGGCTTAATTTTCGGATTTGATTTGGGACCTATATAAGCTTGACGTTGGAAGTTACTTGACCCTGATAATGGGAATTGGTTGACTAACTATAGTAAAGATAGCCCTTTCAAGTATTTGGGGATTATAGGACAATAGAACATCATATAAATTGGATTTGTAGAATTAATGGATCGTGTAGTGATTGATGGAAGTTAATGGGCTGTTGGAGTTGATTCATAGAAAGGAAACAAGATCCTGGAGTGTCTTACGACGTGTTTCCTTAGAATAGAAATGCAATATCTTGGACCCTGGAAGAATAGGCTGAGCATTTTGATTGTCATGTTTAAATCAAGCTTAGTGGTTTGTATGCTCT
Source organism: Secale cereale (assembly GCA_902687465.1). Lineage (NCBI taxonomy): Eukaryota > Viridiplantae > Streptophyta > Magnoliopsida > Poales > Poaceae > Secale > Secale cereale. The sequence continues at coordinate 396,994,839 of LR738715.1, read as the reverse complement.
ACCCATGGATTTTTACATAGGGATGGCCATACACATGGGATAGGGGATAGTTGACATGTATGATTGTGTTAGACCTCCTCTCGGGAGCCATGAGGATATGAATAGCATGAGTGATGGTTGGAGTTGACCTATACGAAATGGTTCTTTTGGTAATATGAAGTGATTTGTTTGAAGGACTAGGTAGAACTATTGGCATCTCAGAATATGTGCTTAAGGATAAGATGATAAACGTTCACGCACACACTACAATCCTTGAAACCCTTAAGCCCTACCAAGCCACAATATGGTCGGATCATGATAATGGGATTTGGATCTAGGTCAAGAAGACCTTGGACCATACTCAACCGAGACCCCCACCAATACCCCAACCTACTTTATGTACCCCATGAGAAGAGACTTCATGGAGTACTTGGATAAGTTGGTTGTCATCTTTAACTGGTGACCTACTTGTCTACCCGAAGACAGCAGAAGAGTTGTTCAGCTGGTTAGGGAACATCTGAAGACCTCCATGTCAAGAAGTAAGTACTATACCAACCACCGTCGTCAAGAAGTAAATTTCCGCGTCAAAGACCAGGTGTGTATGCAAGACACTCCTCCCAAAGGAACCAAGCATTTACATGTCAAAGGGAAACCCACACCAAGATTTATCGACCTCTCCAAGATCACTACAAGACAAAGAGTAGACGGCTACTAGCTAGAGTTACCACCTGAGTTACCCACTGTGCACAACGTTTTCCACACAACTCAACACCGGAAGTGTTTCCAACTTCCTAACTAGCCCGCTCTCTACAAGGACATCAATCACCGAGCCATCGACCCCCAGCCCAACCTGACCTACGCGGGAGACCCCTTAGCATCCTGGATCAAGCAGAACATCATACACAAATCCACACCATCAAGTACTTCAAGTTTCAATGGAGCGCCACTCGGAATAAGAAGCAGTATAAGGACATGAAGACTACCACAGATCTAAGTTTCCATACTCCTTTTCGCGCACTAGTTTGGGAATCTCGGGGACGAGATTCTTGTAAGGGGATAGGTCTGTCACACCCTAACTTTCATGCCACAACACTTAAGCTAATGAATCATGATGAAATGTTGTTTGACAAAAACTTTTGAGTGTTTTGGACTTTGCTTGACTGAATTTTTGTCTATTGTTTGCAAGTGCTCTAAAAATCCAATAAATCCTCCAACTCTTTTACTTCTTCTCCTTGATCCGAAAACTTTGCCCAATGATCATGCCATGTGTGTAGGACAGAATAGTATTTTCTTACAAAAATAATTTGGCCAAAAAGTGTTTTCTAAATTAGGTTTTCCAAAAGCCACTCAATTGAGACTTGAACTACAAGTACTTAATTTAGGGTGTGAAAAATCTTTCAAAAATTATATTTAATTACTATTAGATATAGGACTCCCACAAACCACAAAAATATTATTTACAAAGTTATTTTACTATTTTATTTAAAGGCTTTTTCTTAAGGCCGGAAATGGTCTTTAATAGGTTGAAATTATTTTATCGTTTCAAAAATATTTGTGAAAATTTAGGGAAGCTCAGTGGACATATATTTTCCATATATGTGAGTTCCAACACTTGGTCATGTTAAAAACATTGGTCCAATCCCTCAAAAATCATTTCTGGATATTTCAAGCTTTTGAAAAATTTACAAAGGAAATTTTCACTATAAATTCCAGGAAAATTCTAGCATGTCACAAATGCCCTATTGGCTGATCTTGCCAAGCCTCATGTCTTTAAGATCAAGAGAACCCCATCAAAACCCCTCAAAACCATTTCTGTCCATTTTGAAGTTTGAGCAACCTTACATAGTTTGAGCAACCTTACATTACCAAACATGTCCAAATGCTCTCAAACTGGGTGCACATTATCAAGTGGTCTAATTATTCATCTAGACCAAATGGCACAAGTTGTAGAACAACATGCCCTGGTCAAAGTGCCCCAAAACCCTCTCTGTCCAAATCAATTGTACAACTCTACATTGCCAACTTTCTCCTTTTTGCCCCAATTTTTGTGTACATGCTCTAATCCCCAAATGATGACACTACACCAAGTGGTGCGTCAAGGAGAAAAGATTTGCATGACTAAATCTTGGAAAATATATTTCTGTTGATTTCTAGGGTTTGCCAAAGCTACTTTGGCAACTTTCTCCAAATGGACTCAATATTGTCAAACAACCTCAATTCTATATACCGTTTCGTCATGTTAAATCTCATTTCAATTGGACTTCATTTGCTTGCCCGAATCTGCATCAATCACCGTCTGGCATTTTGCCAAAAACATCATTTTGACCAACTTTACTCTTATCCTTTGCCTCAACTTTTTAGAAGAAGCCATCCTAACCCTCTTCTACCTCCAGCAACTCACCCAAGCCCTACGCTCAATAATTTATGGGGTAAACCAAACTTTTCCCCTCGGTTTTCACCATGGCAGCACCCTTTCTACCCTCCTACTTCTCACCCCTCCCTTCTACAGTACTACCTAAAGCATCTAAGGACCCCTCAGACTACCTAGAAGCTATTAGACAAGGTGGGACATGCCCATAGCGCTTGGGCCTGCCGTGGCATGCAAGAATGGTGCTCTGGAGTGCGCTACAGTGCCTAAACCGCACTATAGCCGCCCCCATCCCGATGGCCCGATGACCTCGGGCGTCAGGAAAGTGTCCCTCGAGGCCGCCTAGGCGTGCGTGACACGCCACGCGGTCGGCCCCCTCCTCCCTCTCTCTCCTTTAAGCTCGTCGTCGCGTGCCCGAGCACTGCCCAGCTCGGCCAATCTCTGGCCACGCGGCTGGCCCGCCTCTGACCTTGCCCTGCTCCTCCTCTCCCTCCATGGTGCTCTACTCCACTCTCACGAACGCCGCAAACAACCCCTCACTCTCTCTCCTGGCCGCCTGAGCCATTGCAGCGGCCACCTGATCGCTGCGTCCACGATGAGCCGCGGGTCAGCTTCTTAAGGCCACTCCAGGACCTCCTCGCTGCTCCATTCGCTCCCTCTCTCTCTCGTACACCACCTAGGCCAACCCATTCTTCCTCTCATGCCGTCCAAACACCTCCATGGTCGGAGCCTTGCTGTCGGCCTCTGCTTAAATTCGCGCCCACCACTCCTCCTCCTCCCCTCTGGACCGCACTAGAGAAACTCCAACATCCCCGCAGGATCCTCCCGTGATTCTCACTCACCCCCCGTGCCCATGCCGTCCCGTTCCATCCCCACCACCGGCCTCTCTCGCCGCGCCGATGATGCACTCGCGTCTGGCCGCCCCCACGGTAGTGGCACACCTTGCCGGATGCGGCTTGTCTTCCTGAGCACGCCGGTGGCCGGATCAGCGAAAACGGTGCTAGTAGCGCCGGCACTCACCGTCGACGCCGCCCATGCCTCTGCTCTGTTCAAGTGGGAGGCGGGGGATGAACCCAAGAGACGGGCCCCGCCTGTCGGCCAGCCAGTCAGGCTAAGCTGCTGACAGGTGGGCCTGCCTTGTTTAAGTGGACATGGGTCCATCGTGTGCCCGCCTTCTGTGAGGGTAGGCATATTCCCCAGATGCGCCACCGACGTGGCCCTTGTGCGTGTGTGGCTGAGTTGCTGGGCTGGCCTCGTGGCGTCCCGCCGCTAAACGTCGCCATGTGCGTGCTGCCGCTGCCCAGATCCAGCCCATTTAGGTGAACCCTTTCCTTTTTTCTTTTTATGTAGACTTGTAAAATCCATAAACAATTCAATTTAACTCCAAATTTTATGATTCAAATATATAGTGGTTCCTAAATTCATGATCCATCACATGGTGCTATTTGCACATTTTTTCGGAAACACTTTCTTCACAAATATTTAGCAATTCCTATTTTTCCCTTTTTGTGATAAACTTTAGAAAATCACAGAGAGCCCATTTTTTATCCAAATGACATGGTTCAAATTCCTAGATACTTATAACTACAAAACATAGTTTTTGAACATTTTTCCCAGTGCTCTGTACCATATCAAATATTGATCCATTTCGACATGACGAGCCAACTTGGCAAATTCCTACTAAATTTATTTCTCCAAATCTGGTGAAACCAACTCCTAGATGCCTATAAAATGATGCTTTGATTAATGGGTGCCTTTTCTTAGTTTTCAAAACAATATTACTGTATACTTCTTGCCAATCCATAAATCCCTGGAATCCTTCATATTGAAATGGTCAAAAGTATCCATTGATTCCCCTTTCAATGAAACCATTTTGGTCATTCTTCATATGACCAGAGGTATCCAAGAAAATCCCAACTCACATTTTAGAGAACTTTTATGTTTGCCTTGTTGTGTTGCTTATTGTGTTTGTGATCGACGATAGTTGATGGAGTAGACGGAATAGTCGGAGATGGACCTGAAGGATTGAAGACCTTGTGGAGCCAGGCAAGTAGCCCTTTGACCATGATATACCCCTTTTTCATCAATAAATTATGTATGCATGATGATGTAGTTGATGATGGACTAGTTATGCATGTTGCATTGATGCACGGTCCGTTGATACTCGCATGATTCGTAGCTCTATTTTGTGCTTAAAGGTACGATGGTGAAACCATAGTTGTTGAAGTATGGACTTGCATAAATTCCGTGAAAATCACCTTGAGAGAAATGTCTCGAAAGCCCAATGGGTGCCACTAATGCCCTTGGGAGATGATGATGAACTAGGTCACTGCTTGGTGGAGAAGTAGTGTATCGAGGCTTGATGAAAGTGTTGTTTACAGAGATGGTTCAAATTTAAGATTGTCTAGCGTCACAACCAAATATGTACAACCACACTACCCCTTATGGGATGGGGCATTATTGATTACCTAGTTCGTGCTAGCATGGATGCCCGCATTACTAGTGACGGGAGTGGTGTGGTCACTCTCGGGACAGGGTCGTCTTGGATAGGAGGCAATAACAATTTTCATAGGGCATCGGACACACCATTGGTACCCCCGTTCTCGCGTTATGTGATAGATATGGGAGCATGGCTCCACTAAACTAGGCTACCCCGGCTAGGGAAAGGTATTAATTGGGTACTTACCCCGGTACTTAAGGTACCGCGAGTCAAGGATGACATGAAAGCTTCCCGGATCTTGTGGGTAAAGTGTGCAACCTCTTTAGAGCGTCAAACTATTCGAATAGCCATGTCCACGGTCAAGGACAATTGGGTGGTGCTTCTTAGACTATGTCCATACGTTTCTGACAAACAACACGGTTTGGTAATGTTAGTGTATTTTGAACGACACCTATGGGATCACAAGAATCCCTACTACGGTTGCGGGGCGTGGGGTTGAGAGAAGAGCAGATCCAACAGTTAGGACACGGTTCCTTTACCCAGGTTCGGGCCGCAAAGTTGCGTCAAACCCTACTCCTGCTTTGGTGGATTATATGTTTGTGTTCTTCGGCTAGCTATGGGGCGTGAGGAGTTCTAAAGAGCCGAATCGTGAGGAGTTCTAAAGAGCCGAATCGTGAGGAGTTCTAAAGTTCCGAATCGTGAGGAGTTCTAAAGAGCCGAATCGTGATGAGTTCTAAAGAGTCGAATCCTTCTCCTGGTCGCCTCGGGCCTCCTTTTATAGGGAAAATGGGTTGCCACAGTGGCACACAGAAGGTGGAAAGGGTACAGTGATGCGAGGTTATCCCTCGCATTACATGACAAGGCGCATTTAATGCGCTTAGCTTAGGTGTCCTTGCTTTATCGGGTGCGAGGGGAGACGTCCGTCTTGTCCGTCGCCGCTCCTTCTTGTGTTGACACGCGCCCTGGCTAGCGATGCCTGAGGCGCCATGTAGGCAGGCAGGCAGCTGAGGTGGCGCAATGGTGGGTCTTCCACGAAGATCTGCACGTCGCCACGCAGGTGCCTGCCCAGTTGGTTGGGTCGGCAGCTGCATGGAGCAGTGATGCGTAGTTGGTGCGGGCCTGATGGTGGCCCTGCGAGTGTCCTCGGCAAGGGCCTTGCCGGGCCCCCCGGCAAGGGTCTTGCCGCGGCGCCTGCTGTCATCCCCGGTAAGGTGCTTGCCGAAGGTCTTGCGGTCCTCCTTGGCTGGGATCCCGCCAAGGGTCAACGTCTTCTCAGTGTGTATCTGATCTTGAATGTCTTCACAAAGATCTGCATGCCACCACGGGGATGCCTCCCGAATCCTTGCCCCATGGGGGCAGTGGACACAAGGGTGATCCGCTCCGTAGGCGTGGGGCGAATTGCCGCGGCAAGGATCTTGCCGGGGCTGCTGTAATTGGCTCCCGGCAAGGATCTCGTCCCTTTGCTCTTTGTGGTCTTGGCTTTGGGCTTCAGTCTACATCGAGCTTCGGTCTTACCCTGGCTCACCTCCCTTGCCATGCTTGGTGTGGTGGTGCCCGTGGCTCAAACTGCCCGTGCACAATCATAGGGGTACAAAAAGTGTACCCCTCTTTTTGTACACCGACGGGAGCCCCCGGGCCTGGGCCACACATAAGTGCGACGCGTTCTTGGGCTAGACCCGGAACGATGCGCGGGCAGGCGGGATGGATTTTACCGTGGTAAGATTTTCCGCGCGCTTCGCCTCCCATGATCCGCGCGCGCGGTGCGGGGTGGAGGGGCGTGCATGACGTGGGCGGCATGCGCGGGGCGGTTTCCGCAGGCATGCGTCACGTCGCAGTAAAGAGGCGGCTTCGCGCCTTCCCCATAACCGGGGGAGGCGTGGAGACGCGGCCCATTTACTGAATGGGGCCGAGGCGCGTTCCTCAAGGCGTCCACTCCCCACGATCACGGGGTGGGGAGAGGTCGCCTCACCCGTCCCCTTGGTTCCGCACGTCCGCCACGTGCCCCCCATGCGCTTGGGGTGGCGAACGGTGGAGGCGGGAAACTGAGGCGTCGCTGGTTGGGGTGGCGGGTCGGTCCCGGCTCCCTGCGCCTTCTGCGTCTTGATTGGCCGAGCGGGGCGGTCGAGCCCCAGCCCCGCCCCTTTATAAAGAGCGGGAGGGGAGGGACGGCGCCCCGCACTCTCCCATCTTCTGCTCCTCTCTTCCGTTCGCCATGGAGAGAGGAAATCCCGGTCCTTCAACGGTGGCGGCGAGGGTCGCCGCTCGACAACGCGTCCCTCCTTCTCCTGCACCCGCAGTGGCAGAGCCGGTCATGAGGGGAAGGGGGAGGGGGCGAGGCCGTGGGCGAGGCCGGGGTGCTCGGGGAAGAGGAGGATGGGGCGGCACGCCGGCCTCGCCCCCGCCAGCAGCTCCTCCTCCAGTGGAGGGCCATATTGGGGATGACCCTTGCGAGTTCTTCGTCAGGTTGCGGCGGCCGCCGCGCCATCGCCTTCGTCTCCCGACTCCTTTTGCGCGGGAGATGGAGCTGGATCCACCGGAGTCGCTGCGGTTGCACATGAGGGGCTGCGGGATCAGTGGCACGCGGGTCCGCGTCGACTTCCCTGGCCCTCACGTGATGTATCTTCGCGAAGGATAGAAGACATTTTCTCGTATCCACAGCCTGACGGATGGGCTCACTCTCCATTTCAAGTTGATGGAGGATGGCCATCTCTCCGTCAAGGTCTTCGGGCACTTCGGGACCCATGCAAGGTGCTGCATGGAGAGCTCCTCTGATGACGAAGACTCCTCCTCGAACGAGGGTGACGAGGAGGACAGCGGCAGCGACGACGACGGCGGTGGACGGCGGGATGAAGGGTCCGACTAGGTGTCGGGCGCCGCTCCTGGTGGCCCCGGCGACCCCATCATCCGCGTCGCCGGCTCCTTAAAATTCTCGGGGCCGTCTCCTTGGCGGCTGGCGTAGGGAGGCTGCGGAAGAGGAAGAGGAAGAAGGCGGGCAGCAAGGTCGTCATGTCGGAGTACGCGGGCACCGATGCCTTCGACGCGTACTGACGTCCTGCCGCCTCATCTTCGAGCTCTGCTTCCGGCGCCGCCATCACCATCCAGCCTTTGGGCGGCCACCAAGATGTTTTCTTGGTGTCTTCTGCCACCCGTAGCTTGCTTAGGCGCTCCTTTTGCCCTTCTCGACTCCTTGACCTACCTCCTGAGGAGAGGGACAAGAAAGGCATTACGGGCATCTTATCTCTTTTTAGTTTGTAAGCCTTTGCGCATCTGTTAAATTTAGAACTTGTAATCTCCTTGTTGATGTTTTTCATTCCCTATGGACTGTACCTGAATGGAATGTTTTTAATGAAAAAGTAATGTTTGCCAGGTCATTTGTTCGCAGGTAGAACCCACGACAAGGAATAAATCCTTGATACCCCTAGGATAAACATTTTCTCGCCCGGCAACAGGCCTTGCCGTCTCCCTACTTCGCTCGACCTTTCCCACGCCTTTGGCAGAGGCAGGGATGAAGTGGGTTTAGGCTCCTCGTTTCATCCCTTTGCTGCCGCAACTACGACCAAACCTGGTCCCAGGAACGAGTCCTGGGGCCTAGAGTTACGGGAGCATGGTAGTTTTTAAGGAAAGAAACGAGGTTTCACATACCTCAGTCCATAATGTAATGCATGATAAGGGATGTAGAACTTATCTGAAGCTGCAGCCCCCGGCAACCCTAGTTTGCCGTGGGTGAATCTTTGCTCTTGTAGCCCCTGGCAACACTGGCTTGCTGGGGCTTAGGTGCTAGTATGTTCCTTTTTCTTCTCCCCAAGTGGCTTTGGCAAGGATATCTATGCGTCCTGTGAACCAAAAGAGACAGAGGAAAGACAAAGGGACGCAAACTCGACCTCTAAGCTAGGGGTTAGCCGCCGCTAAGCACTATCAATCCTAACCAAGGAAGAAACTCGACTCAACATGCATGCTATAACTTAGGGCGCCAGCGCTTCATTTATTTATGCTCAGGTTCTACGCCTGGCTTTGTACAAAGGGTTACATGCCTTGGAGGGAAGGCTTGTACAAAAGGGTGGCTTGCCGGGGGGCCCGGCAAGCCGCGCCTTATGGGTAGAACTTGCGAAGATGCTCAATATTCCAGGAATTGCTCACCGGAATGGCATTTTCGGTCTCCAGGCGGACTGCGACAGGCCTGGTGACTCATACTACCCGATAAGGGCCTTCCCACTTTGGCGTCAACTTGTTTGCATTCCTGGCCGATTGAATGCGTCGAAGAACAAGGTCGCCTTCCTCAAAGCTTCCGGCATGGACCCTGCGGCTATGGTAGCGGCACAAGGCTTGCTGGTAGCGTGCTGCTCTCACAGCTGCCCGCAGACGATCTTCCTCAAGGAGCATTGCGTCATCTTGCCGCAGCTGCTCTTGCTCAAGCTCATCATAAGGGAGCACTCGAGGTGACCCGTATATGAGTTTAGTGGGGAGAACTGCTTCTGCCCCGTATATCAGGGCAAAGGGCGTCTGGCCGGTGGCTCGATTTGGCGTCGTTCTAATCGACCAAAGAACCACCGGCAACTCATCAATCCAGCGCCTTCCACTCTTGTGCAGCCTGTTAAAGGTCTTTGTCCGTAAGCCCCGCAACACTTCAACGTTTGCCCTCTTAGCTTGACCATTGCTTCGGGGGTGAGCAACGTAAGCGAAACAGACTTTGTTGCCGAGGTCTTGGGTATATTGCATGAAGGTGCGGCTTGTGAACTGCGTGCCGTTGTCTGTGATGACCCTGTTGGGTACACCAAAACGGCACACTAGTCCCTTGAAGAACTTGACGGCTGACAGAGTTGTGACCTTCCTCACTGCCTCCACCTCCGGCCACTTTGTGAACTTGTCGATTGCAACGTACAAGTACTCAAAGCCCCCGACCGCACGGGGGAAAGGGCCCAGTATGTTGAGCCCCTAGACCGAGAAGGGCCAGGAGAGAGGAATGGTTTGAAGGGCTTGAGCTGGTTGATGAAGCTTCTTTGAATAAAACTGGCATGCTTCACACCTGGTGAACAGTGCTGTCGCATCCTGGAGGGCAGTGGGCCAGAAGAAGCCTTGCCGGCAAGGGCCCTTGACCCTATGTGGGATCCACACATGCCTCCATGTATCTCCGCCAACAGCCCCAGTCCTTCCTCTCGAGGGATGCACTTCAATTTCACGCTGTTCGGTCTCTTTCTGTATAGGACGTCATCGACGAACTGGTACATAGCAGACCGACGGGCTACTTTCTCCGCTTCTTTCTACTCCTCAGGAAGTTCCCCAGTCTGGAGGAATTGGACGTTATGCTGTGCCCACGCTGGAGCCTGGGGCTCGACGGCGAGGACTAAAGGCATTTCCTCCGCTATGGGAGCGGCTGTATCGACGGCAAGAGCTTGACGCTCCGCCGGAGCTAGCCGTCCAGTGGCGGGTTCAGTGTCTCCGGCAACATCCTTGCCGGCGGCTCCGGGGAGCTCGGCGGGAAAGTACTTGTCGGGCCCTGATTTCCTCCTCTTGTTCTTCTATGTTGATGGATCAACGGATGGCTGAGAGAGCTGAAGCACAAAGGTACCTGGTTCCACAGGTAACTTGAGGGCAGCGCGCCTCGACAGGTAATCAGCGATGTCGTTCTCTGCTCGGGGAACGTGCTCCACCTGTATACCATCAAAGCGCTCTTCCAACTTTCTCACTTCATCGACGTAGGCCTTCATCAACGGGCTCTGGTAATCTTTGTTGACTTACTTGACGACAAGCTGTGAATCGCCCCTGACGATGAGTTTCTTGATTCCGAGGTCTGCCGCGATCCTAAGACCAGCAAGCAACCCCTCGTACTCAGCAGTATTGTTCGTTGATACCTCCCTGGGGAAGTGCATCTGTACCACGTACTTGAGGTGCTCTCCAGTGGGCGTGACCAGTAGCACGCCAGCCCCGGCGCCATGTAGGGAGAAAGCTCCATCAAAGTACATGATCCAGTTGCAACATGCCTCTTTGTCGGGGAGAGCAGTTTCCTGGACTTCTTCATCAGGCGTCGCGGTCCATTCTGCAATGAACTCCGCCAGGACTCGGCTTTGAATTGTCGAGGTACTTTCAAACTTGAGGCCAAAGCTGGACAGCTCCAGTGCCCACTCTACAATTCTTCTCGTTGCATCTGGATTGTGCAATATCCATTGTAGAGGGAGGTGAGTGACGACAGTGATCTCGTGCGCCTAGAAGTAGTGACGTAGCTTCCTCGAGGCTATAAGAAGGCCGAAGAGCCATATCTGCACACCGGAGTACCTTGATCTAGCCCTCTGCAAGAGGGAGCTAACAAAGTAGACCGGGTGCTGCATCATTTTTTTCCTTGGCTGCACTCCAACCGGCCGTGTCGTCTCTGCACCAGTGGCATTATGCTCTGTCGCTGCTATCTCCTCATCATTAATTTCTCTCTGCGCCACTAGTGCGGCACTGACCACCTGGTTTGTTGCCGCCAAGTATAGCAGCAACGGTTCTTGTGGCCTAGGCGCAACTAGTATTGGCATGGAGGAAAGATACCTCTTCAAGTCTTGTAAGACTGCTTCAGCTTCTGGCGTCCACTCCATCGGGCCTGCCTTTTTCAAAATCTTGAAAAAGGGAAGGGGGCGCTCGGCAGACTTGGAAATGAATCTGCTCATGGCAGCGACGCAGCCAGCAAGCCGACGCACATCCTTGACCCGTTTGGGTGCTTCAATCTGTTCTGTAGCTTTGATCTTTGTCCGGATTGGCCTCTATCCCACGCTGTGACACAAAGAACCCGAGAAGCTTGCCGGACGGGACGCCGAAGACGCACTTCTCAGGGTTCAGCTTGAGATTGATCTTGTGTAGGTTTGCAAATGTTTCTTGTAAATCCGGTAAAAGGGTTGCTCTGTTCTTGGTTTTGACCACTATATCATCCATATAAGCCTCCATATTTTTATGGAGCTAGGGTTCAAAACCAATCTGGACTGCCCTTGCAAACGTCGAGCCAACAGTCTTCAACCCGAAAGGCATTCATACGAAAAATTACGTACCACATGGGGTGATGAATGCTGTCTTCTCTTCGTCTTCTCTCGCCATGAAGATCTGATGGTAGCCGGAGTAGGCATCGAGGAATGACAGCAGGTCACACCTAGCCGTGGAGTCAACAATCTGGTCGATGCGCGGCAACGGGAAGGGGTCTTTAGGTCAAGCCTTATTGATATCTGTGTAATCAATACACAGCCTCCACTTCCCATTTGCCTTGTGCACTACCACTGGATTAGCCAACCACGTTGGATGGAGCACTCCTCTTACCAAACCCGCTGCTTCCAGTTTCCGGATCTCCTCTATGATGAACTCTTGTCGTTCCAAATCTTGCTTCATGACCTTCTGCTTGACGGGCCGCGCATGAGGACAGATAGCAAGGTGGTGCTCAATCACCTCCCTGGGAACGCCGGGGATGTCGGATGCTTGCCATGCAAACACGTCGACATTTGCCCGCAGGAAGGTGACGAGCGCGTCTTCCTATTTGTCGTCAAGGGTGGAGCTTATGGTGAAAGCCCCTCCTGTGCCGTCCTCCTTGACGGAAACCTTCTTGGTTCCCAGCGGCGTGACCCTGCACCTCTTGTTTCTACCGATGGAGCTCTCTGGCACGTCCTAGACGGGAGCGCGACACTTCGAAGAGGTGCACTTGCCGGAGTGGGTGTTCGAGGTCTCACCGGTCTTCTTCTTGCCGGTGGAGCTCTCCGGCACGTCCTCGACGGGAGCACAGCACTCCGAAGAGGTGCGCTTGCCGGAGTGGGTGTCCGAGGTCTCACCGATCTTCTTCTTCTTCCCTCCCGGGGCTCCAGTGGCAGGAGCAAGTGCCCTCGTGGCGGCAGCTGCTGCAACTACCTACTGGTATAGTTGGTCAGCGCAAATCAGCGCATCTTTCTTATTGGAGGGGATGGTGATGATCGTCACAGGTCCTGGCATTTTCAGGGTGTTGTAGGCGTAGTGTGACGCTGCCATGAACTTGGCGAGCGCTGGGCGGCCAAGGATCCCGTTGTAAGGCAAGGGGATCTTGGCAACATCAAACACGATCCTCTCCGTCCTGTAGTTCAGGTCACTTCCAAAAGTCACGGGCAGCTTGACCTTCCCCTTTGGTTGGCTTCTCCCCGGGTTGACCTCTTGAAACATGCCCGTCTCTTCGAGGTCTCCGTCAGGAATCTGTAGCTTCTGGATCACAGTGGGCGAGAGCAAATTCAGACCGGCCCCGCAATCGACTAGCATCTTCGTCACCTTGAGGTTGCGTATTGTTGGTCAAACCAACAATGGCAAGCACCCGAGCGCAGTGGTGCGATCAGGGTGATCTTGAGTGTCAAAAATGATAGGCGTGCTGGACCATTTCAGCGGTTTTTGGGCACTGGGCGACGGCTCCGCGGCTGTAATCTCACGCGCCCACTGTTTAAGTTGGCGGTGGGAAGTATGCAGCGAGGCGCCGACATCGACGCACATGGCCCTTGTGGCTTTCTGAAACTCTTGATCGCCGGACTCATCGTCCCCTTCGTGATCATCGTCTTCTGGCCTTCTGTTACGGCCCCGGGCAGGCCTCTCCTGCTATTTATCCTTGCCACGATGGCCTGCTTGGCCGTCACACTTCTTGCCGGACCCCTCAGCACCGTCCTGGCCCTTCTCCTTGTACCGCCTCTCATATTCAGCCCTTTGCTTCTTAGCGAGGAGATCAACCTAGTGGCAATCCTGGAGATCATGGCCTTTGGTGCGATGGATCTTGCAGTATCGCTTGCCGAAGTTTCCTGGCTTCTCGGCTGCCACCAGGGCCCGGCAGGCAACGCACCCGGCAATCTCCTTGCCGGGGTCACCCGCCCTGGTTTTCTTGGCGGAGCCGGCGTCATCAGATCCCTCGACGGCAAGTACGGATTTACCCTTGTGCTTCCTGTTGCGGTGCCGGCCTTTCTTCGTCGGGATGGCAGTATCCTCATCTGAAGAGTCGGTTTCCTCACCGACGTCTTCGCCGAGGTACTTCCTTCCCTCTTCAGCCCGGGCACATCTGTTAGCAAGAACATAGAGTTCTGCCACATCTTTTACCTTGGTCATCGGCAGTTCTTCACGCATCTTGCGGTTATGCATGTTCTAATGGAATGCGCTGATGATGGCGGCAGGGTGAACATCAGGGATGTTGTACTGCACCCGGCTGAACCTCTGTATATTGTTGGGCAGACTCTCGCCTTCCTTCTGGGGTATGACGTGCAGGTCACTCGCTTGGCCATGGGCTTGGTGTCTCCGGTAAAAGCGCCAACAAACTCATGGCACAAGTCCGACCAGGAGGAAATAGAGTCTACCGGCAAGTGCATCAACCACGACATCGTGTTAGGTTTAAGAGCCAACGGAAAGTAATTCGCAAGCACCTTATCGTCGCGGGTTCCGGCAGCTTGCATTGTGATAGTGTAGATGCTGAGGAACTCCGACGGGTGGGTCTTTCCGTTGTACTTCTCGCCAACGTCAGGCTTGAAGGTGCGGTGAGTGGGCCACTAGAACTGCCGCAGCTCACGGGTAAAAGCCGGACAGGCTACCTCATAAGGTAGACTTCCAGGGCTCTCCGGTGCTGGGCGATCCATAGCAGGCCCGCTCGTCTGTCTGACTAGTGGCGCGCTCCGCGCCGGTGCTCGATGGTGGTTCGAGCATCTTCATGAGCTCGCTCCTGAAGAACTTGACGATGGTCGCCGTGGGTCCGTGGGTCAGACGACGCTATGGAAATGGTGTCACCCGTGACGTCCTGACGAGTCGACACACTCGGTACCGGGCGAGGAGGAGGCAAATGCACCGTACCCACGGCGCTGCCGGCCCTCCCACCACCGGTGCGCGGGACCCCATCGGAGCATCGACCTGGGAGCTCCGCTGGATTTGGTTCATCCTTGTTGGCGACTGTGACAAGGCTTCGGATGGTGGCTCTCCATTCATCGAGTTTCCCCGTAACGGGAGGAAAGTCGAGGAGCAACTGCGCGCGCGCCAGGGCTTCGGCTGGGGTTAGCGGTAGCGAAACTTGCGCGGACCGTGACGCGCTTCGACCCCTGACCCTGTCAGGAGGAGCTCCGTCATGATCCCGCGTTCGCATGCCGTTTCCACCAATGCTCTGGCGGGTGGGCATGTCTTCTACATCCCGGGAGTGGCGCTCGGGGCTCTTCCCGTGGCGACGCCCGGGATCTTCGGCGTGACGACGCCGCTCGTCACGCGCTACTTGGGAGGAGCGTGCCGTGGGCGCCGGCGTGGGAGTCCAGGAGGTCCTTGTGTCGCCTTCGGATGATGCGGCAGCGACCTTGGAAGGCCCCGCGCCACTCGCGGAGGGCCTGGCTCCGTCTTTGGAACTGGCAGTGTGTGGCCCGTTACTAGGCACACAAACATCACCACCTCCCAAACACCTGCTGCTGGGACGGCATTGGTGTTCGCGAGCAGCGCCCCGGGTCCTTTCTGCGACCGGTCTTCTGCTCGCCCGCATCGGGACGGGCTGCCCGGCTTCCGACTGGCCAACCGCCACCGTCGTCTTCTTCTTGGGCGCCATGATGACGAAGGAGCATCGAACTAACTGCTAGAGCTAATTCTCACAACTGCACCCCCTACCTGGCATGCCAAAGATGTCCGTGTACTTGGAATGACACCTATGGGATCACAAGAATCCCTACTACGGTTGCGGGGCGCGGGGTTGAGAGAAGAGCGGATCCAACAGTTAGGACACGGTTCCTTTACCCAGGTTCGGGCCGCAAAGATGCGTAAAACCCTACTCCTGCTTTGGTGGATTATATGTTTGTGTTCTTCAGCTAGCTATGGGGCGTGAGGAGTTCTAAAGAGCCGAATCGTGAGGAGTTCTAAAGAGGCGAATCATGAGGAGTTCTAAAGAGCCGAATCGTGAGGAGTTCTAAAGAGCCGAATCCTTGTCCTGGTCGCCTCGGGCCGCCTTTTATAGGGAAAAGGGGTTGCCACGGTGGCACACAGGAGGTGGAAAGGGTACAGTGATGCGAGGTTATCCCTCGCATTACATGACAAGGCGCATTTAATGCGCTTAGCTTAGGTGTCCTTGCTTTATTGGGGGCGAGGGGAGACGTCCGTCTTGTCCGTCGCCGCTCCTTCTTGTGTTGACACGCGCCCTGGCCTGCGATGCCTGAGGCGCCATGTAGGCAGGCAGGCAGCTGAGGTGGCGCAATGGTGGGTCTTCCATGAAGATCTGCACATCGCCACACAGGTGCCTGCCCAGCTGGTTGGGTCGGCAGCTACATGGGGCAGCGAGGCGTAGTTGGTGCGGGCCTGATGGTGGCCCTGCGGCTGTCCTCGGCAAGGGCCTTGCCGGGGGGCCGCGACGCCTGCTGTCATCCCCGGCAAGGTGCTTTCCGGAGGTCTTGCGGTCCTCCTTGTCTGGGATCCCGCCAATGGTCATCCTCTTCTCAGTGTGTATCTGATCTTGAATGTCTTCACAAAGATCGGCATGCCACCACGGGGATGCCTCCCGAATCCTTGCCCCATGGGGGCAGTGGACTCAAGGGTGTTCCCCTCCGTAGGCGTGGGGCGAATTGCCGCGGCAAGGGTCTTGTCGTGGCTGCTAAAGCCGGCCCTTGCAAGGATCTTGTCGGGGCTGCTGTAACTGGCTCCCGGCAAGGATCTCGCCGGGGGAAGCCGCTTCGTCCCTTTGCTCTTTGCGGTCTTGGCTTTGGGCTTTAGTCTCCATCGAGCTTCGGTCTTACCCTAGCTCACTTCCCTTGCCATGCTTGGTGTGGTGGTGCCCGTGGCTCAAACTGCCCGCGCACAGTCATAGGGGTACGAAAAGTGTACCCCTCTTTTTGTACAACGACAGGTAATATTGATGTTGTGATTCGTGACTAAGTCACGATGAGCTTGAGCATGAGTTGTTTATAACTCTTTCTCGGTGTTGATGTTGGTAACCTCCGGACACTTGTTGTAGACGCATTCATGTCCTTGATAGATGTTGATCATACTTGCATGAGAAAAACTAGCTTTCCGCAAAAATACTAATTTAGCAGTAGAACCTTGCATAATTATTTTGTTATCACTCTTGGGTTTGCGAGTACATTCAAAGTACTCATTGGTTTGCCTCTAGTTATTTTATTGGCCATGCATTAAAGAACATGAGTAAGATGAAGATTTCTCTGGTGACGCACATGCGAGCTAGGACACTTCCCAATTAGAATGCATGTAGGGTTAAGGCAGATGGCATGGGTCCAAGCTGTCATTGAAGATTTTGGCTGCAATGATATACTCAAGACTTGACCATAATGGTCCTACTTGTGTAAAACGGTATGTATGGATGTATGACTCTTATTATTCAACTATTGTGTGTTCAGTGAGCATTGATCTCTGGGATCACTGTACACGTGCATTCGGAAATTATCGTTTCCAAATTATCATTGGGAATGTTGCATGGGAAACAAAAAAATTCCTACGCTCAGCAAGATCCAATCTAGGAGAAGACAATATACGAGAGGACACATTGTATCTACATACCCTTGTAGATCGCTAAGCGGAAGCGTTGAGAAATGCGGTTGATATAGTCGAACATCTTCGTGATCCAATCATGATCCGTCCCGTGAGCTCCGATCCAAGTGTCGAACGGACGGCACCTCCACGTTCAACACACGGATGACTTGATGACGCCTTCACCTCCTCGATCTAGTGAGCTATGGTGAAGTAGTAGCTCGAGTCCTCCGGCAGCACGACGGCGTGGTGGCAGTGGTGGTGGAGAAATCTTGGCAGAGCTTCGCTAAGCACTACATAGTGGAAGAGGACTACGAGGACGAGGAGGGCCAGCGTTGTGGCATGGAGATGTGCTCAAGCATGCGGATACCCTCCCTCTCCTCATCTATATATCGGGGAAGGAAGAGAGGGGTGCCCCTAGGGGATCCCATCTAGGGACGGCGGCCCCACGAGGGAAACTCTAGATGGATTCTCCCTCGTAAGAGACTTAGCCCCCAAGCCAGGTGGAGGCGAACCCATGGAGGCAGCCCGACCTCTTTTGGCAATGTGGGATGGGGTGAGGGGGCGCACAGCCCCTTAGTGGGCTGGTGTCACTACAAAAAAAGACACGTCCTTAACATTTTGGCCCAAACGGAGTTTTTTTGTCATGCTTATGACACTTCTATGACGATAAATGTGACAAAAACCCGTATCATCATAGATGTGGTGGGCTGCTACTTCTATGACAAAAAATCATGACAGAAAATGGGCTTTTCGTCCTGGGCGGGCAGGGGACGCACCTGCATGACATTCTTTGGGCTGTCCATGATGGAAAAAATCATGGTAGAAGCGAGGGCGAGGAAAATTTTGGGGAGTTCCCGATTACGGTGGGTGGTCAGGGCGGAGCGATGCATGGTGGTTTGCGCATTTCTCTCGTACATGTCGCGTGTCTGTGTGAGGCATTGGGCTTTAACTGAACCCGAGCGAGGCATTCTCTTACTGAACCCGAGCGATTGCACTAGCCAAGCTACCGAACCCAAGCGATCGATCCCTGGCTGTTAACTGAACCCGAGTGATTCCTTCGCTACTGCTGCTAACTGAAGCCGACCAGGCCCTGCAGCTTCCTCTTGATGAACAGTGGCCATTGTTGGGGTAGGATGAACAGTTCTCGGTGGGGCTCAGATGAACAAGACCCCGTGGTAGTAGAGGACGTTGCCACTAGATGAAGAGGACCCCGATCGAGAGGAGGCTGCCACACACCCGAGCCGGTTGGGGGTGGATGAATAGGACCCCATGGAGGACTGGTTGAACAAGACCCCCCATGTGGGGGGCTGGTTGGTGGACGGTGGATGAATAGGAACCCATGGTGAACAGTAGCTGGTGGAGGCGGGAGGAAGTTGACGGTGGATGAACAATAGTAGGTGGATGCTGGAGGAAGTCGATGGTGGATGAACAGTAGCCCGTGGAGGCTGGAGCGAGGTAGTAGACGGTGGATGAACAATAGCCCGTGGAGTCATGTTTTGCGGTACGCCACACCCCTCCCGATGGACAAGACCCCCGTTTCGACCCTAGGAGGTCGAATAGAAGTCTGTCTCCTCCTTTTTGCGGTACGCCACACCCCTCCCGATCAACATAACGCCACTTCGACCATAGGACCTCGAAAACAAGTCTGTTTTCTTTGTTCTGCGGTACGCCAGACCCTTCCCAATGGACAGGACCCGGTTTCGACCATACGCTGTCGAACAGAAGGCCATTTTCCTCCATTCTGCGGTACGCCAGACCCCGTTCCGGCTGTTCCGTCCAAGCCGATTGGCTCCCATTGAACACGACGTGTTCCGACCCAGTGGCTTCGCTCCCGATGAGCAGGACGCTATTTCTCCATTCCGACCCAGCCTCTTGGCTGCCGATGAAGAGGACGATGTTGCTGCCGTCCGTTGCGTCTCCATGTAGATGTTCCCTTGCCATACGTATGCACGAGTAGCTAGACGTTCTAGACCTCGCACATATGTATGTGGCCGTATTTGTTGGCATCTGGTTGTACGTACGTGTACACGGTTTAGACTGGACTGCCTGAACTGCTACGTCGGGGGCTCTACTACAAGACATGTCGATGCTTGCTCGGCCACGGTTCATCGTTGCAGAGAGATCGATTGAATAGTATGTACATACATGTTCACGACCAGAATGACAACACTGCGTACGCTTCGACCAGGTGGGTCCGGACTGTCAGGGAGGATAAGGAGGCACTTCCTTACATGTGAAGTTATTGATGGTGGGTCCTAGCGGTCAGGGGCGAGAATCATTTTTTGCCCGTAATATGGACGCATTTCCTTCGTGGGAAGATGTAACTGGTGGGTCCATCTGTCAGCCTCACCACGTGGAGTGTTCCTCCGATGGTTGTCGTTCGTTGACCACGCCACGCGGATAGCACCTAGGCAGTGGACGACGGCGAGGCCTAGGAAGGGAACGATGCGGAGCTAGGGAAGACAAGGTAGGTGGATGCCCACGTGGAGGGGAGTATGAAGGTTCACTGGTTCGGCTTCGGTGTGAGGCTATCGTCGCCGGAGAATAACAGGAGATGTTGGTGAGTAGAGGAATGGCCTGGTCGGCGATGGGAGTAGGATGGGCCGGTGAGTCCTGCACGGTAGCACAACCGACCACGGGAGGTGGTCGTAGGTGGTGTCGTTGGTGGTGGTTTGGGCAGCTGAAGCAAGAATCTCCAAGATTGAAGTAGAATCACGACATCCGTTGGATGGACATCCAACGGCAACTACTGCCAGAACCATGAGTTCACTATAAGTTGACAAAGCAATGCGTACGCGTCAACATAGTAGGCCCATAAGTGGGTGGCAGAGAACATATAGCCCATTTGTGATTTGTAAGAATGTATAGCCCATTTTTGAATTCTAATGTAATTTACTACAACCCATTTGCAGTTTATTAAAATTACAACCCATTTTCTAGCTAGGACAATGATTAATAATTTCAACCAACTGCTCAAAACAAAATTTAATAAAATTTCCCATATTTTGATCGGATCTGAAACATTCTTATCCCTAAATTTCTAGTCAGATTAAATATAATTTCAAAATAAATTTGTATTACGTAAAAATCCAACGAAATATTGTGCGCACAACAAGTAATAAAATTAAAAAAAATTAGAATCCAAAAATATTTTTAACTAATTACGTGTTTGGTGCATTTTTTAAAGTTACAGTCTAGTTTTTAAAATTACATCCCATTTATTATTTGTTAAAGCCCATTTTGTTGTTAACCCTAATGCATCCCGCCTAGGATAGATTTGCAGCCCAGAGGGGCGGAGAATAACAAGTTGACATGGGCTGGGTATTCCTCTAAAAAACGTATAGCTAGGCTAGCCATTTTCAGGTTGAAAAATAATAATATCTGGGCTGGATATTTGGTCGACATAAAATAATAGCTTGGGCTAAACGGGTCATAGCCCGCCCAGTTGATACCTGCTCATCTGAACAACAACAAAAACATCGCTCAAGAAAAACTCTGCTCACACCTCAAAAACACAAATACTGCTCGAGCTGCTGGGTCCCAGCTATCGGCCGCTCCTTGTGAAATTCTCTCGTTTATTGACTACATAGGTTGACAATGGTGTTGGACCGTGATGTCAGGAAACGAGGAGGAAGCAAAAAAATAGTTGTATATACTAAGGAAGCACTTGCGTACGTGCGGCTATGGCCCTGGTGGTTCCCCACTGTCATCCTCTCCAATTAAATTCATCTCCTGATTCCTCATGTTCGTTGACCATGTTAACAACGCGAGACGGCGGCGCCACGGCGAGCGCAACAACTCGAAGGATGACAGAGAGGGCCTCGCGGGCCGTACGGATGGTCTAATACAACGCCCGATGCTCATTCAGGAAGCCAGGATCATAGGGCCACATGTCTGCGATGGCATTGTGATGACCCACAACCGTAAGGGATCTATTGCAGCGTTTTCGATAAGTAAGAGTGTCGAACCCAACGAGGAGCAGAAGGTATTGATAAGCGATTCTGAGCAAGAAATTACTGCAAGCACTGAAAGATAACTTTTTAGGGGTTTTCTCGATATAGGCAACAGGAAGGTAAAAGCAAGCAATGTAAAAGGCACTGAGAGTAACAAGTGGCCCAATCCTTTCTTAGCAAAGGAGAGGCCTAGCAACTGAACTTATAAAGACTAAAGCGTTCCTGAGGACACACGGGAGAGGTAGTCATGTGCTTTCACCATATTCCGTATCGATACTATGTTATGTGTTGATAAGTGTTGAGTGGGTGGATCTATGCTAATACACTCTCTAGACTAAGATGTGTGCACTCTTATGATTAAACACCTTGCAAGCATCCGCAAATACAAGATAGAATTTAAGGCAAAATCCTAACCATAGCAATACGATCGAGGATCCATTATTCCCATATGCAAAAGCGTGCGAACTGGGGTTCAGGTTTCTGTCACTCTAGCAACCCACCATAAGCATTCTTTATACACAATGTATTCTCCTAGGTCCTTAATAAGGCGAAGTGTTGGGTGTTCGACTCACACAACACCACTAGTAGAATGACAATGCAACTTAAGTATCAAACAACACATATTACTTCAACAGCATATGACTACTAACAACAAGACTTTCCCCATGTCCTCAAGAACTAAGGTAACTACTCACGAGATATAAAGGAGATCATGATCAGTGGGGATAAATAGGTGATAAACAATCTGGACATAATAATATTTCTCCAACAAAACTCAATAGCATTCACCACAAAGTAGTAATCAACACCGATGGAGTAGAGAGGATAGGTAGTACGAGTTACAACACAAGTTACGATTGTACGATGAGATTTGGATGAAGATGGAGATGGTGCTGGTGTTGGGGATGATGTTGATGATGATCTCGATGATGCCCGTGACGTTGGTGATGACGATGGCGACGATCTCCCCTTCCGGGAGGTGATCTCCCCGGCGGAATCTGCTCACCAGAGATGGCTTTTTCTTCTCTGTAGGTTTCCGCCACGGAGCGGAGGCGGAACTCCGTAAAAATTCCCGTCTCTAGGGTTTTTGGATAACGGAGAGCATATATGCAAAAGGGGGCAGCCAGAGGTGGGCCAGGGGCTCCAGGCGACCCCCCGGCGCGGCCAGGGGGGGCGCGCCCCCAGGCCGCCTGGGCACCCTGTGGCCCCCCTCTGGTTGCCCTTTCGCATGCCTTCGTGATCCGTCTGAAAAATATCTCCCGTCAATTTTCAGGTAATTTGGAGGTATTCTTCTTCAGCAACTCAGCGTCCACTTTTTACTGCTGAATCCTGCGTCTGCTGCTTCGGCATCAGAAAGTTTGCAAACTGTGTAAAATAGACCAAAACAACATAAGAATATCACCGTAACGTGAAATATATCAATGACTAAGGATAAATTATGACACAAAATAGTGATGCATTTTGGACGTATCAACACCCCCAAGCTTAGACCTCGCTTGTCCCCAAGCGAATATGAACTCGGTAAACCTGTCCACAAGTTTAGAGAGTGAAGTGTCGATAAATAGAATACAGACAAGAAGCATCATAGTTTCTTTACCAACTCAAATATCCTCAACAGCAATCTTCAACTCATAAGGCCCTTATGAAAGAGTGATAACACTTATATTCGAAAGTAGGGCTAAGGAAACTCATTATATCATGGCAAACATGTCCTTCGGTCAAAGAACAACAAATAGATTTAACTTTTGCTCTTATATTTTGATGAGATCAATTGAAGCTTTTTGAAATAACATGTTAATAGGCAAGAAGTGAAAGTGTTAACACAAAGGAAGATGTTTGCCTTAGCTGGGCATGACAAACAACTTACTTATCGAATGATAATGTCAACAAGGATATGATATGACAAATCTTAATGCACCTTTATATGAATGTATCCTTATCAACATCAAACGTCTGCTCTCTTTGAGAAATAGAAGGAAGTAGAAGTAACTGACTCAACTTAAAATTAAAAGATAGGCCCTGTTCTAGGGTAGTAGGGAAAACTCATGTGCTATCCTCAAATCAAACAGAATGAAAACAAATTTTTAGGGGTGCATGATTTGTCAACGAATACTAATAGATAACTCAATTGCTTTTTGAGCTGGACAAGTTTCGAGGAACGGCTCCCGCACGAGGACGATAACATCCTCTTATTCTCCTTTGTTTATCACTGCCAAAGTTTTCTGATTTCTCATGAACAAAGCGTGAAGGAGGGTTTGTTTGTTATATTATTTTTAAGCCGGGCGCACTCTTGGCCAGTTCCTTCTCGTATTATGGGTTTGCACATTAGACATGCAATCCCGGGGTGAAGCTTGTCCAACTCAAGAAGACCATGAATTAGCTATTACTTCCTCATGAGCTAAAACAGAGGCACAAAACAAAAGATTTTGAACATTTAAGGATAACACATAAATTATATACTTTAGGAGGTGGTAGTGGAATACCACGAATAGGAAGGTATGGTGGACTCATATGGAAGGTATTGGTTTTAAGGGTATGGATGCACAAGCAGAATACCGCTTAGTACAGAGTTAGGCTAGCAAAGGTTTTGAGAGAGCAGACAACTGATGATGACTAAGATGCAAAGCAATATAAAGCATGAACATTGAAATAAGCATAACACATCAAGTTGTCTTCCTTGTCAGCATAACACTTCAAGCATAATAACATAAAGGTTTTGGCTATGTTGATACTTTAAGAAAATCATGCTTGTTGTTATGACAAAAGCTATGTTTGCCAAGATTAAATAAAGTTTCATAGCCATACCTGACATAAGGTCAATACTCCCCATAAGAATCATCATATAAGGTCGATTGCGTGAAGAGAATACAGAGTGCAGCAAAAGGAACCAATAAACTTCTCATTAATATTCCATCATGGACGACTCCACACTCACGGATACAATTTTTCACCGAAGGAGTGATAGACCTCAATGCACACACCTATCTCATATAATAACCTCCCTAGGCATGATACGACTCTACTTGACTCTAAAAGACAAAAGGTAAAGATAAAGATATCGGGCACTCCCCCAAGTTTGGAACAAGCCAAGGGAATGCCATTACCCCAGGAGATTTCACTCATCATCCTTGTTGGCGTTGATCATGTAGTCCTTGGCGAAACGCTTCCATGGATATCTAGCTAAAGCCTCCTTTGAGAAGCTCGTCTCCTGAATCCCGCATTCAGCACCCAAACTCATGCGCATAAACCTTAGTTCATACTCACAGTTCTGGTTATGTAGATCATTAATTTGCCCTTGGAGCTCTATAATTCTTTCTTCAGACGCGGTGATGCTTTTCCACATCTCATTCATCTCCTTCAGGAAGTGGGTCTTCAGCTCGTCGATGATGTTAAAGTTAGCTTCAACACCACGCTCGATCATCTTCTTGTACTTGAAGACTTCTTGCTCCACTTCTTCCAGCCTGGCCTGGATGCTCCCGTCCTTGATAGGTCCCTTCAGATCTTCTTGATGAAGGACGCCGTCCTTCATCTGAACAACCTGAGGGTGCTTCTTCACCTCAGGGAGGTAAGGGTTGATGACGTTGACGACGAACTTGTCCTTGGGGGAACTTCGAGAAGCCATGGCACCTAAATTCAGCTGAAAGATTCCCTGGCAGAAACAGACCGAAGAGAAAACACGCGAAATCGCAAGATACGTTGCCGGAACAATCCGAGCAAATATATAGAAAAAATTTATGCACAGAAAGGAAGGTAACGGACCAAAGCGGGGTCGGAGGCGGACTCCCGGGTGTCCAGGCGGCCTCCCGGTGCGGCCCAGGGGGGCGCGCCAGGGGGCGCCTGGACTCCCTGGAGGTCGTCTCCGGCTCCACTTAGACTCAGAATTTTACTAATTTTGCAGAAACTCGTAATACGGAACTTTTATGGCGGTTTGCGATGTTTCCTTACCGTACTACATACCTTTTCTTTATTCTGCTTCTGCTGGCGTCTGAAACAGGGCTGCAACATGTTCTTCGTTGGTTGTTGTGTAGATTATATTCACATCAACATTGACAGGGTCTCCTGCTATGTAATGTTTAAGCCTTTGCCCATTCACAACTTGAGGTTTGGTGCCTTCAAAATTATTAATCTTAATTGCTCCAGACCGATAAACTTCTTCAATATGAAATGGTCCTTCCCACCTGGAAAGTAGTTTACCTGGAGAAGACCTGAAACGAGATAGAAACAACAAAACTTTATCACCAACATTAAATTCACGTTTCAGAATCTTCCTATCATGCCACTTTTTTACCTTTTCCTTGAACATTGTAGCGCTCTCGTAAGCTTCACTTCACCATTCATCTAGAGAAGTCAAGTTCATGAGACGCTTCTCACCAGCTAATTTTGGGTCAGCGTTAAGCTCTCTAACAGCCCAGAAAGCTTTGTGCTCTAACTCTAATGGCAAATGGCAAGCCTTGCCATACACCATCTTATAGGGGGACATGCCCATGGGGTTTTTGTAAGCAGTTCTATATGCCCACAAAGCGTCTCCTAACTTATTTGACCAGTCCTTTATATTTCTGTTTACTTTCTTCTGCAAGATCAACTTAATCTCTCTATTGGTGAGCTCAACTTGCCCACTAGTTTGAGGATGATATGGTGAAGCAATTCTATGATTAACATCGTATTTAGCCAAAGCTTTTCTAAAAGCTCCGTGCGTGAAGTGTGATCCCCCATCAGTCATGAGATACCTTGGTACACCAAACCTAGGAAAAATTACATCTTTAAGCATTTTCAAAGATGTCTTGTGATCAGCACTTTCAGTGGGGATTGCTTCAACCCACTTGGTCACATAATCAACAGCTACTAAAATGTGAGTGTACTTATGCGAATAAGGAAAAGGACCCATAAAATCAAAACCCCAACAATTGAAAGGTTCAATCACTAGTGAGTAATTCATAGGCATCTCATTCCTTCTACTAATGTTACCAACTCTCTGACATTTATCACAGGCTAAAACATAATTTCTAGCATCTTTAAAGAGAGTAGGCCAATAAAAACCTGATTGAAGAACCTTATGTGCAGTCCTCTCACCGGCATGATGTCCTCCATAGGGACTATCATGACACCGTCTGAGAATGTCCTTCTGCTCATGTTCCGGAATGCATCTTCTCACGATCCCGTCGGGACCTTCTTTGAAAAGATGTGGGTCATCCCAAAAGTAGTGCCTCAAATCATGAAAGAACTTCTTCCTTTGCTGAAATGTTAGACCTGGAGGCAAATACTTTGCAACAATAAAATTAGCATAATCTGCATACCAAGGATCGGAAAGAGATTGTACTTTTACAACGGCAAGTTGCTCATCTGGAAAACTATCGTTAACTGGGATGGGGTCGTGCGGTATATCTTCCATCCTTGAAAGATTGTCCGCCACCGGATTGTCTTCCCCTTTCCTATCAACAATCTGCAAATCAAATTATTGAAGAAGGAGTACCCATCTGATAAGCCTTGGCTTGGCATCCTTCTTTTTCATAATATACTTAATGGCAGCATGATCAGTATGAATAATAACTTTGGAATCCACAATATACTGCCTAAACTTATCACAAGCAAAAACTACAGCTAAGAATTCCTTCTCAGTAGTAGCATAATTTCTTTGAGCACTATCAAGGGTTTTACTAGCATAATGTATAACATTCAATTTCTTATCAACTCTTTGTCCTAAAACAGCTCCAACAACAAAATCACTTGCATCACACATAATCTCAAAAGGTAAATTCCAGTCAGGTGGTTGTACTATAGGAGCAGTTATTAAAGCTTTCTTAAGGACTTCAAAAGCTTCCTTACAATTTTCATCAAATACAAAAGGAACATCCTTCTGGAGAAGATTAGTGAGGGGTCTCGAGGTTTTAGAAAAGTCTTTAATAAATCTTCTATAAAAACCTGCATGACCGAGAAAACTGCGAATACCTTTGATGTCCCTTGGATAGGGCATCTTCTCAATAGCTTCGATCTTGGCCTTGTCCACTTCAATTCCCCTTTCGGAAATCTTGTGACCAAGAACAATTCCTTCATTAACCATAAAGTGGCACTTTTCCCAGTTGAGTACCAAATTTGTCTCCTCGCATCTCTACAAAACTTTATTAAGGTTGTGAAGACAATGGTCAAAAGAAGTTCCATAGACGGAGAAATCGTCCATGAAGACTTCCATAATATCCCCCAGAAACCATGAAAGATAGCAGACATACACCTTTCAATAGTAGCAGGGGCATTACATAAACCAAAAGGCATACGCCTGTAAGCATAAGTACCAAAGGGACAAGTAAAAGTGGTCTTCTCTTGATCGGCAGTGTTAACATGAATTTGAGAGAAGCCAGAATAACCATCGAGATAACAAAAGTGGGTATTTTTGGATAACCTTTCAAGCATTTGGTCGATGAACGGCAACGGATAGTGATCCTTCCTGGTTGCCTTGTTCAACTTACTGTAATCAATACACATTCTATATCCAATAATAATTCTCTAAGGTATTAATTCATTTTTATCATTAGGAACCACAGTTGTACCTCCTTTCTTAGGAACACAATGTACCGGACTCACCCACTTACTATCAGCTATAGGGTAGATAATACCTGCGGCTAAAAGCTTGAGAATCTCAGTTCTCACGACATCCATCATCTTCGGGTTCAACCGTCGTTCATGATCAACAATTGGTTTAGCATCAGGCTCAAGGTTGATAGTATGTTGACAGATAGATGGACTAATCCCCTTAAGGTCATCAAGGGTATAGCCAATTGTGCCTCGGTGTTTATGAAGTACTCCCAATAATCGCTCCTCTTCATATCCTGAAAGGTTAGAATTGATAATAACAGGATATAATTTCTTTTCATCTAAATAAGCATACTTGAGCGTATCGGGAAGAGGTTTAAGATCGAACACCGGGTCTTCTTTCGGTTTTGATAAAATTCCCAAAGGTTCAACCGGAAGGTTGTGCTTCAGGATAGCAGGCTGCCTCAAGAATATTTCATCTAGTTCATTTCTTTCCTGCATATGCAAATCATTCTCGTGGTCCTCCATGTATTGCTGCAAAGGATCATTAGGGGGAATAGCAATAGAGGCAATACTTTCAATAATTTTATCATCACTAGGTAAATCAGTACCACGAGGCTGCTTAGAGAACTTAGAAAAATTAAATTCATATGGCTCACAATCGAATTCAACAGAAACTTTACCTTTCTTGCAATCTATTATAGCTCCACAAGTTCTAAGAAAAGGTCTACCAAAAATAATTGGACAAAAATTGTCCCTCTCTGAACCAAGTACTAGAAAGTCGGTAGGGTATTTTACCTTTCCACATAGGACTTCAACGTCCCTCACAATTCCGATAGGAGAGATAGTTGTTCCGTTTGCAAGATGAATAGTAACATCAACTTCTTCAAGTTCACAAGGGGAAATCTCACCGATGATCTCTTCATAAAGTGAATAGGGGATAGCACTTGCACTCGATCCCAAATCGCATAGCCCATAATAATTGTGATCTCCTATTTTAACAGATACCACTGGAGTACCTGAAATTGGGCCTTTATTCTTGGCTATGACAAGGTTAGTGGAAACAACACAAAAATTTATATTGGAATCCAAAACATCATTAGTAGCAAGGTCTTTAATCAATGCAACTTGAGGATCGACTTTGATCTGGTCCTCAGGCTCATCAACTCTTCTCTCACTTTTATTTATTATGCCTGTCACAAAAGAGTGCTCCTTTATCTTTGCGGGAAAAGGAGGCTTTTCATATATAACTATAGGCAAAATAGGGTCAGCAACATAAACGTCAATAGGTGACTCTTTAAGAGGTTCATGGTGCTGGTCTCTCTTCTTTTTAAAAGAATCAACGTGAGAGGCAAAATTCTTACACAAATCAATCACTAGATGGGAATCAAGACCAATCTTAGAGCAAAAAGTATTGAAGTAATCAGTTTTCACATAGCTCTCAATATAATCATGTTCATAATTTATAGTGGGTTCAATACCTTTATCAATTTCCCAATCTTCGGTATTCCTCTGGATCCTTTCAATGAGATCCCACCTTTCTTCAACACTCTTTTTTTGAAATACCCCACTAGAGGAGGCATCCAGCATCTCCTTATCCTGACGAGAAAGCCTGGCATAAAAATTTGTAAGTATAATTTCCTTGGGAAGCTTATGAATAGGGCATTTGAGCATTAGGGACTTCAATCTCCCCCAAGCTTGAGCAATGCTTTCTCCGTCACGAGACCTAAAGTTATAGATATAATTCCTGTCTCGATGAATTTCATGAAGAGGATAAAACTTAGTATAAAAGAGAGACATAAGCTCTTGCCAGTCCAGCAAGTGTGAGTTATCGAGAAGCCCATACCAATCTGAAGCTTTATCTATAAGTGATACGACAAACAATTTCCTCATGACAAACTCCCTCGATACACCTGCAAGCTTAAATAATGAACATAGTTGTGACAGATATAGCAAGTGTTCACCGGGATGTCTGTCTCCTGCGTAACGATTAGACAAAACATAATTGATAATACCAGCTGGTATTTTATAAGGCACAATTTCAGTAGGGGGAGGATCAACCACCACAGGTGTGGGGCGTCTTCCCGCAAGCAACGATCCAATAACAGGGTTGTCCATAAGGACAAAGAGCAGCAATAGCAAAAATAAAAACAGAATTATAAAAACTTCCTTGCCAGTTTCACTTTACCAATAGCGCTACGCTCCCCGGCAACGGCGCCAGAAAACGGTACTTGATGACCCACAACCGTAAGGGATCTATTGCAGCGTTTTCGATAAGTAAGAGTGTCGAACCCAACGAGGAGCAGAAGGTACTGATAAGCGATTCTGAGCAAGAAATTACTGCAAGCACTGAAAGATAACTTTTTTGGGGTTTTCTCGATATAGGCAACAGGAAGGTAAAAGCAAGCAATGTAAAAGGCACTGAGAGTAACAAGTGGCCCAATCCTTTCTTAGCAAAGGAGAGGCCTAGCAACTGAACTTATAAAGACTAAAGCGTTCCCGAGGACACACGGGAGAGGTAGTCATGTGCTTTCACCATATTCCGTATCGATACTATGTTATGTGTTGATAAGTGTTGAGTGGGTGGATCTATGCTAATACACTCTCTAGACTAAGATGAGTGCACTCTTATGATTAAACACATTGCAAGCATCCGCAAATACAAGATAGAATTTAAGGCAAAAGCCTAACCATAGCAATACGATCGAGGATCCATTATTCCCTTATGCAAAAGCGTGCGAACTGGGGTTCAGGTTTCTGTCACTCCGGCAACCCACCATAAGCATTCTTTATACACAATGTATTCTCCTAGGTCCTTAATAAGGCGAAGTGTTGGGTGTTCGACTCACACAACACCACTAGTAGAATGACAACGCAACTTAAGTATCAAACAACACATATTACTTCAACAGCATATGACTACTAACAACAAGACTTTCCCCATGTCCTCAAGAACTAAGGTAACTACTCACGAGACATAAAGGAGATCATGATCAGTGGGGATAAATAGGTGATAAACAATCTGGACATAATAATATTTCTCCAACAAAACTCAATAGCATTCACCACAAAGTAGTAATCAACACCGATGGAGTAGAGAGGATAGGTAGTACGAGTTACAACACAAGTTACGATTGTAAGATGAGATTTGGATGAAGATGGAGATGGTGCTGGTGTTGGGGATGATGTTGATGATGATCTCGATGATGCCCGTGACATTGGTGATGACGATGGCGACGATCTCCCCTTCCGGGAGGTGATCTCCCCGGCGG
The DNA here is from genome assembly GCA_902687465.1 of Secale cereale. Taxonomy (NCBI): domain Eukaryota; kingdom Viridiplantae; phylum Streptophyta; class Magnoliopsida; order Poales; family Poaceae; genus Secale; species Secale cereale. The sequence goes on along the minus strand of LR738715.1, from coordinate 396,963,852 downwards.
AATCTGCCCGCCGGAGATGGCTTTTTCTTCTCTGTAGGTTTCCGCCACGGAGCAGCGGCGGAACTCCGTAAAAATTCCCGTCTCTAGGGTTTTTGGATAACAGAGAGCATATATGCAAAAGGGGGCGGCCAGCGGTGGGCCAGGGGCTCCAGGCGACCCCCCGGCGCGGCCAGGGGGGGCGCGCCCCCAGGCCGCCTGGGCACCCTGTGGCCCCCCTCTGGTTGCCCTTTCGCGTGCCTTCGTGATCCGTCTGAAAAATATCTCCCGTCAATTTTCAGGTAATTTGGAGGTATTCTTCTTCAGCAACTCAGCGTCCACTTTTTACTGCTGAATCCTGCGTCTGCTGCTTCGGCATCGGAAAGTTTGCAAACTATGTAAAATAGACCGAAACAACATAAGAACATCACCGTAACGTGAAATATATCAATGAATAAGGATAAATTATGATACAAAATAGTGATGCATTTTGGACGTATCACATTGTCGTTTGCTTGTTCGCCGGTGATTTGTCCTTCCGTGAGCCGGTGATCATTGAGGAGATGGTGGTTGCAGCACAGGTCCTCCTGCGCTGGTAGCTCTTCCGCCATTAGGGCATTGAAGTGTGACCGCACCTCCTCTATGGTGAACACGGCATGAACCGGCTTGGGCGGTGACGCCGGCTCCTGGTCGGAAGCCATGTCCATCGTCTGATTGTTGTCGCTCTGCTCGGCGAGCTCGCAGGCGAGCCAGCATGTCCGGCTGCTGGACCGGACCACTGCAAAGCACGAGCCTGACCGCCCTATCCCACCCAGGCCACCTCCCTCACCCACGCGCGCTTTCCGCCTGAAACGGGCCGCGCCGCCCGCGCCGCTTCCCGGTGCAGACGATTGCTCCGCGCTCAAACAGCACTAGTGCCATCCGGCCGTCCGTATGCCGCCCACATTAATGATATGCAATTGCAGAGGTGGCCATTCTGGCGCCAACCCATGTGTCCCTCTACCGGCCACCATTGCTATATAAATTGTTGCGCCGGCCATAGCCGTAGTCATCCGCCTCCGTTCCCTTTCTCCTGTCCACATCACTCCCACCATGGCTTCCTCACACTCTAGTGCTCTTTGAGACGGGCGTACGACGGACCAGAAGGAGATGGGAGCCATTGCTGCCGCTAGGCTGGCCAGTAGGCAGCTGGAGGACGACGACGTCCCAATGGAGAACGTGGTAGTCGTCGATTCTGTGCCAACCCCCTCCTCCGCGCCATCCTCGCCGGTCCATTGCACCATGACCATTGGCGAGGCCCGGGCCCAATTCATGGACTCGGTGAGGGAGCAGCGTGAGGAGCTGTTCCAGGAGGTGCAAGCCGATGCCGCTTACAACCACCATGTCCTCTAGGAGTACCAGCGGGCGGAGCATGAGGTGCTCCTCGAATCGTACTGTTCCGCACGAGAGAGCCGCCTCGCACGCTAGCGGTATCGCATGCGGGTGGCTGAGGTTGCGGCCGCCTACAAAGAGGGCGATGAAGTAGGCGAGTCATTGTTTGGCGAAACCGACGACGAGGCGGAGGACAATGCCGGCTGCGCCGAGGCCCTGCCCCGCCAGCACCAAAGAGGAAGGACTTCGTCGACTTCGATGAGGCCCTTCTCTGCCAACAACGCCGCAGAGGACAACGCAGGCTCAGTCAAGGCCCCGCCTTGCTTCCGAAGAGGGCGCCGCGCCACACAGAAAACGTGGAAGGCTAGAACACGGAAGGTCGCCGCCGCTCACGTCCAAGTAAGGCCGCCGCTGCTACCCTCCGGTTGAAGCCAAGCTCGGTGGGTTGAACATTGATGGCTGGTTAGCTTCTTGGCGGTGACGTGGAGTCAGAGAGCTGTTCTGGAGAAGAAGCTTTTGTTCGGCACTTCGGCTCAGCCGGACATGGGAAATGCGTGCCGGAGATCTTAGATGACATTAATTAATTATACCTCATGCGCACCCCTTTCTAGTTGAAGAATGTATGAAATGTAATGAAATATGGCATGTTTATATGAAATTCAGCCGTGTATGAATGAATTTAGTTCGATTAGTTTGAATTCTTGGATGAACATGCATAACAATACGTACTAGCATTATTCCCAGGACGCACGGCGATCACCTCATTTGCAGCAGTTTCACACGTACTCCCTTTGGTCCTTTTTAGTCTCCATATAAGTTTTGTCTGAAGTCAAAGTATCTCTACTTTTGACCCCAATCTCTACTCTTATAGAAAACAGAGTTGGTAATGTTGGTGTGCCTGCCATCCTGTAATATAGGCCGTCAGATCTATATCTGACAGATAGGAACGAAACTACGACAATTTTGCAAAAAGATACCCACACTCGTACCCACATTTGCAAATAAGGCCATCTCTCATGCATCCTTATCTCCCACAAGATAAACTACTCATATAGCAGCATCTTGACATTTCGTGCAATGCACGCGCATTTTGCTTGTCTTATACAAAAAAGTATCAACATTCACAATGTAAAATCAATGTACTTTCATAGCATATATAGTTTGAGCAGCTTTTTAGCATGACTGTACATTTTTAGATTCACAATGTAAAAAGGAACGGAGGGAGTACAAAGTTTGAGCAGCTTTTTAGCATGCATGTATGTTGCAATCAAACTCACAGGCCTGCCAATTCATAGAGAACATTCAAAACAATCGATGATTATGTATCTCAGCGATTCACATGTCAGAGGAAATATTTACTTCACAACTAACGAATAAAGAAAAATTGATCGATGATGCTGACATGAAAGGGCGTCCCATTCGAAAATATCAAACACATGTCTTCTTGCTAACAACCATGAGCAAAATTTGACAAGGTTGTCCCATTCCAAATTACCAAAGGCGTATCTTTTTGCATACATCAATGAACAAACTTTTACAAGGTTTTCCCATTCCAAAATATAAAATTCTTACGATTGTGGAACGAGTGGGGTTTGCGTTCTGTTTGAACATTGACATGGCACCTCATGCTAAATATACAAGTTGTTCTTTTCGTGTAGTTCCACCAAAATCAACCAAATTTGCAAGTAGCTTGCATGATTTCACCTTTATATGTTGCAACACCTTGAACATATCAGCACCTCCTTTCTTGTAGCTAATTATGTGGCTGCAGGTGGAAATGAATGATTCGAGAATATTCGATGTATTGTGCATGATGAACTATAATGGGCACGAACCATGAGAACATTTTGTGCAGTTCCCATTGAAATCAAGCTAAGCACCCCTGTTTGCATAAATACAAAAAAAAGTGATTAGTATAGCAAACAATATTATGAATTTGCAGTTTACACAGGCACCTACATGGTCCATGCAGAGCATATATTTGAAAAATGGAACTCACCAGAAAGAATCCTGGAACAACATTGTACTTGCCCATCACAACAAAAAAGATGGAAATCCGTGGGTCCTTATGAGCTGAAGTTAGTTTGGTCTTGTGGGGAGTAATGTCAGGATCCTTCAACTGCTCCTTCTGATGAGAAGATAGACTCGGATTCTTCATCCTGGCATAATCAGTACTAGGCACTTCACGCACTCCATATTCTTCTTCAAAGGAGGAGGATCCTGTTGTGCAAAGACAAGAGAACAACTAAATGCTAGTATCCCCATTTGCTCGGAAAGAAGGAAAGTAAATATTTTAAAATAGCCATTACATTAACAAAGGGGGCAATAGATCAAATCTATAGTCACAAAGAGATGCACTGTCCTCATAGGAAATGATATGATACCAAACACAGTGTCTCAACTTGAACTGTATTATTATTTAATTTGGCTATAACGGTGGCAAACTGGTGCATTAATTTATTAGTAGCCTTAGATTAACATGTGAAACAATACCACTTCCTCATTACAATAGCTAAACAGTAGCACAACACCAATAGAGATGACAAAACTCAATCATATGGATGAGATCTATGGGCCAGTACCTACCTTTGTTAGGAGGCTTTCGTGTAGAGCATGCAGATGAAGCACTTCTCCGGAACCATCCATTATTATCTACCATGGTTGCCAATCTTACTATAAAATCCTCAATTGGTGCAATGTTTCCAACATCTTCTTGTGCAGTTCCACTAAAATATATGCTATCTTCAAACAAGACCTCTGTTTGCACAAGTAGAGACAATTAAATATTAAATTAAGAGTGGCATCAAATCAAAATGCCAAAAAAATTGTTTGTTCCAGCCATAGCAATAAATTAATATACAAAACTATATCATTACTTGTGTCATCACAGTTTCAGTGCTTCATTATAGCACGGGGAGTTGACTTTTGTTGTTCTGCCGCTTGTTCTTCCCCTTCATCACTTGGTTTAATAACAGGCAAGCTTCGCCTTCAATGTAAGATTTGACATGTCGATTAGGGAGCACAAGTATAGAACTAAACAACAACATTACTTTTTCGAGGACAGTAGCAAAATACAGGCCAACAGTTGTGAAATATCATTATCTTACCTCAATGGGATATTACAGGGCACATACAGATTGTAAGTCTAGTCTCCTTTTGTGTAGTTCACTAAAATCAAGCAACATTACCAAATAAGTTGCACAACATATGAAAGCGTACTGCACAATCCTGTGGAAGAAGGCCATTACTGACCTCTCATGACGCGGAATTCAAACAACTCACAAGAAGAAGATCAGAAACAAACTTGCCAACACAGATATGAATTCAGGTCTCCACTTGTGCAGTTCCACTAAGATCAAGCAATCAAGCAACGTTGTCGGTGTGACATTTTGGTTGAACTGCACAAAACACTCTTAAAGCAAAAGTGTTTTGTGCAGTGCAACAAAAGGTCGCAATAGCAACGAGGTGAAGTAGATAACCCTGTTTTCACAGGGTGCAAAGGAAACAAGTACTGGTCAATAACGGTGGATTACACAGAAGCCCACAAAAAGAACCATCTTACTTATGTAAATGGGAAAGAAAGCAAGACAGTAGCATTTCTCAAACAGTGGCATTGATTCATATTAACAGAGATATTATATTAACAATAAAATTATATAAGCATGTAATTTGCTTTTAACTGTGGCATTGCTTCAATTTTCCAGC
>LR738715.1:396943876-396958790 GCA_902687465.1 Secale cereale | reverse complement strand
ATTCAGGTCTCCACTTGTGCAGTTCCACTAAGATCAAGCAATCAAGCAACGTTGTCGGTGTGACATTTTGGTTGAACTGCACAAAACACTCTTAAAGCAAAAGTGTTTTGTGCAGTGCAACAAAAGGTCGCAATAGCAACGAGGTGAAGTAGATAACCCTGTTTTCACAGGGTGCAAAGGAAACAAGTACTAGTCAATAACGGTGGATTACACAGAAGCCCACAAAAAGAACCATCTTACTTATGTAAATGGGAAAGAAAGCAAGACAGTAGCATTTCTCAAACAGTGGCATTGATTCATATTAACAGAGATATTATATTAACAATAAAATTATATAAGCATGTAATTTGCTTTTAACTGTGGCATTGCTTCAATTTTCCAGCGACATTATTAGACTAACAATAGCTAAAGAGTTGTACGGGACAGTGGACGCACCAGCACCATGTGCATCTACCAATGTATAAAGGGGTGATGCACAGTTCGTTGCAACAAAGGAGCATATTTGTGTTGGTCCCAGTTTTGTTACCTTTAGACACCTTTCCCTATGCGAGGGCAGCAAATCTAGTCCCCCACCCATAGAAAGATCAACTCATTACAGATGTGCGTACTGTGTTTGTCATTGTTTTGCCTTTTCGACCAACGTAGGTCCTGGATAGCCAGTCCGTACTACTTCCCCCCTTCCTTTCCTCTTTGAACCATATCCTAGATTCATGATATACAACTTTCCACACTACTTTCATGTTTGATCTAACACCTAGATTCGAGTGCAGAAGCGGAAAAAATCCACATGCAGCTAGAGAAATACATGTGGATTAAGTAAATTATAACTTAAGGTTCCCGGGGTGTGGCTCAATGGTCGGCCAGAGGCCGATCTGCCCACAGTATGTACGACAACAAGGAAGAAGGGGTCAGAGGCCCTCCCGCGCCACCGCTGGGCGAAAGAGAATAGCGGTGCGGTTAGCGGATTCCTTCCCTCACCAACGGCGACAGCGTTAAGCCTCCTTCCCTTCCCCGGCAGATGGGATCCTGTCGCCTCTTTGACCAGCAGTGAGGGAGGAGAGAGATGCCAATGCAGTCTTGCTTAGATCTGGAGAGGGTGAGAGAGTGTGAAGAGAACAACTACAAGCGCTGAGGCTCCAGCGTGTATATATAAAGTAGAGAGAGTGTGTGAAGAGCACACCATAGAAAACAATCGCCGATGTTGCAGCGTACTCCCTCCATCCAGGTGCGTTGGGCGCCTAAGGAAGGGCAACATGATCTAGGCGCGAGGGGAGTGGGCGAAGGGTGCATGCATGCAACAATACTCGTACTAGTTAATTGCCTTCCGATTTTTTTGCTCGGGCTGACCAATAATCAACTAACTAATTGTGCATGCATTGGCCTAGCACATACCGTTGGTCATCAGTTTTAATTCACAAGACCATTAAAAATGGCTGTACGGGGAGCCAAAACAAGAGACTGTGTAAAACGAGGCTGGTTTAACTACCTATGCGACTAAAACTTTTGGAAAAGATGTATTTTCTTAGACGCCCTATGCACCTGGACGGAGGTAGTATATAGTTGGAGTGGTTTTCTTTTTCTCTCCTTAAAATTCATTTTAAATTGTGCACGAAATGGAACTCTTTATTTAACGTATATAGTTGAAGTAGTGAAGAATACTAGGGCAATGCTAATACGTGAAGAAAATTTAGCGCTTGAAGGAGTCAACTCGCAATTAACGTTGCACGCCTCTCGGTCGCACTTACTATCATTCACATGTGGTACACAACTCTCCAAAGTGAACAACAGCTGCCACGCTCACTCCTGACCACCCTGACCCACCCAAGGCCCATCCATCGGCCGCCTGCGCTTCCCGCCCAAAATGGTCAGCGCCGCTCGAGAGAATCGGTGCCGCATTCATGCCCGAGCTGAGCGGATGCGAGCTCTCACTGGCGCATGCGTTGAAGGGAGAAGCGAATTCAAGAATGATGGTTGCTTCGTCCGTCCAACTTATTGCCTAGTCTATGTGATTTGACGGCTCATTGGCCAGTATTACTGACGAGGTACGACCGTGTTGAGTCTCAGTTGCACTGCACACTTTACTTTCGTGCATGATATATTTGTACGTACTATAATTTCTCAGCGAGATATATTTGTACAATGCTATAAAGCTTCCAGCTTCTGTTTCATGTATCTCGCGTCCAAGATTGCCCCGTTGCAACATTCCATCAAATACAAAGGAGACTAACATGCATGCTATTGAATCTCAATGATTCACAGATCATAGCAAACATGTACCCCCTCCATTCCAAAATAAGTGTCTCGACTTTATGCCACAAAGTTGTACTAAAGTTGACACTTATTTTGGAACAGAGACAACTAAAGAAAAAAATGATCCATGCAATCCCTAGACCTCGAACCCTAAACCCTAACCAGGCTTTAATTTGCTGGTGATGTTGAACCTTTCAAAGAAATGAAGTTTGCAGCCCTTTGACCATCGGATCATTTTGTGCAGTTTCACTAAAATTGAGCTGCGCATCCCTGTGGCAAAGAAATTGAAGAAGCGTGATTAGAATAAGACTAGTGGGACTAGTTGATGAGACATAAACTCATCAGAAATAGAGTAGAAGCCAGTAGAGGTACGTGCGGGGCAAAGAAGTAGAGAAATATCCACATGGAGCGATCAAAGGCAGCAGGGGAAGTGGTGCAAGCCGGCTGTAAAGGAAGTTGTACCTGAGGGATGTCGGAATGAATCTACAGGAGGGCAGTGGGGGGGGGGCAACTGCCCACGTCGCGGCAGTGAGCAAGGGACGAAGGCAACCGCGCCGGCTTTGTTAGAGAGAATGGTGGCCACCCCTGATCAGGACGCGCCGACAGTGGGTTTTCGCTGTCAACGACGGCCATCGCATCTACACAAAGCATCCACCCCTCCCCCCGGCGGACGTGATTCGCCCAGATGTTAGAGATCACTACAGGAATCAGCTAATTTGCCGTTTGTGGGGGTCTTTGCCATCCGCTTTTCGTCGGGACAGACGGCAAAGACGTCTTTTGCCGTTTATATCTGACGGCAAAGAATGACTGACGACAAAGACATACTTTGCCGTCTGTGTTTGTTCAGCTGAAGGCAAAGGCACACTTTGCCGTTTGTTTTTTTTCCAGATGACAGCAAAGACATACTTTGTCGTCTGGTTTTTTTCGGATGACGGCAATGGCACGCTTTGTCGTCTTTTTTTTCAGATGACGGCAAAGAATGTCTTTGCCATCATGGTTTTTTCGGATGACGGCAAAGAAACTGTATGTAAATAGACTGTACGTAGCAAAATCAAATTTTGGAAATGCAAAGAAGGTCTAAAATATACGAAATTTGGCATGGTATTGGTGTATGATTCATACAAGACGCGGAAAAAGTCCCCCTTTTTTTACTGAATTTTAACATAGTTATTTTATCAAAATACCTAAGGTTAAGAAGCACAATTTTTTACTAAGTTCCTATTGGCCCAGCCCTCCCTCCCATGGATCGATGAGGTGGCTGCGGTAGCCCACCCAAACCACTCCCTCTCCCTTATCCCACCGCACCCACCCCACGATCTCTCACCACCGTCCCACTCCCACCCCAAGATCTCTCTCCTATCTCTTTCTCTCCCTACCGCAAATCCTCCTCGATTCGATCTGGAGTGGAGCTCCTGATCGGGAGCACACCAGCGCTGGTGCCTCGACCGTCGGCCCCTGCCCTTTCGTCCTTCGCCCACCGGGCGGCGCGCCCGCAGGCATCCGGCGCCCCATCAGTCCTTCGCCGGCCCCGGGGCCAGTCGCTCGTCGTCCTCGCAGACCTCCACCGGCCCCGGCCCCGTCTCCCCCGCCGGCCCCATCACCCGTCGCCCTGGGCTCTAGTCGCATAATCTGTCGTCCCCACTGGCCTCCGAGCCGTGGCCACTGTTGGCTGCACCGGCTCCGCGCGCCCCACTCCACCAGCCACTGCTGGCTCCACCGGCCATGGCGCGCACCGCCGGTCCCAGCCTCGCCAACCGTTCCCAGCCTTGCCAGCCACCAGCTCGCCCGCCGGCGCGTCGACTTCCCCCTTCGCTGTGAGCCCCGTCCACTCCGTCGTCATGCCCGTATGCCCGCCGCTGCCCGCCACAACCTCACTGGCCGCCATCTCGCCGGCTGGCCTCGGCCTCACTGGCCACCTCCTCACCCGCCGGGCCCGTCCTCGTCACCTGCCGGCCCCAGCCCCATCGCCCGTCGCCCCGGCGGCCTCCACGTCCCGTCGCTCGTCGGCCCGTCTCCCCTGCCAGCCTCCATCGGCCCCGGCCCCGTGCGGCGTAGGAGAATGAAAAGAAGGGAGTGGGGGTGACTACTATTTGCTCCAGCTTCGGCGACCTTGGGCACAGGCGATGCTCGTAGGGAGGCACGGGTGTAATGTGGTGTTAGTTGTTGTCTGTTCTCTTGTAAAAAAATCCATGTGTAATCTGTTCCTATTATGAAATATAGCAATTTTGTCTTGGATCAGCAAGTGATAATATATTCTATTGTGAAATTTGTCCGTTCGTCATCGATTTTGGAAACAAAGTGTGTATGGATAATGTGATGCACTGTTAATTTATTTTTAATAAACAAAATTCTTTGCCGTCTTTGATTTCTGGAGGCTGACGGCAAAGAAGCTTCTTTGACGTCTACTACTAAATCGATGGACGGCAAAATGAACTTTTCTTTGTTGTCTGTTGTTATGTTGAGTGACGGCAAAACATCAGTTTGGTTGACGGCAAAGACTTTGCCGTCAACCCGAAAAAAGGCTGACGGCAAAGTACCGCTTTGCCGATTTAGAAGTTGCCGACACATTTTGCCGTCTGCAGCTGACGGCATAACCTTTGCCGTCTATAATACTGTCTTTGCTGTCTGTACAAGCCTGATGGCAAACTAACTGTTTCCCGTAGTGGATGTGGACATAATTGTCTTGTGCGAGAGAGTGTAAAGAGAGCAACCCCAGCAAGCAACCGTGTAGGCTCCTGGCTATGTGTATAGTGGAGCGGTTTCTTTGTCCCTCCATATGAGCCTATTTATATTGTGTACGTGCCACTGAAGAAGAAGAAAACTTTATCTGAAATAACGCGGCATCGCTCATGCGTGGTTCCCGACCCTCCATTAAGTGAGTAACTCTCGACGTGTTATCACGTGGCTTCATTATACAGAAATGAGCTCCACCGTGTCACATGTGTGATTGGGGAAGAGGCAAAGAGTTCTACTAGTACTACGTGTGTGGGTGCGTGCACCTCTTCTCTTCGAGCATGGTTATTAAAAATATCCAACTACTCTACCACACAGTTATTACATGGGCAAAGAGTACATGCAGTAATAATGACTAATGAGCCGTCAAATCATGAGGTCCACCTTTCTCTATGTTTCATGAAAGAAGCAGACACCATTTCAGTCCTCGTTGAATATCCATCCACTACTACCTCCGCAAATAAATAAAAACCCACTACTACCTCCGCGGCATGGTAAATAATATAGCCATGTCAGTTAGGATGTAGAAATATCATTCACTAATATAAATAAAAAACCCGTTGCTACTAATGAATTGTTGCACGTCCACCACGTGGGCGAGGGGCGAGGGGCGAGGGAGAGTGCGTAGTACTATGTCCGTTTCAATATGGACTACATACAGAGCAAAATGAGTGCATTTACACTCTAAAATACGTCTATATACATCAGTGTTTGGAGTATGTACTAGTATTTCATGTTGAAATATGCTAAAAGACCTATATTTCAAACAATATGATAATCTCTCTAACCAAGGTTGGGACGAGGAGTATATATACGTCTAACAGAAGGAGCAGTAAAAAAAAATCTCGTCCTTCGAGCCTATCGGTGTACAAAAGTAGGGGCTCTTTTTTTTACCCCTTCCTTGTGCACGGGCAGTCAGAGGCACGCCTGTGACCAAACATAACAGAGCAGAGGAGGGAAGCCAGAGACGCAGAGTTGCCTGAACAACGCCAAGACGGTGGCACGAGAAGACCAAGCAAGGAGACAGGCTCTCCCCCGACAAGGACTCTTGCCGGGGCGGCCTACGCACCCCCGGCAAGAGCTCTTGCCGGGGCGATTCACCCAAACGCCGCCGTCGCGACCGCCCTTGAGCCTAAGAGCTCCGTCATCAACAACATTGGAACAAAGGCTCGAGAAGCGCCCACGTGATGGCATGCCGATCTTTGTGAAGACAAAGATCTATGACTCCCAAGACAAGAACCAGAAGACACGGCGAACGCGAGGCTCCTTGCCGAGGATGCCCGCGAGGCCCCGGCAAGGCTCCTTGCCGAAGACACCCCGGAGCCCCGGAAAGCCTCTTGCCGAGGGACACTCACAGAGGCCCCGGCAAGACCCTTGCCGGGGACATATGCAAGACTGCGGCAAGCCCTTCCGCCCCATCGTCGCCCCAGTTTGGCGGCCGACCTGCTAGCCCAGGCAGGAACCCACGTGGCGATACGTGGTCCCTGGTCCAGCTAATCAAGCACCTACGTGGTGGCATGCAGATCTTCATGAAGACCCTACCACCGCGCCATCTCAGTTGCCTGCCCCGCTGGCCTGGACGCTCGTCGCGACCAGACGGAGTGGCCATGGTCGGGACGGGCTTCTTTTCCATCCCCGATAAAGCAAATAGACACCTAAGCAGCCCATTTAATGCATCTTTTCCCATAATGGCATGGGATGAGCCTATGCACTGTACACCTTTCCACCTCCTGTGTGCCACTATGGCAGCCCCTTTAGACTATAAAAGGAGGCTCGCGGAATACTGGAGAAGGATTCGGACCCTGGAAAGCTGGACAAGCACCGTAGCTAGCTCAAGACCTCAAGAACACTCGAATATACACCAAAGCAGGACTAAGGTATTACGCATCCTCGCGTCCCGAACCTGGGTGAACGATTGTTGTGCTGAATCTTAGACCCGCTCTTTGCACAACCTCACGCCCGCTAACCGTAGAAGGGATTCCAGTGATCCCATAGGTGTCGTTTCGTACCGACATCTTTGGCGCGCCAGGTGGCGCAGTTGTGAAAATATGGTCTAGCAGTTTGTCTAGTAGTTCTTCATCGCCATGGCTCCAAAGAAGAAGACGGTCGTGGCGGTCGGTTTGTCTGGGGCCGAAGGCCCGTGCCGGCACGGGCTGGCAAGGGGGTGGTCGCGGATGGAAGCCGAGGCGCCACCCGCGAACACCCGCGTCGTTCTAGCAGCCGAAGCCTGGCAAGCAACGTCATTCGTGCGCGAGACGACCAGCCGCATGCCACCAAGTCCAAGGGCAGAGCCGGGCCCCCGGCAGGCGGCGCGGGGCCCTACAAGAGCGGCGTCGTACCACGCACACGCGATGCGGCGACTTCCAAGACGCCCACGGCGGCGCCCACAACGCGCTCCTCCCAGGTCGTCCGCGATGAGCAGCATCGCCACGCGGAGGACACCGGGCGCTACCGCGGAATGTAGAGGATCAGCATGCTCGCCGAGGCATTGGCGAGAGTAGCATGCAGCTGCAGGCCCGTGATAGAGCTCATTATAACATGGTTAGAAGTCGCAGCGCGTCACGGTCCACGCAGCTCTCGCCACCACCCACGCCGGCGGAGGCCTTGGCACGTGCGCAATTGCGCCTTGACTTCCCTCCTGCTGCAAAGAAACTCGACGCGTGGAGAGCTACGCTTCGTCGCATCGTTGCCATCGCCAACAAAGACGAACCTCGACCGGCGGGGCCTTCAGGCCAACGCTCTGTCGAGCCGCCGCATGCCAGCGGTGGAAGGACCAAAGGCGCCGCAACCACGGTGCATTCTCCTCCTCCTTGCCAGCTACCACGAGTGTCGGCCCGTCGAGACGACACTTGTGATGACATATCCATAGCATCGTCCGACCCATGGACCCACCATGATCAGCGCCAAGTTCTTCGAGAGCATGCCCACGAGGACGCTCGAACCACCATCATGTTAGAACCACCATGATACACTTGCACCCAGCACCAGTGGGCCCTGCACGCCACCAGTCCGATAGGTGGGCTGGGCCCACTACGAACCACCCAGCATCGGGAGGATCTGGATGCTTACCTTACGAGGTACACTGTCCAGCCTTTACCCGTGAGCTGCGGCATTTCTAGTGGCCCACCCACCGCACCTTCAAGCCCAACGTCGGCGAGAAGTACAATGGCAAGACTCACCCGTCAGAGTTCCTCAGCATCTACACCATCGCGATGCAAGATGCTGGGGTGCACGACGACAAGGTGCTTGCCAATTATCTCCCGTTGGCACTTAAACCCAACGTCATTTCATGGCTGATACACTTGCCAGCGGATTCCATTTCTTCCTGGTCGGATTTGTGCCATGAGTTTGTTGGCGCCTATACGGGAGGCCACCAGGCTCATGGCCAAGCAAGCGATTTGCATGTCATCCCCCATAAAGAAGGTGAAAGTTTGTGCAAGTACATATAAAGATTCAGCCGAGTACAGTACAACATCGCAGACGTTCATCCCGCCGACATCATCAGCGCGTTCCACCAGAATGTGCGCAATCGCAAGATGCGTGATGAGCTGGCAATGAATAAAGTCAAGGATGTGGCCGAACTCTACGTTCTAGCTGACAGATGCGCTCGAGCTGAGGAGGGAAGGAAGTACCCTCGCGAAGACGTCGGTGTGGAAACCGTTCCTCGGACGAAGGCGCCGTCGCCTCGACGAAAAAGGGTCGACGCCGCAACAGGAAACGCAAGGGTAAGGCTGTGCTTTCCGTCGAGGGATCCGACGACACCGGCACCGCCAAGAAAACCAAGGCAGATGACCCCGGCAAAGAAATCCCCGGGTGTGTCGCCTGCCGGGCCTTGGCGGCCGCCGACAAGACAGGAAACTCCGACAAGCAGTACTGTAAGATCCACCGCACCAAAGGCCATGACCTCCAGAACTGCCGACAAGTCGAGCAGCTGGCAGAGAAGAAAAAGGTCGTGAAAGGCGGGATGAGGAGAAAGGTCAAGATGGTGCTGAGGGATCCGGCAAGAAATGTGACGGCCAGCCTGGCCGCCGCAGCAAAGATAACCTATAAGAACGGCCCTCCCGTGGCCTTGGCAGGAAGCGAGAAGATGATAATCGTGATGAGGATGACTAGTCCGGTGAGCAAGAGTTCTAGAAGTCCACGGAGGCCATGTGCGTCGATGGAGGTGCCTCCCTTAATACCTCTCATCACCAACTTAAATAGTGGGCGCATGAGATCACGGGAGCGTAGCTATCGTTCGACGCCCAGAAGCCGATGTGGTGGTCCAGCATTCCTATCATCTTTGACGCCGAGGACCACCCTGATTGCACAACAGTGGTTGGGTGTTTGCCATTGTTGGTCTCACCAACAATACACAACCTCAAGGTGACAAAGATGCTTGTTGATGGTGGGGCCGGCCTAAACTTGATCTTGCCCGTCGGAATCAAAAGGCAGGCCGGAGGGAAACCTAGGAACGTTCCAAGGGGTCAACCTAGGAAGGAGGCAGCCCAAGGGAAAAGTCACACTACCCGTGACATTCGGGGGTGAGCTAAACTACAGGACGGAGAAGATTGTTTTTTATGTTGCCGAGATCCCCTTGCCTTAAAATGGGATCCCTGGCCGCCTAGCATTGGCCAAATTCATGGCGGCGTCACATTACGCCTACAACACGCTGAAGATGCCTGGGCCGATGTCCATCATCACCGTGCCCTCTGACAAGAAGGATGCGCTGATTTGTGCCGATCAGCTTTACCGGGAGGCAGTTGCAGCAACTGACGCCAAGGCACTTGCTCCTGCCACTGAAGCCCCGGGAGGAAAGAAGAACGATAAGACCTCTCGCGCCTACTCCGGAAAGCGCTCCTCTTCGGAGTGCAGTGCTCCCGTCGAGAACACGCCAGAGAGCTCCACCGGCAAGAGCAGGAAATCCAGAGCTGCTCCACCAGAAACCAAGCAGGTGTACATCAAATAGGATAGCATGGGGGGGGGGGCTTTCACCATAAGCTCTGCCCTTGACAGCAAATAGGAAGACGCGCTCGTCACCTTCCTGCGGGCGAATGTCGACGTGTTTGAATGGCAAGCGTCTGACATCCCCGGTGTTCCCAGGGAGGTGATTGAGCAACATCTTGTTGTCTGCCCTCATGCGCGACCCGTCAAGTAGAAGGTCAGGAAGCAAGCCCTGTAGCGGCAAAAGTTCATCAGAGAGGAAACCAGGAAATTATAGGCAGCAGGCTTAGTGAGAGGAGTGATCCATACAACGTGGCTGGCCAATCCGGTGGTGGTGCGCAAGGCAAATGGGAAGTGGAGGCTGTGTATTGATTACACATACATCAATAAGACTTGTCCAAAAGACCCTTTCCCATTGCCGCGCATCGACCAGATCGTGGACTCCACGGCCGTATGTGACCTGTTATCATTCCTCGACGCTTACTCAGGCTACCGTCAGATCTTCATGACGAGAGAAGATGAAGAGAAGACATCATTCATCACCCCATGTGGTACGTATTGTTTCATACGGATGCCTTTCGGGTTGAAGAGTGCTGGCCCAACATTGGCAAGAGCTGTCCAGATTGGTTTTGAACCTCAGCTACATAGAAATATGGAAGCTTATATGGATGATATAGTGGTCAAAACCAAGGACAAAGCAACGCTCGTACAAGATTTAGAAGAGACGTTCGTGAACCTGCGTAAGATCAATCTTAAGCTGAACCCTAAGAAGTGTGTCTTCGGCGTCCCGTCCGGCAAGCTTCTCGGTCTCTTTGTGTCACAGTGTGGAATTGAGGCGAATCCAGACAAGATCAAGGCCATCGAGCTGATTGAAGCACCC
The DNA here is from genome assembly GCA_902687465.1 of Secale cereale. Classification (NCBI taxonomy): domain Eukaryota; kingdom Viridiplantae; phylum Streptophyta; class Magnoliopsida; order Poales; family Poaceae; genus Secale; species Secale cereale. The sequence goes on along the minus strand of LR738715.1, from coordinate 396,948,004 downwards.
AGGCAGATCAAAGATGTCCGTCGGCTTACTGGCTGCATTGTCGCCATGGGCAGATTTATCTCCAAATCTGACGAGCGTGCCCTCCCCTTTTTCAAGATTTTGAAAAAGGCAGGCCCAATGGAGTGGACCCCAGAAACCGAAGCGACACTACAATATTTGAAGAAATACCTCTCCTCTACGCTGATACTGGTCGCGCCTAAACCACAAGAGCCGTTGCTGCTATATTTAGCGGCAACGAATCAAGTGGTCAGTGCTGCGCTAGTGGCACAGAGGGAGGTCAATACGGAAGCAATAGCAATAACATAACCTGATGCCACTGGGACCGAAGCAATGCAACCAGATGGGGTAATGTAGAAAAAGAAGATGATGCAGCACCCGGTTTAGTTTGTGAGCTCCCTACTACAGGGGGCTAGGTCAAGGTACTCCGGCGTGCGGAAATTACTCTTCGACCTCCTTATGGCCGCGAGGAAGCTGCGACATTACTTCCAAGCACATGAAATTACCATCGTCAGCCGCCTCCCATTGCAGCGGCTATTGAATAACCCAGATGCGACTGGGAGGATTGTGGAGTTGGCCCTGGAGTTGTTGAGCTTCGGTTTGAAATTTGAAAGCACTTCGATGACTCAGGGTAGTGTCTTGGCGGAGTTCGTTTCAGAATGGACCTCAACGCCCGATGAAGAGATCCAGGAGACTACTCTCCCCGGCAAGGGTACGAGTCGTGACTGGATTATGTACTTTGACGGGGCTTTCTCGCTGCAAAGCACCGGTACTAGTGTGCTGCTCGTTACACCCATCGGAGAGCACCTCAAGTATGTGATCCATATGCACTTCCCCAGGGAGGTGTCAACGAACAACACTGCCGAGTATGAGGGACTGCTTGCCGGTCTTAGGATTGCGGCGGACCTCGGAATCAAGAAACTCATCGTCAGGGGCGATTCGCAGCTTGTCGTCAGGCAAGTGGATAAAGATTACCAGAGCCCGTTGATGGAAGCCTACGTGGATGAAGTGAGAAAACTGGAGGAGCGTTTCGACGGTATACAAGATGAACATGTCCCCAGGCGGAGAACGACATCGCCGACTACCTGTCGAAACGCGCCGCCCTCAAACTACCTGTGTAACTAGGTACCTTTGTGCTTCGAATAATTCAGCCATTTGTTGAACCATCAACCGCGCAGAACAAGAGAAGGAAATCAGGCCCCGACAAGTACTTTCCTGCTCGACCCGCGGGGGTGGCCGGCAAAGGTGTTGCTGGTGAAAGCTGAGCCTGCAGAGGGGCGACGGACTCCGGCAAGGCATTAATGCCTTTGGTCCTTGCCATCGAGCCCCAGGCTCCGGCATGGGCATAGCATACCGTCCAATTCCTCCAGACCAGGGAAGTTTCTAAGGAGCAGGAAGAAGCGGAGAACGTAACCCGTCGGTCCGCCATGTACCAGTTCGTCGACGACGTCTTGTACATAAAAAGGCCGAACGGTGTGAAATTGAAGTGCATTCCCCAGGAGGAAGGGCTGGGGCTGTTGGCAGACATACACGAAGGCATATGTGGCTCCCACATAGGGTCGAGTGCCCTTGCCGGCAAGGCATTCCGACAAGGTTTCTTATGGCCCACTACCCTCCAGGATGCGACGGTACTAGTAACCAAGTGTGAAGTGTGCCAGTTCCATTCAAAGAAGCTTCATCAACCAGCTCAAGCTCTCCAAACAATCCCTCTTTCCTAGCCATCCTCGGTCTGGGGGCTCGACATACTGGGCCCTTCCCCCGTGCTGTCGGGGGCTTTGAGTACTTGTACGTTGCAATCGACAAGTTCACAAAGTGGCCAGAGGTGGAAGCAGTGAGAAAGGTGACGATGCAATCAGCCATCAAGTTTTTCAAAGGCATGTTCTATCGGTTCGGGATACCAAACAGAGTCATCACTGACAATGGCATGCAGTTCACAAGCCACTCCTTCATGCAATATATTCCGAACCCCTAGTGCTCACATATGGGTCACCCCTAGTGCTCACTTATGATGAGCTTGAGCAAGAGCGACTACGGCAAGATGACGCAACGCTCCTCGAGGAAGATTGTCTTCGGGCGGCTGTGTGAGCAGCGCGCTACCAGCAAGCCTTGTGCCGCTATCATACCTGCAAGGTTCATGCCCGAATCTTTGAGGAGGGCGACCTTGTTCTTCAGCACGTTCAGTCGGCCAAGAATTCCAACAAGTTGACGCCAAAGTGGGAAGGCCCTTATCGGGTGATACGAGTCACCAGGCCTGGCGCAGTCCGCCTGGAGACCAAAGATGGTATTACAGTGAGTAACTCCTGGAACATTGAACATCTTTGCAAGTTTTACCTGTAAGGTGCGGTTGTCGGGCCTCCCGGAAAGCCACTCTTTTGTACAAGCCTTGCCGGCTAGGCATGTAACCCTTCGTACAAAGCCAGGCGCAGACCCTGAGCATAAATAAATGAAGCGCTGGCACCCTAAGTTTTATCATGCATGCTAGGTTGAGTACTTTCTCTATTAGGGTTGATAGTTCTTAACGGAGGCTAACCCCTAGCATAGAGGTCGAGTTTGTGTCTCTCTATTTCCTTTCCGTCCTCTTGTTCGCAGGATCCGTGGACGTCCTTGCTGGACCATTTGGAAGAAAGGGGGCAGGCCGACCCTCTGACCTTGGCAAAACTGAGGTTGCCGGGGGCTGCATGACCAAGGGTCAAGCCACGGCAAGATAAGGTTACCGGGAGCTACGGGACCAGATGAGTCTTTCATCCCCCGCTCCTCTCTTCCGTATGAAACTTGGGTGTACGAGGCTTTGTTCGTTCTTATACCATCATGCTCCCTTTTTTTCCCTATGTCCAAACAAGCTTTGGCTTGGACCATGGCTAGGAAGTAGTGCGATGGGAAGGGAGCGGATGAAGGGCCTAACCCTATCCTGCTCCTACTTCCGCCAAGGGCGTGAGTACAGTTATGGAGCAGGGAGGGGACGACAAGGCTTGTAGCCGGGACACGTTGTTTATCTTAAGATAACCAGGATCCTTTCCTTGGTGTGGCTCCTGCCCACGCACGAAGAAACCCGGCAAACACCCTTCTTTTCATTAATACATTGTAAAGAAGTACAATTTGTACGGAATGCATACATAAAGCGAGAGGGTTACGAGATTTTAAATCTTACAAAGGCCCGTAGGCTTAAAAACTAAAAAATAGATAAGATGCACGTAATCCCTTTCTTGTCCCTCTCCCCAGGAAATGGAACAAGGTGGTGAACGGCAAAAAACGCCTAGGCGAAGCGCGAGCAGCAGAAAGCACCAAGAGAACATCCCGGCCGCCGTCCTAACGGAGGCTGATGATGATGGCGCCGGGAGAAGAGCCGAAAGATGGGCAGCGAGCCGACAATGCGCGAGGTGACACCCGCATACTCCGACATGACAACCGCCACCCACCTTCTTCACCTTCTCCGGCCTCCCAACGCCAGCCTCCCGAGGAGGCGACCCCAAGAAGTTCGAAGGGCTAGCGGTGCAGATGATGGTGCTACTGGCACCACCCGGGGAAGGCGTATCCGCTGCCTAGTCAGCACCACCCGGGGACGGCGTGTCCGCTGCCTAGTCGGACCAAGAAGTGGGCACGCGCGAAGGTATTCCACCCCCGGCGGAGCTGCATCATGTGAAGGGTGAGAAACTTGGTGTTCACCGACATGGCGCCATGGCAACACCCCTCCATGTGAAGCCTTAGCCTCGATGGCTGATCGACCTCCAGCACCCTCGCGAGCGCTTCAGGAAGAAGGAAGCGATTGCGCGGCGGCTCGTGCAGTTGCAAGATGAACCCCAACGCCGTGTCCCTGATATGGTCGCGTGGGGAGGCAAGAGGAGATGACGAAGGAGATGAAGACGGAGATGATGATGGCGCTGGTGTCCCTCGACCTCTTCTGCCTCTGCCTCAACCGCCTCGCCGACCACGACCCCGGCCGGTGCCTCTGCCTCCAGCATGCCCCTCATCTTGGGCATCCGGCTCCTCCTTGACCATCGCCGCCCTCTGACGGGGAGACGACCTGGTCGCTTCCGCAGAGGCACGGCCACGGACACGCCCTCTCGACATATCTTGGGGAGGGAGGGAATCAAACATGAAGAAGATGACTGGAGGGATGAGAAGCACCGTCCC
>LR738715.1:396901288-396943866 GCA_902687465.1 Secale cereale | reverse complement strand
GGTGCAGATGATGGTGCTACTGGCACCACCCGGGGAAGGCGTATCCGCTGCCTAGTCAGCACCACCCGGGGACGGCGTGTCCGCTGCCTAGTCGGACCAAGAAGTGGGCACGCGCGAAGGTATTCCACCCCCGGCGGAGCTGCATCATGTGAAGGGTGAGAAACTTGGTGTTCACCGACATGGCGCCATGGGAACACCCCTCCATGTGAAGCCTTAGCCTCGATGGCTGATCGACCTCCAGCACCCTCGCGAGCGCTTCAGGAAGAAGGAAGCGATTGCGCGGCGGCTCGTGCAGTTGCAAGATGAACCCCAACGCCGTGTCCCTGATATGGTCGCGTGGGGAGGCAAGAGGAGATGACGAAGGAGATGAAGACGGAGATGATGATGGCGCTGGTGTCCCTCGACCTCTTCTGCCTCTGCCTCAACCGCCTCGCCGACCACGACCCCGGCCAGTGCCTCTGCCTCCAGCATGCCCCTCATCTTGGGCATCCGGCTCCTCCTTGACCATCGCCGCCCTCTGACGGGGAGACGACCTGGTCGCTTCCGCAGAGGCACGGCCACGGACACGCCCTCTCGACATATCTTGGGGAGGGAGGGAATCAAACATGAAGAAGATGACTGGAGGGATGAGAAGCACCGTCCCTCTCCTCCCCCCATTTATAGAAGGGCGACCGTCCGAATCAGCCAGTCATGTCGGAGGCATAAGGAAACAAGACCGACCCGCTACTCCAATCAGCGGCGCCCGGCCCCTACCTCGGCGTTAATGCTCGTGCCCTCTGCGTCTGCCGCCTGCCCTCCCCAATGCATGAGAGGTACGTGGTAGGCGGATCGGGACTCGGATGACACGTGGTATGACCATTTCGCGCCTCGTGACCGTGGAGTGACCCGAGTCCACTTAGTAAATGAGCCGCGCCCCCATGACTTCCTCTATTTATTATAAGGAGGGCGCGGACCATCTCTTTACTACTGGAACCGCAAGGTGATGCAAGCATGTTGCGGTCATCCCACGCACGACCCCCACATCAGCGTAGATCATGGGGAAGCGCAACCACCGGAGGGGTCACAGCGGTAAAAAGAACCCAACCTTACTGCCCATGCATCGTTCTGGCCTAGCCCAACAACGCGTTGAACTTATGAATGGCCCAGGCCCGGTGGCTCCAGTCGGTGTAAGATAGTAGGGGTGCTCTTTATTACCCCTTACTTGTGCACGGGCAGTCAGAGCCACGCCTGTGACCAAACATAACAAAGCAGAGGAGGGAAGCCAGAGACACAGAGTTGCCTGAACAACGCCAAGACGGTGGCACGAGAAGACCAAGCAAGGAGATAGGCTCTCCCCCGACAAGGACTCTTGTCGGGGCGGCCTGCGCGCTCCCGGCAAGAGATCTTGCCGGGGTGATTCACCCAAACGCCTCCATCATGGCCGCCCTTGAGCCTAAGAACTCCGTCATCAACAACATTGGAACAAAGGCTCGAGAAGCGCCCATGTGATGACATGCAGATCTTTGTGAAGACAAAGATCTATGACTCCCAAGACAAGAACCAGAAGACACGGCGATCGGGAGGCTCCTTGCCGAGGATGCCCGTGAGGCCCTGGCAAGGCTCCTTGCCAAAGACACCCCGGATCCCCAGCAAGCCTCTTGCCGAGGGACACTCACAGAGGCCCCGGCAAGACCCTTTCCAGGGAAAGACGCAAGACTGCGGCAAGCCCTTGCCGCCCCATCGTGCCCCGGCTCGGCGGCCCACCTGCTAGCCCAGGCAGGCACCCACATGGCTATACGTGGTCCCTGGTCCAGCTAATTAAGCACCTACGGGTTGGCATGTAGATCTTCGTGAGGACCCTACCACCACGCCACCTTAGCTGACTGCCCCGCTGGTCTGGACGCGCGTCACCACCAGACGGAGCGGCCATGGATGGGACGGGCTTCTTTTCCATCCCTGATAAAGCAAATAGACACCTAAGCAGCGCATTTAATGCATCTTGTCACGTAGTGGCATGGGATAAGCCTATGCACTGTACACCTTTCAACCTCCCGTGTGCCACTGTGGCAGTCCCTTTAGACTATAAAAGGAGGCCTGCGACATACTGGAGAAGGATTCAGACACTGGAAAGCTGGACAAGCACCATAGCTAGCTCAAGACCTCAAGAACACTCGAATATACACCAAAGCAGGACTAGGGTATTACGCATCCTCGTCGCCCGAATCTGGGTAAATGATCGTTGTGCTGACTCTTAGACCCGCTCATTGCACAACCTCATGCCCGCCAACCATTGAAGGGATTCCAGTGATCCCACAGGTGTCGTTTCGTACCGACAGAGCCACCACGCTCGTGGGTGAGGGAGCGGGCGTAGGCGAGCGGTATCATACATGTCAGCTAGACTTTTTGGATGATGTGGCACATAATTAAATAAGGAAAGGGAGGGTATGGTATCATATCATGATACAAGTACTCCCTCCGTCTGAAAATAATTTTCATCAAAATGTACAAAAAAGGATGTATCTAGAACTGAAATATACTTTGATACTGCCCTTTACAACCAGCTTCTCCTTGTCCTGCGAGCCACGACGCGCGTGGGCGAGGGAGCGAGCGTAGGCGTAGTAAGCATGCTTCTCCTCGTCCTGCGACTCTGCGAGCCACCTCGCCCGTGGGCTGGGGAGAGGGCGTACTAAGAAAGCTTTGCCTCGTTCTGCGAGTTGATGGGACGGATCGAAGTAGCACAGAGCATCTCCAGTGTATAGACCCTTGCCTCTAAGGTAGGCCCCGCATGGTTTACCTCTTTTTCAATATAAGGCGTCAAGTCGCAATTTGTTTGCTCACCCGTGGTACACGATCCTCCATCAAGTGGACAACCAGTACATGTGTTAAATTACCATGTGGGCTGCCTTTTCATACGGAAATGAGCTCCACCATTTACCCACACGGGTGTGGTTGGGAAAGAGAGCTAGCGGAAAGATACAGGAGTACAGTACGTGCGTCGTGCATGCACCTCTTCTCTTCGTGCACGTCCCACACCTACGTGGGGGTGTGTGTGAGAGAGATACAAACCTAGAGAGATGGCGTGCGTCCGTGAGTGTTTTTTGTTAGGGGGGTGTTTGATTTCGAGAATGTATTTGTGGGAATATGTGTCAATGATATCTCAAACAAAAATATGACACATGCAATGTGTGTGAAATAGAGGCCTATCTATATCATATATAGAGGGGCGATCCACGAGAAGAGAGGGAGGGGTCATAGATATCGATAGAGTCGAAGAGAGGATCAAGTGTGTGGGTGCGAGATCGATGAAGAGAGTCATCGAATTTGTGTGTGTGCACATCAAAGATATAGGGCAACTGGCCTACCGGAACATCAGAGGGAAGAGGGCAAGGTTTTATGTGGCAGGGAGACATGACTAGAGCGCTCGATGTATTAGTGTGTGTGGGGGGTGGACGCAGAGACCTAACTAAAGATGTAGATCATCTTGTATATGTGTTGAGAAGGAGAGACCTAGCTACGTCTTGAGGGAGATCGGTCGACATCCATACATATGTGAAGGACGGGAAATAGGTTGGGAGACAGAGAGGTAGAGTGCCGGAGGGGCATCTAGACAAACTGACGGTACAACTGCAATATCAAAAAGAGTGGGGATGTGTTTCTGTGTGTGTTTATGCGTGATAGATACGTCGGGAGGCATGCATGGATGATGAAGGGGGGTCATATGTGTTTGGTAAGCAGACCTAACTAGATCGGTAGATCAATTCTTGTGTGTCACGGGAAGAGAGAGACATAACTAATGTGTTAGGTCGATCGGCGCACGGGGGAAACAAGTAATAAACGACCTAGATAACTATATGTATAGTGGGAGATCGGTCGGTGTACATCCAATTGTTAGAGGCAAATAAGGCCGAGAGAGATGGATAGAGAGAGAGAGGGATGGATCTAGGAGGTGGTGCGAGGGGCCTACTATATAGGGGCCGGGGGAGGAGTGTGCGATTGTGAGATCGATGAAAAGAGGGACGAGAGTTCACACGTGTGTGGGACCGTATGAGAGACCTGCATGACGCATGGTCCGAGAAAGGAGAAGATGGAAAGTGTGTGTGTATGTGGTAGGGAGACATTGCTATAGAGGTTTATCGATCGGTGTGTGTCGGAAAGAAGGAGTTGTGGAGATGATGGGAGAACAACATAAAGAAAATAAATGAATGTGCGTGATGGATAGAATGCTGCTGGAGGAGGCGAGGAGCGCGTGTGCATGCATGAGAGAAAGTTAGCGCTAGCTACAAAGTTTAAAGGATTGTGTGGTTGTAAGAGACTAACAAATATCATAATTCGATATGAAAGTGTATTCATATATTTGAATAAGAGATCATAGTGTTATAAACCTACGCATGCATGAATATAGCGGTGATACGTGTGATGTGGTTTTGGACATGTTATACTATAATGTGATATTGCGTGGCGTTTGTAACTCACAGCTAAATATTGAACAATCTAAACCATACTATTTATCAAACTATCTCACACAATTTTTTTCAATTTGTGATAACGTGTGGCGTTTTCAACTCACAACTAAATATCGAGCAATCTAAACCATACATTATGTGATATCGAACAATCTCATATTTTATTTGAATTCGTGATAATATGTACGTTTACAACACACAGCTAAATACTTGTAGGCGTAGGGGTGGGCACCATACATTATGTGATAAACACATTATACATATGAGACATGGTTTAGATTATGAAGATCTAGCTAGAGCTTGAAATGCACTGTGATTTGAAATCAACATAAAGTGGATTCAAAAAATCGAGTTCGTGTTCACATACTACACATAGTTCATATCTAACTCGACAGTAATCGTATAGCACACATAGTTCGTATCTAACTCGACAGTAATCGAGTTCGAGTTCATATAGTACACATAGTTCATATCTAACTCGACAATAATCATGTGGTGTGCTGTGAAGATAATGTACAAACGATGGTTTAACTTGACAATAATGATGATTGTAGATCATGTTAAATAGAGAAACAAATTCAAATAGTTTAACTTGACAACAATCATGATTGTAGATCTTATTGAAATAGAGAAATGAATTCAAATTTAGTTCATATTGTAGCCAGTAGTATACATTTGGAATGCCCTAAAATGTTCATTCGAGTAGGTTACATGCATTATACAAACATAACATGGATTCAAAGCATTGAATGGCATTTGTAGTAATTCAAACGACAAAACGAGACAAGACACTCTCTTGTGTTGTGCGAACTGATTTGGTAGCGTACAATTCTCCTGAAAATTAACACGCGCCTTGTTATCCCGAAATTTGAAGCTAACTCTTTGTCTCGTTGGGCTGGGAAAACTGCCTCCATCTTAACCCATGCATTGCCATCCCAAAATTACAACGCGCTCGAAATCTCCACCTCGTGCGAAATCCCGACACGCGAAATTCCAGTGATACCCCCTGAACCCAAAGAACCACCTAATTCAAATCGGTGGGGGTATTTTCATAACTTACCCCACAGTTCGGACAAGCGTGTCCCTAAGGCATGGTTCCCCCTCCCATCACCTCTGTCGCCCCAATTCGATCACGAAGGCCGCGAAAACCCACGACAACCCGCAAAGCCCCACACCCTCCACTGTTCGCCACCCAGCTGGAGCCTCTTGATCGATGATGCCGTCCACCGCAACACCTCGACCTCCCTCATCCACCGCAGCGGATGAGGATCCGTCATCGGTGTCATTGTCCCGTCAGTTCAGCCACCCCGTCTTCCACCTCCAAGGAGCTTCCCCGATGTTCCCCTCGTCTTTCGCACCACCTCCATTCCCACACCGCCGTCTTCACCTGCACCATCGGAAGAGCAGCATCATCGCCGATTCCTCGGATGAAGCTAAGGCCTAATCGGCGCCACTAAAGAGGTTCTAAACTAATCGTTGTATTTTCTTCTTGCTTCGATCTCACAGTGCTGGTGGCGCTCGGTCCCGAGCCGCCATGGCGCAGCTCCATCTACGGTGGCGTCGCCGGCCACTTCCTTTACGGTGTCGCTCCCTCGACGGCGACGTCCACATCAGTCAGAGCTGTTGCAGCTTTGGCTCTCTCTCGTGCTGCTTCTTTGCTCTTGCTCTCCGGTCCCCTGCTTTGTCGGCTCTTGCTCTTTCTCGTGTTGCTGCTCTTGCTCTTGCTCTTGCTTGCTTTGCTGCTCTAGTCTTCCTCGCACTGCTGCTGCACGAGCAGCAGATCCTGCTCTCGCTCGAGGGCTCGAGCCCCTGCAACTGCTACCATAGATGCAGCTAGACGACAAGCTGCCCCGGATCTCGCACGCGCTCCTGCTCCGGGCGCTGCTGCTGCTACTGCTTTTTTGCTACTACTGCGTTTAGTTTCGACAGTAAAATTGAGTTTCGATAGCAAAATTTTGTTTCGACAGTAAAATTCAGTTTTGACAGTTATGTTCAGAGATGAGCGGCTGGTGTATTTTACATCTAGCACTTTCTGGTTATGTATTTTACATCATCTATTGGAGATGCTATTAGAATTCCACTCAGGTTAACGTTGTCTCTCTTGTCCTGCTTCAGCGTCGCCATCGTACAACTCATCGGAGCTGCTCCAACGACGAAACCCTCCATCACAGCCGAGCAGTACCCTTGGCTCCATCTCCACGCGCCTAAGATCTTCCCCTCCTCCGACTGCCACATTAGCTGCAGCATCCTCAACGACCAACCCAATGATGCTGAGATCGACATGGCTTCCCCAAAGAGGTTGTACACTTGCATCATCACTTTTTTACTCTCATTTCATATATATTGTCCATTGAGCACACGTAGTAACGTGGAATACGATTAGTTTCTCCCATATAACAAGCAGTGAGGTACCAGGAAACCTAGCTATCCGTGGTGGACTCTCTTGAAAGCCATCATTATTTATTCCTGCGCATTTGAGCTATGCATTTCTAGATGGGCCTGGGGGTTGAGCTAGTAGGGCAGTGGCCTGGGTCCAAAGTAGTTGAAGTAGCACAAAAACAATGTTGGAGTGTAGGCTTTTCCCTGTTCAAGCCTGCCTACTAGAGTCGTAAGTGCTTGAAAGGAAAAATGTAAGAAAAATATAGGAATTGGAAAGTTACCTATGGTACTACTATTCATGCATTTGGTTCAAAGGAATGGAGCAAGGGAAAGCTGTTGGATTTGTTCCTTTAGTGTCTCCTTGATAGAAAAACTGTAGGAATTATAATATCCACTTGGCCTCCTTTTCGAAATCCTATTTATTAAGCACAAGACTATGAGATCGTAGCATATTAGCATTACAACTATACATTTTCTTGTGGTTTGACTTAATTTCACCATGCTTCTTTGCATTCTTATGATCTTCCAATTCTTGTGAACCAAACACCCAGATTGACAAAAATCTTGTGTTTTTAAATTCTCTGTTTTGCACGTGCATTCCGATCCTATTCCTGTGTATTTGCTATCCCTCCATTATTAGAATCGTCCAATTCAAACAAGCTCTTACAAAATTATTTCTGTTACAGATATGTGTCAAAGAAAACCTTGTGTGATTTGTCCCGCCCCTACTACGTTGTGGTCCACCCTAGCTCAGCTGCTCCAACGACGGAAGGGTTCACCACAGCAGGGATCCGCCCTCCAGACTATCTTTCGGAGCCTCATATCTTCTTCCCTGCCGCCGACAGCCACGACAACTGCATTGCCATCATCAACTGAGCAGAGGACCTTGAGGACTACACGGGTCGGCAAGAGAGGTCACACTCTTTCGTGCCTACTTACGTTATGCATCGCTTAACATGACGACATGCTCATTTATTGTCCTGTTCACCGATTAGACTCCGAGTTATGTCCAAACTAATGCTTAAACTTGAGTTATTAAATGGTTGTGGGGTACATATTGGGGCAGCAATCAATACTATCGGTCTACTATCTGATTAATCTCGGGTGTCTACTGTGAGTTTCATGTTGGGTGGAAACAAACATTACAGGAGCCATTATCTATATTTTTTAACTGATGCTATTATCTGACTGCTATCGTTAGTTTTGGGTCTATCCATAGTATGCACTCCTTACATAATCTCACTATGTTTTATTCCTATGCATGTCAGTTATTGTACACAATGGTACTGAACATGTAGAGCAAAAGAGACGAGCCTTGCATGTCAATAAAATTTCATGCAAACATCGCTCCATGGTGGGCGGAAAAGCAACCCCCCTCCCCCATTCTGGACTGTAATCAAGAGGAAGATAACTGTTCAGAGGGGGATTCAGAGGTAGCAGTCCACTCCTATTTAATCCCTCTGGTATTTTGCTCTAACTTGGCATGCTGATGTTGGTCATATCATGCATATGGTGCCTTGCATTGCTTACTTTACACATAAAATATGTCATCTGCATAGTTTAGACATGTATTATGTGAAGACCATCTATTTACTTTCTATATCACATATGTGAATCATGCAATGCCATCTTGTGTAGCTAGGCATCATATATGTGAATTTTGCAATGCCATCTTGGTTAGCCAGTCATCTTATATGTGAATTATATCATGCCATAATTTTTTATTACGTAATAAATTTGTCAACAATGTTAGTACAATCAATTACTCTTCATGTGCATCAGCCATTCAAAATGGTCATGGAAAAATCTGGAGTGAAAACAAGGTCTTCACAGCAAACAATGCTATCTGACAAGTCCATGTCTTGCTGGTAACGGATAGCCCTCAGAGGAGCATTCAGAGACAGATGACGAGTCCTATTCCCCCACAAGGTACATACTCTAACTTGGCAGGGTTATATTGCTCATATCGTGCATATGGTGTCTTGCATTGCCATGTTATTTCCTTAGTTGAAACATGCTTTGTGTGAATGCCACCTGTTTAGTGTCTAGATACCATATATGTGAATTCTGCAATACCATGTTGTTGCAAGACATTATATATGTGAATTATGCAATGCTATCTTGTCCCAAGGCATTATATATGTGAATTATGCAATGCCATGCAGTTTAGCCAAGCATCATATATGTGAATTATTGTCACACCCTGCATTTTGTAACATGTTATTTGCATCAATGAAGCATAGAAATTTGGACCAGCAATATTTTTTGGCATCATTTGGCTTTTATTTGGAGTTGAGTTTTTCTTCATATGCTTTTCATGTGCTCATTAAAGTCAACTATTACCTCTTGTAGAATTCATCTCCATACCTAAAACTTCTGCCCAATGATCATGCCAAGTGTTATATAGCAGTATAGTATTTTCCTATAAAATAAATTTGGCCAAAATGTATTTTTAAAATTTAGTATTCCAAAAACCCCTGAATTGAGGTTTGCACTGCAAGTGCTTGATTAAGGGTGAGAAAATTATTTCAAAAAGTGTATTTGAGACCTAGTAGTCATAGGACTCCCAGAAACAACAAAAGTATAATTTTAAAAGTTATTTTCCTATTTTATTTAAAAGCTTTTTCTTAAGGCTAGAAATGATCTTTAATAGGGAAAATTATTTAAGTATTTCTAAAATATTTGCCAAAATTCAGGGAGACTCATAGGACATATATTGTCCATATATAAGAGTTTCAACACTTGGTCATGTTCAAAATATTGGGCTAATCCCTCCAAAACCCTTTCTGGATATTTCAAGCTTTTGAAATATTTACAAAGGAAATATTCTCCAAAAATTCCAGGGAAATTCTATCATGTCATATATGACATATTTGATGATCTTGCCAAGCCCCATGCCTTGGGAAGCAAGAAAACATCCTCAAAACCCTTCATAACCATTCTGTCCATATTTGAAGTTTGAGAAACTTTACATTGCCAAACTTGTCCAAATGCTCTCAAACTTGGTGCACATGCTAGAATGGCCTAATAAGGCATCTAGACCAAATGGCACTAGATTTGGAGTGGGGCAACTTGATCAGAATACCCCAAAACCCTTTCTGTTCAAATGCAAATTTGAACAACTTTACATTACCAACTTTTTACCTGGAGCTTCAAACTTTGTGGGCATGATCAGTACCCCAAATGATGAAACTACACCAGGTGGTGCATCAAGGGTAGATGGTTAGCCTAACTTAAACAAGATGAAGCCAATTCTGTTGATTTCTAGGGTTCACCAAAGTTACATTGGCTAGTTTCTTCAAATAAGCCCAAATTTGGTGAAACACCCTATTTTCATATGAAATTCAATCCTGTTAAGTGCCATGGCAAGTGGAAATCATTTGCTTGTTCAAAACTTGATCAAACACCTTCTGCCTTTTTACTAAAACTACCATCTTGACAAGTTTTACTATTTACTTTTGCCCCAACTTTCTACCACAGCTTCATCTAGTTACTATCTACCTCCAGTAACTTCCCCATGTCCACAGCTCCATGATTGAGGGGTGAAAACCCTAGTTCACCTTGCTGGACAGCCAAAATTCACCAAGTTACCAGCTTCACCTCTCTCTCCTTGATCATCCAGAGCATCCAAGGCCACACCGGAGTTGTTTATGTTGCCCTGGACCCCCCAGACACGGCCGACACACCCAGAGGGCCAATGGCATGCCATGGCATGCGATAAGGCCGCTCTAGAGCGCGCTACAGTGTGCACCCGCACTGTAGCTTCGCCCAATCCAGCGCAACCGACCACCTCGAGCTCTCCCCTCGCGCCTACCGATGCTCCTCGACGTCTGCGACCCTCCCCGGCGCTATCCCCCTCCTCTCTCTCCCTCCAGTGGCCGCCTTCGCACGTGCGCTGGCCGCCCGCAGCATCCACTCGCCGGCCTCACACGCGCACGCTGTCTGGAGCCTTTCCCGCTCCTCCTCCCCCCTCTACTAGGCATAGAACACGTCCACGATCATCCTCGACTCGAACACAAGCACCAGCACGGCCTCTGGCCTCGCCCGTGACCTCGCCGGCGCACGAGTCCACGGTGGACCATGGGCTCGGCTATATAAGCACGCCCGAGCCTCTCCAACGGCACCAACAGCCTCCCCTCACCCCCAGTAGCCCTCCAGCAGCACTCGTTCATCCCCAGAGAGCCTCTGTGCTCGGGATCGACTGGAGCTCCGCCTCGTCGGGCAGCCGGAGATCTCGAGGTACAGGCCCTCTCCGCCCTTTCTCTCGCTCGATTTGGAACCACCGCACCTCACTGATGCATTCCCCTCACTTTTCCCCTTCTGCAGCTGCCGGAATCGAGCTAGCCAGCAACCTCCCGACGACCCTCCGCCGTCCCACCTCACCGCCGACGAACCAGACCTCTCCGGTGGGTCGCACAACCACCACTGGAACGGCGACTCGTTGCTGAGCCCGTTCCTGCCCTCCGTTTGCCCCGCCGTGCCCGGAATCGCCGCCGGTGAGCTCGCCGTCGCGTTGGCCGCAAGGTTGAAGATGACAGGCGGGCCCCGCCTGTCATCCTCACCGCCCTCTCTCTCCCCTCGCAGCCGCTGACCACCGGGCCCCGCCCGTCAGGTTTGAAAACCTGGCGTGCGCGCGCTGGCCCCCGTGCGGCTGGGCTGTTAGCCCTGGGCCGTGCACTGTGGCCATTCTGGCCCAGTAGCACAGGGCCATTTCTTCTTTTTCTTTTCTGTAAAATTTCAAATAATTTTACAGAAATAAATACATGTCCAAATAAATTAATTCCAACTCCTAAAATCTTGTAATATTCCAACCTATTTAATGGTGTCACTTTCACACATATCCATGAAACTTTTCTGTTCTGTTCAAATTTAAATTCAAATTTGAGCATTAAAACTCATGTTCAAAAATCCTTAGATTCCATTCTGTAACTCCAAAACTCCAACTAAGAATTTTTGCCATCTTTCCCTCTAGTATTTAACAAAAATAAGTTGACATTTTTCTGAGCACTTTGATTTTTCTGTTTTTATTGTGGTCTTATTTTCCCGTTGATATTTTGCGACGTATATATACCGTATTTGACGAAGTTGCTGAAGAAGAAGGTGGAGAAGGATTTGAAGACTTTGAAGACCAAGCCAATCCAGGCAAGCAGCCCTTTGACCATGATACACTTGTGTTCTTTGGAACCCGTTTGTTTCCGATGCATGATAATGAGAGTTATGGTGGTGACCTAGTTATGAACCACCACATGATGCATGTTTCTCTCATGATCTTGCTAGGTGCTAGATGACATGCAAATGGTTAGTAGTGATGCTTAGTGATGCATGTGAGTCATGAAACCTTTGTGGTTGAAATCTTTTCATAAACCCCATCGGGTGCCCCTAATGCCCGAGGGTGATGTTGAGTTGGTCATCACTTGAGGAAGAAGTGATGTGCCGGTATAAATCTTGTGCATGAGTGAAATGATGGATTAGATTTATGTGTGACTACCGTCCCAACCAAACATGTGCAACCACTCTACCCCTTGTGGGACGGGGCGTTATTAAATACTTAGGTCGATACTAGCATGGTGCCCGCATTACTAGTGACGGGAAGACTTGGGGTATTTCCCGGGACGGGATCGTGCTTGGATAAGACGGCCATGACTGTTTTTACAGGGCACCGGACACACCGTTGGTCCCTTCGGGTACGTGTGACATTGAAATTAGTGCAAGTCCCGTGATATATTGTTTGTACTCGAGGGCCGTGTACCAACGAGTGGACTCTATGTTAGTGTCGTCTAAGGAAAGATAATGACCGGGTGCTTCCCCCGAGTACTTGAGGTACTGCGGGATCGTGGGTGACACGAAAGCTTCCCGGATCTTGTGGGTAAAGTGCGCAACCTCTGCAGAGTGTAAAACTATTCGAATAGCCATGTCCACGGTCATGGACAGTTGGGTGGTGCTACTTAAACTATGTCCAGAATTTTACTACATCGGTGAAAGTATGTGTGTGTGATGAGTAAAGGTGGAGACTTGACTCGTTGAGCTGAATCATATTCATGTTGATATCGGTAACCTGTCTTTGAGGTTACGTAAGTTTATTGATGCATACACTTGATGGTAGAATATTTATTCTAGCCCATTGCTAGATTGCTCATTACTGTTCAATTGCATTTGTTACTTTGAACCAAATCATGGGTTGCTTGCGAGTACATTCAAAGTACTCAATGGCTTGCCACTAGTTATTTAATTGGCCAGGCATGGAGGAACAAGAATTTGAAGAAGAGTTCTTTGGAGACGAACATGCGAACTAGGACGCTATCCCAGTCAGAATGCCTGTAGGGTTAAGGCAGATGGCATGGGTTCTACCTATCATCGAAGACTTCCGCTATTTGAGTTATTTTCTATTCAGCCCTTGAGGCTTTATCTATGTAAGACTTGGCCATAATGGCCTTAATTTGTGTAAGACGGTATGTATGGATGTAAGACTCTTGTTGTTCAGCTTCTGTGTGTTCAGTGAGCATTGATCTCTGGGATCACTATACACGTGCATTCGGTGATCTCGACTTCTAAGTCGGGGTCCCCAGAATTATATCATGCCATCCTTTTTTTGTATTACGTATTCCATTTTCCGACAATGTTTGTATATTCAACTACTCTTGTGCATCAGCCATTTGAATTGGTGATGCAAAAATCTTGAGTGAACACAAGGTCCTCAGAGCGGACAATGCTACCTGTTGAAGCAGATATCTTGATGGTTACAGATAGCTCCTCAAAGGAGGATTCTGAGACAGATGACTAGTCCTATTTCCCCCTTGAGGTGTATGGTCAAACTTGGCAGGGTTATATTACTCTTATCATGCATATGTTGTCTTGCAATGCTTAGTTGGCACATCATATATGCGATTGCCCTATGCTCACTTGCTTAGTATATAAATCATATAGTTGAATTATATCATGCCATGATGTTTACATAGAGAACATGTATCTAAATAATGGCATGCCAACCCATTTTATAAAGAAATAATATAGTTATATCATCAGATCCTATTTACATAGTCATCATGTTTTGAATTATGTCATTCTATCAGTGAATTATATCATGCCATCATGTTTCCATCGACGGCTTGTATGTAAATTATGGCATGCCAACCACTTTAATAGACACATTGTATAGTTATATAATGTCGTCCGTCTACATAGTCATCATTTTTTGAAGTATGTCATTCTATCATGTTTAGTTAGCCATCATATATGTGAATTTGTGTCATGCTATCCTGTTTAATTAGCTATCATATATGTGAAATTGTTTCATGCTATCCTGTTTGGTTTTACAATATAAATATGAATTATTGCATGCCCTATTTTCTTCCCTATTATCTATTGCACATGTCTATCATACAATGTATGTACATTCAATTACTTTTCTTGTTTATCAGCCATTTGAATTGGAGAAGGTGATGGCGGTATCTATGGGAGTAAAAACACGGTCTTCAGAAAAGATCGTGCAACCCGTTGATGTAGATAGAACCACAGTTGTACTTGCCCAAGAACCAGCTCCACCACACATAACCCAGACTCACGCAGATTGTGCCCCTACCCGGTTGGACAGAGAACTAGCTACACCCCTTCTAACCCCAACCCTAGCATACAATAACCCAGTTCCAGTTGACGCAGCACCGTCTCCACCACAAAGCACCCAAACACGAGAAGTTAGTAAGGCAAGTGCAACGCCCAAAGCACGAGGACCACCACTCCGAACCCCAAGTCAACGCTTAAAGCAGAAGAAGAATTTTCCTCAGGTCAGGTTCCGTAGCTATGGTTCATACTCCTTTGCTCTAGCATCATTGTATTTACTCATACCAACTAATTTCAAATCTCAAGGATGCTTATATTCTTACTATGCTGCTTCGTCTCAAACAAATATGATTTGAACTGTCTCTATCTTGATTTGACAAAATAAACTAGAATGATATAGCCCATATAGTGACCATACTACATAGATAAATGTTTTTTTCATGTTGTCATCTTGTCCACCTTACAACCGAACTGGATTACCAAAATGACTTTCATATACAACATGGTAAACCTGTGACGTGTCTGCTTGTTCCTCTTGTATAATGCCGACAAAATATTGGAGAACAACACCCATTATGCAATGGTAGAGAAAGTAATGCAGGTAAGGTTCAAGATAGTGAGACAACCCTGTTGGTCTCCAAGAAAGCTGATAAGAACTATCTTGTAGACAGTGAGACAACCCCAAAGTCATGCGTTGATGTAGTGTTTGAGTTACTGGCCACTAATGCTGGCACAAGCTCTTCGAACTCGCTGCCTGTAACAGTTCAACTATTTGAGTCTTAACTTCAAGTTGAAAGACATCGACCGGATGTGCTGCGACAGGAAGCCGAAGGACTGAGGAAGTCCCTGCAGAATTCTGATGCGTACTTTCTGGTGCAATAGCAAGTGCTGGAAGATTTAAGCGCCAAACAAGAGAAAGCTAATAAGCTCGCTAAGTGTCTTGCCAGCATGGTGGATACCCAGGATATTGTTTCTTGAGCTCTTGTGAAGTTGTTTCAGTTTTGGACTTGTTTTGCTGCGGCGTTTATTTGCATTGGTCGCCAACTTTGATAACCATTGTATGTAATATGCTGCTTTGTTCCCCATATTTACACTGGTGGCGAACTTTGATGCACAATGGTTGTAATATGCGTAATAGTCGTAATAGCCTAGTGTATGTTGCTTGCTTATTTATTTCCTTGTTGTCTTGTTTATTTGTTTCCTTATTGTCAGTGCAGTTTTTTCCGTGGTTTGCTAGTGGCCGCAACAGCCTATTTTTTTAACATTAGGCCACAATAACCATGGGAAACATACAGATCGTTGTCACCATGGCCTTCTACGAGCGTTAGAATCAATGGGCCTTCTACGGGACATATGATCCATTGGCCAAACATGGGCCAATAACGGACCACATTATGGGCCGGAAAGGGGCTAGAGTGGTAGTCGTCTGTTCATGGGCCGACCATAATGGGCCTTTAATAGGCTGACGAGTATAACATGCTTAATTCTATCGACTGGCATAATGGGTCATTAATGGGCATATTTTATGATGCTATGAAACGGCCCAACGGATTAACGGGCCACAAATGGGCCGACATTAAACACGGGCTGAATTTGGCCAACAAGCGAAAAAGGCCCGTAACGGACCATAAGCAACCGAATACTACAAATCAGCCCAAAAATGATAGAGGCAAAGGTGTCCCGTCTTTCGATGAGATGGTGGCTATCGTTTTGGAGGAAGTCCACTTTGACGATCCGACTACGAACATGCGAGGACGTCGCGCCTTAGCAATCGCTAAACCAACTCCGAGAGGTTATTGACCACGTCGGAGCACGATCAACCTGACCACGAAGGTATGTTTCCTGCAGGCAAATGAAGAACAAGCAAGAAACTGAGATTGCAATCTGGATATTGCGAATTCAAGAGGAAATCTTTATTTATCAAGTGGGGTTCTGTGACGTCTTTGTCTGGTCGTTGAACACAAACGAAGTACGCGAAGTTGTAGCTATGGCGAAACTTTAATCTAAACAAAACCCAAAGTCTAAACGACGCCCTAAGGGCTGTATATATGGGGGAAAGAGGGGGGAATTTCGTGGCCCTTGGTGGAGGGGTCTGAAACCAACCCCAACTCTTGTTTCCCCACACATACGGACTCTAAAAACAGCCTATACTCAAGTATTTCGAAATTACATGGGCCTGGCCCAATAATAAGGTGACACAGCACCTATAATAGCCTCTAGACGAAATTTATGAAGTGGCATCTTCTATATTTCATCCAAGGCTTCTCCCACTCATTATGGTGGCTTCAAAGTCCTGAAATCATCAATTGTAACTCCATTCTTGTTCCCCTTGCGCATGCCATCATCTCCATGCTTGATCTTGCTCCAATGTTCATCCTTCTTGTCCAGGCTAGGCCCTTCATTTGTAAGCAAGACAAATGTATCCAATTTAGGCAACATCATATTCTCATGAACATTAGAATCATTACGAAGAAACGAAAGTACCTGGTAATTTAATTGGCGTGCGCGAGCTCTAGTAATTGGTCCTGTATATGTGTCAGTTGGAGCTGGGGGAGTAACCTTGTTAGTGATGTCCTCATCAAAGAATAAATGGGCCCTTAAAACGCTGAAAGATAGCATTGGCCGGGAATGTCCCAATGGAGTAACGGGACGTTAACGGGTATGAAGCGATATACTATTCATTCTAGGCTAGTTTCAGTGCGGGCCATTAATGGACCAAGAGTTACAAAGGGCCTCATACAGGCCGAAAGATGTCACGGGTCGTACATGGGCCGGAAGTTACAACAGGCTTGAATCATATTGGACGGCCCACATGAAGCTAGTGGGCCGATTTGGGAAAGGCCATAATGGTCCTGGAGTTATCGGGCCTAAATGGGCTATATGCGAATAGGCCGTTAGCAAGCTTTCGATGGGCTGGCCCATTATCCTTTGACAAGTTAAAATGGCCGGCCTTTTGACCTGAATGGGCCATTGGTGGGCCGTGCCACGTGTCCACGTATCACTGGCGCCTCCTGTCTATTGGTTGGTTGACATTTGTCCACACGTGGAGCTGACACGTGGTTACTTCGGCCAATGAGAATTTTACATGTGGAAAATTCCCATTGGTCCTCGTTGTTAGCGGGTTATCGGATACAAAACCGGACCTGATAGCTTAACGGCGACCCGTTACGGTGGATGCCACATGTCGGTTACCCTTGAAGAAATCACTTCCATGACGCGTCGTTTATCATCATGGAATGTACACTTCCGAGATGATAATTTTGGTATTGTCACGGAACACTTCTACGACAACACAGGTATGACTATCTTTATTCTGTCCTAAAATCATCATGGATGTATATGCATGACAGAACGTGAACTACTGTAACAAACACAAATTATCATGGAAGTGTATTTTAGTGTGTGCCCCCTCCCCTTGTCCCATGAGGCCCCCAACACTTGCTGGGCCCCCACGAAACACCTTTTGGTCATGCTGGTCACCACCCGGTACCCCCGGAACAAATCCGGACTCCAATACCCTTCGTCGAATATATCAATCTTCGCCCCCAAACCATTCCGGAGTTCCTCGTCATGTCCGAGATCTCATCCAGGACTCTGAACAACCTTCCGTAACCACCATAATGACTCAACTATACTTATATCGTCACCAAACGCTAAGTGTGTAAACCCTGTGGGTTCGAGAACTATGCATACATGACCAAGACACCTCTATGGTTAATAACCAATATCGGAACCTGGATGTCCATATTGGTTCCCACATATTCTACGAAGATCTTACCAATCGAACCTCAATGTCAAGGACTCAGCTAATCCCGTATGCAGTTCCCTTTGTCTATCGGTATGTTACTTGCCCAAGATTTGATCAGCGGTATCTCCATACCTAGTTCAACATCACTACTGGAAAGTATCTTTACTCGTTCTGTAATACAAGATCCCACAACTAACTCCTTAGTCACATTGCTTGCAAGCTTCTTGTTATGTTGGATTAACGAGAGGGCCCAGAGATACCTCTCCGTCACATAGAGTGACAAATCCCAGTCTTGATCCATGCCAACTGAACAGACACCCTCGGAGATACCTGTAGAACACCTTTATAGTCACCCGGTTATGTCGCGACATTTGGTACACACTAGGTACTCCTCCGATGTCAGTGAGTTGCATGATCTCATGGTCATAGGAACACATACTTGACATGCAGAAATGATAGCAATAAACTTGACACGATCATATGGTACATTTATAGTTTGGGCCTTGTCCATCACATCATTCCCCTAATGATGTGACCCCGTTATCAAATGAAAACTCATGTCTATGGCTAGGGAACCATAGCCATCTTTGATCAACGAGCCAGTCTAGTATAGGCTAACAAGGGACATGTTGTTGCCTATGTATCCACACATGTATATGAGTTTCCAATCAATACAATTCTAGCATGGATAATAAACGATTATCATGAACAAGGAATTATGAAAATAACTAATTTTTTATTACCTCTAGGGAATATGTCAACAGTCTCACACTTCCACTAGAGTCAAAAATCTAGTTCACATCACCATGTGATTAAGACCCAATCAGTTCTAGGGTTTGATCAAGTTATGCTTGTGAGAGAGGTTTTAGTCAACGGGTCTGCAACATTCAGATCCACGTGTACTTCACAAATCTCCATCTCACATTTTAGATGCATCTACCACGCTCTACTTGGAGCTATTCCAAATGGCCGCTCCACTATATGTATCCGGTTTGCTACTGAGACTCATCCGGATTGGTGTTAAAGCTTGCATCGACGTAACCCTTCACGCCGAACTCTTTCTCACCTCCATAACCGAGAAATATTTCCTCATTCCTCCAAGGATAATTTTGATCGTTGTCCCGTGATCCACTCATGTATCACTTTTGTACCCCGTTGCCAGACACGTGGCAAGACACACATCAGGTGCGGCACACAGCATGGCGTACTGTATAGAGCCTATGGCTAAGGCATACGGGATGACCTTCGTCCTTCCTATTTCTTCTGCCATGGTCAAGCATTTAGTCTTACTCAACTTCACACCTTACAACTCAGGCAAGAGCTCCTTCTTTGATTGATCAATTTTGAACTCCTTCAAAATCTTGTCAAGGTAATGTGCTCTGTGAAAGTATTGTCACGCGCCTTGATCCATCTCTATAGATCTTGATGCCCAATATGTAAGCAACCTTGCCTAGGTCTTCCTTTCAAAAACTCCTTTCAAACAACCCTTTATGCTTTCCAGAAATTCTACATCATTTCCAATCAACAATATTTCATCCACATATACTTATCAGAAATGTTATAGTGCTCCCACTCACTTTCTTGCAAATTCAAGTTTCTTGGAAAATTTGTATAAACCCAAAAGCCTTGATAACCTCATCAAAGCGTATATTCCAACTCCGAGAAGCTTTCTCAAGTCCATAGAAGGATTGCTGGAGCTTGCACACTTTGTCAGCACTCTCTGGATTGCCAAAACCTTCCGGTTGCAACATATACAACTCTTCCTTAAGGAAACCGTTAAGGAACGTTGTTTTCACATCCATCTGCCATATTTCATAATCGAAAAATGCATCTATTGCAAACATGATTCTGACGGACTTAAGCATCGCTGCAGGTGACAAAGTCTCATTGAAGTCAACTCCTTGAACTTAGGAAAACCCCTTTGCCACAAGTCAAGATTTATAGACGGTGACATTACCGTCCGCGTCTGCCTTCTTCTAGAAGATCCATTTATTCTGAATGGCCTTTCGCCCTTCAGGTAATACTTCCAAAGTCCATACTTTGTTTTCATACATGGATCCCATCTCGGATTTCATGGCCTCTAACCGTTCGCCAGAATCCGGGCCAATCATCGCTTCTCCATATCTCATAGGTTCATCGTTGTCCAATAACATGACCTCTAAGACAGGGTTACCGTACCACTTACGAGAAGTACATATTCTTGTCGACCTACGAGGTTCGATAGTAAATTGATCCGACACTTCATGATCACTATCATTAGCTGCCTCTTCAACTGATGTAGGTGCCATAGAAACATCTTTCTGCATTACGCTAATATCTTGTTGAAGTAAAGGTTCAATAACCTCATCCAGTTCTATCTTCCTCCCACTCAATTGTTTCGAGAGAAACTCTTTCTCGAAAAAGGACCCATTCTTAGCGACAAACACTTTGCCCTTGGATCTGAGATAGAAGTTATACCCAACCGTCTCCTTTAGGTATCCTATGAAGATGCATTTGTCCGCTTTGGGTTCGAGCTTATCAGGCTGAAGCCTTTTCACATAAGGGCCGCAGCCCCAAACCTTAAGAAACGACAACTTAGGTTTCTTACCAAACCACAGTTCATACGGTGTCATATCTATGGATTTAGATGGTGCCGTATTTAAAGTGAATGTGTCTGTCTCTAACACATAACCCCAAAACGAGAGTGGCAGACCGGCAAGATACATCATAGAATGCACCGTATCCAATTAGGTACGATTACAACGTTCGGACACACCATTACGTTGTGGTATTCCAGGTGGCGTCAACTGTGAAGCAATTCCAGAGTGTCTTAAGTGAATCCCAAAGTCATAAATCAGATATTCTCCCCTTCGATCGGATCGTAGGAATTTAATCTTCTTGTTACGATGATTCTCAACTTCACTCAGAAATTGCTCGAACTTTTCAAACATTTTAGACTTATGCTTGATTAAGTATATATACCCATATATACTCAAAACATCGAGGAAATAACGATGTCCACCGCGCGCTTCAACACTCATCGGATCGCACACATCAGTATGTATGATATCCGACAAGTCACTTGCTCGTTCCATTGTACCAGAAAACGGGGTTTTAGTCATCTTTCCCATAAGGCATGGTTCACATGTGTCAAGTGTTTCAAAATCAACTGATTCCAAAATTCTATTAGCATGGAGATTCTTCATGCCCTTTACACCAATATGACTTAATCAGCAGTGCCACAAATATGTGGAACTATCATTATTAGACACCCCGAGACCGACGTGCCATGTGTCTTCCAGTTATTTGATATCGTTGCCATGTCATCTGCTTGCGTGTTGTACTTTGCCATGTCATCACGTGCATTGCATCCTCATGTTTTCAAAACGTGCATCCGTCCAAGTCCGTTGTCCTTTCCATTGTCCGTTCTGAGCGCAGACACATTTGCACGTGCTCGCGGCACCTCTGAAACCTTGTTTTGTAAGTGGCCTAAAAATGTTCTTGTAACGGGGTGAAAGTTAGAGAGCGGTCTTATTATATTGTAGGTAGACCGCCTACCAAATTTCGTCACATTCGGAGCTCGTTTGATAGCCCAACCGTTAAACGTATAGCGGCACTATCGTCGGATAAAACATCGGACGTTTCGGTCTCCGAAATGCTGTGACAGGCTGCACTTCTCTCCTCTCCTCTCAGCCCTTCTAGCCAACCTACACTACCCCTCCGTTACGCACCGTCTGATCGGGATCTAATGGTCCGAAAACGGCCTCCAAAGCCCCCTCCTAGCCCCACGTCTATAAATAGACAGCCAACCCTACCTATTTTGGACGAAACCCTAGCTCCTCCTTGAATTCTGTGCCGCCCACTCCTCCTCCACCACATGGCGCCGCCGAAGCCCTCCTCCCAGCCGCGTGGGCCCGCGAGTCCATCCGAGGCCCGCTTGGCCCAGATCCCGCCCGTGAGCCAGCCGAACCGCCGCCATACTCTATCAAGGCCCGAAGCTCCTGCTCGCCCCCCTAGCCGCCGGCCACCGGAGTCCTCGCCGCCGGTGACCAGGCGCCGCCTCCTGCCCCGAGCCCACGCTCCCCGCGCACGATCTCTCCCCTTCACCGCCGTCCCAGAGATCCACCGCCGCCCGAGTCCACAACCGCCACCGCCGCAGATCCCGCCGCCCTAGGAGCCCGCCGTCATCCTCATCTTGCCACGCCGCCGCCGGGAATGGATCCGGCCGCTCCAGATCCATCCGGATCCGGCCGGTCCCCGCCCCGCCTCGCCTCAGCTCTGCCCAGCTCGCCAGAGCCGAGCCAAGCCAGCGCCGCCGCCATGGCTTCGTCCGCTCGGGAACGAGGACGAGCCCCGCGCGCCACCGCCCCGTGGGCCCCTCGCCGGCCATGTGGGCCACGGCCTCGCCCCGGCCCAGCTGCAGCTCGCGACCCCGACGGGACGCCTCCTCTATCTCATGGGCCTCGGCCTACAGTGGTAATCCCAGCGGCTCTCTCGCTTTTCCATATGAGACGCCATGTGCGTAGAATAGTTATCTTGTTTTTTTCCAGAAAAATCGCCTAAGTCCATGAGATCTAACATTATGAGTGCATCTTCATCATATTGTAATTTTGTGCTCGTTGCTCCATTTTGCATGAATGATATGTCCAAAAGTTCCTCTCAAAGATCTCTACATGTTAGTTGCATTTTCATGCATGTTACTTTTAATCTTGATGCCTTAATCTTCGTTGCAAAACTGCTATGTGATGTTATTGTCAAGTCCTTGTTGTCTGTCAACAATATGTATGCATGTTTAACATGGTGCATGTTGGTCAAAATGGAGTGTATGATATCTCAAAATGGTCATGGTGAAGTGCTCTACATGATGGTTGTTGTTGCATTCATGTTAGGTGCCATATTGCCATGTTTATCTCTGTTGCAAAAGTGCATGTGGCTGTTAAGTGCTGAAAACTGTTATGAGATGTTGATTTGTCTTTTTCATATCTTTATGTGTGATTTTTGTTTCAGCTACATGTCAATATGTTTTAGAAGCACAATCATGCCATCTTTGTTGTGGTGAAATCCACTTTTCATGGTATGCCTTGTGCTAAGTGGAACAAGCTTGCAAAGTGGCCTACTCGTTGTTGTTGTTTCCTGAGACTTGTTGAAAAACTGCTAAGTCTGAAACTGTTATATCCTGATGCCATGTTTGCTTGATGCCCCACTCAAATCCATGAGTGTTTTGGATTGTCCAATGACCATGTATTCATGTCCATGTTATTCTCTATCCATCCATGCCCTTGTTTGCATTTATGACCTGCTGTAGCTTGTTGTTTTCTTGCTCTCAACTTGCTATGAAATGTTTCTGTCAGCCTCTTATAAATAAGTTCACGTTTTCCATGTGAATAGCTAGTGTTCTATACATGATATGGCCATATTCTTACCATGAGTAGCTTCATAAACATGTCTTCTTGCTGTTGGTTATATTCTCATGCCATGATATGCTTTGATACGAGTTGCACAAGCTTGCAAACATGCCTACTTGTCGTTGTTGCTGCCATGTTTAGTTTATTTCACTAAGTCCGTGAATGTGTTATCTTTTGCAATCTTGCCATGATGTTTTGAGCATGTTCTAGTGGTGTTTAGTAGTAGCTCAGTGATCATGCTTATAGTGCTTGCCATGTACATGCTTGCCATGCCCTTTGTTGCCATGAAGTGTTATTGTATCATGTTGTTTTGATGTCAACTATATGCCTACTTGATGTTTTGGGTTGATTGTTGTTATATCTTGTTTCATGTGTATGTGATGAACCGTTGCTCCGTTTTAAGCGTGTCCTATATGAAACTTGTGTGTTTTTGCATATAGATGCAAAATATCATGTTGAATACATGTTTGGAGTGTGTTTTCTTGTTGTTTCAATGCATCTTGCATCTTTGCCATGCTTAACTTGTTTTGCTCATATCTTCTAGGCCGTAGCTCCCAATTAAATGAACTTCATATGAAACTTGATTAGAATTTCATGTAGATCATCATGGTGGATGTTAACTTGTTGTTTAACAACTTGAACTTAAGGTTTGTTCAGATCTGTACCAATTTTGAAATTTGCATATGAGGACTTACTGGAATTGTTATATGTCGTTTTCGGCCTCATTTAAACTTGCCTTGTTGTGTGGTCTTGTATGCTTCATCCCTTGCCATGTTTTGCATCATGTAGCCTTGTCATGCATCATACGTCGTTGAGCATTATGTCATGTTCTTGAGTGGTGTGTTTACCATGTTGTGTGCTTCCTCTGGCTAGTCCATATTCCGTTGCGATCTTGAGGATTCGTTCGACTACACTTGGTTCGTCTCCATGGCTTCTTCTTCTTTTTCTTCATGGACTCGTTCTTCTTCCTTGCGGAATCTCAGGCAAGATGACCGTCACCTTGGATATCATTATTATCGTTGCTATGCTAGTTGTCTCGATGCTATCGATACATGTCGTGCTACCTATCTATTTGTTTCCAGCTTCTCCTTGTTGCCATGAAACCTCTAACCTTTGACACCATCCCAGCAAACCGTTGTTTGGCTATGTTACCCGCTTGCTGAGCCCCTCTCATAGCGTTGTTAGTTGTAGGTAAAGATGAAGATTGCTCCATGTTGGAACTTGGATTTTGGGGATATAACAATATATCTTACTATAATTAACACACCTATATACTTGGCAATGGTGGAAGGCTTGGCCTTTTGCTCGGTGTTTTGTTCCACTCATGCCGCCTTAAGAACCGATAAACAGGCGTTATGTTCCTCAATTTTGCGTTACTAACGAGGTTGAGTATATGGGGACCCCTTGAAAGTTCGCTTTGAATAAAACTCCTCTAGCAAGGCCCAACATTGGTTTTAATTTGCCTCATAATAAAACTATTAATTCATTAATTAAATTTGCATAGGGGGTTGCATCCCCGGGTTCTTAATTCCACATAACAAGGGGGGCCAGTGCTGATGGTGTTGGTCCCAAATTAGAGCCACTTGCAGTGCCACCCAAATATCTGGGGTCTTCGGTTGCCGTACGTATTGCTCATCCGGACGTGGCCTGAGACGAGATACGCACGGCTACTATCAGGGTGTCGGCACGTCGGGAGGTCTTGCTGGACTTGTTTTACCATTTTCAAAATGTCCTGTGCACCGGGATTCCAAGTCTGATCGGGCTGTCCCTAAGATATGGGGTTTTTTACCTCTGTTGATCGTGAGAGCTTGTGATGGGCTAAGTTGGGACACCCCTGCAGGGTTATGATCTTTCGAAAGTCGTGCCCGCGGTTATGTGGCGGATTGGAATTTGTTAATGTCCGGTTGTAGAAAACTTGACAGAGGATCCAAATAAAACACACAAACATGTGAGTAACTGTGACCGTCTCATTTCACTTTGAGAAGAGAACATGGTGGG
Organism: Secale cereale; assembly: GCA_902687465.1. NCBI lineage: Eukaryota > Viridiplantae > Streptophyta > Magnoliopsida > Poales > Poaceae > Secale > Secale cereale. The sequence continues at coordinate 396,918,358 of LR738715.1, read as the reverse complement.
TTTATGTTTGGCTCATAGGTAGTTCAGGATCTCTTAGCGATCACTACTAGTTTGCCACCGTTTACGTAGAGGCTCATTTTATTCTTGTACTCGTAAGTTAGCCACCATACTATGCTTAGCCGCTGCTTCAACCTCACCACATAACCTCTTCCTACCCATTAAGCTTTGCTAGTCTTGATACCCATGGTTATGGGATTGCTGGGTCCTCGTGGCTAACAGATACTACAACAACTGTTGCAGGTGTAGGTTTCCGATGACTTGACGTGAGAGCGATGTTTGCTTTTGTTGGAGTTCTCTTGTCTTCTTCTTCGTCTGTCTTGGGCTAGGTTCCTGGTCGGCAGCCTGGGATAGCAGATGGATGTCATTGTGCTTTTCATGTTTGCATCCGTAGTCGGATGTCTTGTATTGATGTTGTTGTATTCATGTGACAATATGAATTGTTCTATCCCCATGTATTTATGTAATGGTACGATGTAATGATATCCATCTTACTAAGCGCCAGAAATGCGGTTGTGCCCCAATCACGAGGTGTATCACGTGATCGGGATAAAATCGCATCTTGGGCGTGACAAGTTGGTATCAGAGCCTCGACCGACCATAGGAGCCCCCTTGATTGATCGTAGTTTGGCCGTTGTCGAGTCTAGAAGAAAACTATTTTGGAGTCTAGTTATATCGGAGAGTAGGAATTCATTTTACTCCTCAGCCCCTTCGACGCTTTGGTGAGGTATCTTGTCGTAGGTGTTTTGAATTACTCCTCTTCCCCTTAAAAAAAATTTTTGGACCACGCGGTTAGTTTTCATTCGTAGCGATGTCAGCTCTTTTCATCTGGTGCATTTGTCGTCGAGTTGATTCGATCCTCTTCGAGTTCAATCCTCGGTTCTTTCCAACCGATATCTTTTTCACCGTCCGAAGTGGTCTTTCTTATTCCCACCCACCCACCCTTTTTCTTCTTGGACCGGAGTCCTTAATCGAGTATCCATCCTACTCGTGTGAAGTCTTTGAATTCTTTTCCTCAGTTGTTTCAACTGGTGAATTCTTGTCTAGTTCGTCATCCTTCATCTCTTCTCTTCTCTGATGAATTCTCCTCTCGTTCGACATTCTTCATCTCTTTTCTTTTCCGGTGGTTCCAATTAAATTTGTATTCGGTGCTCATCATATTCTTTCCCTCGGCTCAAGTGATTCCAATTGCTCGCTCGCCTCTTGCCATTTAATCATTCCGGAGTTCCAAAGATATCTCACGAGATTCATGTTTGCCTTCAAATTTATTCGAGGTTGTCACCTCCTTCGAGTCTTTTAATCATTCCAGTGCATCATCTCATATTCAATCATTTCCAATGGTGGTTCTCTACAGTGGGCTCATAAGCCACAGGTCTTTTCCCAAGATCTTACCTAACTCTTCTAATTATTTCCGGAGCTATTCTCAAATTCTTGTGAAGTATGACATAAGAATGGGTTCCATCAGTCATATGCCTTCTCCAAGATCGATTTGAATTCATTTCATCATTGGTTCAACCTTTCTTCTTTTCATTCTTCCGGAGTATTTCATGAATTCTTTTCTTTGTGTTCCTCCGAAGGCCATCATTTCAGAAGATTTCTTCGTTCTCAGTTTTCAACTTCGTCCTCCAAATATTCTTCATTGATGCCTCTTCATGCGTCTCCATATTATTCCGGTGCTTCATTAAGTATTCTTTAATCAGTTCGCGATCTCTTCGTTCTCTTGTATCTAAATTTCATCAAGTGCTTTATTCTTCACGGCGATTCATTCTCTTGTATTAACTAGATTTCTATTCCTTACGGTGGATTATTCTCCTTCATCACTCGGTTTCAATTCTTACGGTGGTTCACTCAAGAGTTCTTTTTCCGGTGTTACCATATCAATTTAGTAGTTTTTCCAATCCTACCGTTGGTTCATGAAGACTTTCTCGAGTTTTGCGCTATATCCCTCTTTAATCTTTTTCAACGTGAATAAGTGATATGCAAATCCATAGCTTCTCATCCATTTAATTGGTGGAGGATAAGCATTAGATAATTCTTATTCTTTTCATCAAATTGATTTATCCCTTCCTTCGAAATTTGTTCTTGATGAATAAATTCTAGTCCCAAGTGTTTTCATCTTTTCTTTTCCGGAGTTCATAGTTTTCTCGGCTATCTCGTCGGAACCCCGACTAATCATTGCAAGGCCTTATTCTTATTCTTTTCATCCTTCATCATCCTTTTTGTTACCGGAGTTCTTCATGGTGTTTCTTCATGATTTAATTCATTCTTCAAACTGTGGAGCAGCTCAAGCATTGATCTCTTGTGTCTCGAGATGCAAATAATTCTCCATATTCTTTTCAGCGGGGTTTTGCATTTCTTCCTTCATCTCATCCATTCGAATCGTTTACTTGCGGCGTAATTTCACCTCAAGTTTTGGGAGGATTTCGAGAAGTCCACAACAAGTTAATTCTTTTCGTTGTTGATTTCCAACAACTCTGTTCGTCCCTTCTCCTCAAGGATGCTTTCAAATTCTTTTGTGATTGAAGACGTTGTTCTACCTCCTTTCTTCACATTCTTAATTTGATCCGGAGGCATTGATGTTGTTTCAAGTATTATTCAATCTTCTCAAGTTCAAGTCCTATTCCTTCAGTGCTCAACCGGAATGCTGCCCGAATTGCTTTTCTATCTCTTTTAGCCGGAGTGGTTTTGAATTCATTCTTGTTCCTTCAACTCTTACTTCATATCCTTCAACCTTTTGGTTCTCATCGTATCCCGTGTTCCTCTTGTCTAACGAAGTGTTTGCAACTTCGTTCTTCTCCGTCGTGTTCTTTCCTTCAAGTTGTTCGACCTCTCAACATTCTTTTGTTTCACTCTTTCCCCTTCCGTCTCGATCCTAAGATCTCGGGACGAGATGTCTTGTTAGTAGGGGAGTGTTGTGACACCCCGAGACCGATGTGCCAGGTGTCTTCCAGTTATTTGATGTCATTGCCATGTCATCTGCTTGTGTGTTGTACTTTGCCATGTCATCATGTGCATTGCATCCTCATGTTTTCAAAACTTGCACCCATCCAAGTCTGACGTCCTTTCCGTTGTCCGTTCTAAGCCCAGACACACTTGCACATGGCCGCGGCACCTCCGAAACCTTGTTTTGTGAGTGGCCAAAAAATGTTCTCGGAATGGGGTAAAAGTTGGTGTGCGGTCTTATTATATTGTAGGTAGACTGCCTGCCGAATTTCTTCGCATTCGGAGCTCGTTTGATGGCCCAACTGTTAAACGTATAGCAGCACTGTCGCTGGATAAAACATCGAACGTTTAGGTCTCCGAAATGCTGTGACGGGCTGCACTTCTCTCCTCTCCTCTCAGCCCATCTAGCCCACCTACACTACCCCTCTGTTGCGGATCGTCTGATCGGGATCTAACGGTCCGAAAACGGCCTCCGAAACCCCCTCCTAGCCCCTGTCTATAAATAGACAGCTTATCCTGCCTATTTTGGACAAAACCCTAGCTCGTGCTTGAATTCCGTGCCGCTCACTCCTCCTCCTCCACATGGCGCCGCCGAAGCCCTATTCCTAGCCGCACGGGCCCGCGAGCCCATCCGAGGCCCGTTGGGCCCAGATCCCGCCGTCGCCCGCCCGTGAGCGAGCCGAGCCGCCGCCGTACTCTGCCGAGGCCCCGAGCTCCTACCGAGCTCCTGCTCGCCCCCCGCCCCTCGTCCCCGGCCACCGGAGTCCTCGCCGCCGGTGACCAGGCACCGCCTCCCGCCCCGAACCCAGGCTCGCCGCGCTTGATCTCTCCCCGTCACTGCCACCCCAGAGATCCACCGCCGCCCGAGTCCACAACCACCACCGCCGCAGATCCCCCACCATAGGAGCCCGACGTCGTCCTCGTCTTGCCACACCACCGCTAGGAACGGATCCGGCCGGTCCCCGCCCCGCCTCACCTCAGCTCGGCCCAGCTCGCCGGAGCTGAGCCAAGCCAGGGCAGCCGCCATGGCTTCGTCCGCTCGGGAACGAGGACGAGCCCTGCTCGCCACCGCCCTGTGGGCCCCTCGCCGGCCTTGTGGGCTATGGCCTCGCCCCGACACAGCTACAGCCCGCGACCCCGAAGGGCCACCACCTCTATTTCATGGACCTCGACCTACTCTGGTAAGACTAGCGGCTCTCTAACTTTTCCCTATGAGACGCCATGTGCGTAGAATAGTTATCTCGCGCCCGTTGTTTTTTTTTTCAGAAAAATTGCCTAAGTCCCTATCTAACATTATGAGTGCATCTTCATCATATTGTAATTTTGTGCTCGATGCTCCATTTTGCATGAATGATTTGTCCAAATTTTCGACTCGAAGAGCTCTACATGTTAGTTGCATTTTCATGTATGTTACTGTTAATCTTGATGCCTTAATCTTTGTTGCAAAACTGCTATGTGATGTTATTGTCAAGTCCTTGTTGTCTGTCAACAATATCTATGCATGTTTAACATGGTGTAACTTTGAGCATGTTGGTCCAAATGGGGTGTACGATATGTCAAATGTTCATCGTGAAGTTCTCTACATGATGGTGGCTGTTGCACTCATGTTAGGTGCCATATTGCCATCTTTATCTCTGTTGCAAAAGTGCATGTGGCTGTTAAGTGCTGAAAACTGTTATGAGATGTTCATTTGTCTTTTCATACCTTTATGTGTCATTTTGATTTGAGCTACATGTCAATATGTTTTAGAAGCACAATCATGCCATCCTTGCTGTGGTGCGATCCAATTTTCATGTTATGCCTTGTGGTGAGTGGAACAAGCTTGCAAAGTGGCCTACTCGCTATTGTTGTTTCCTGAGACTTATTGAAAAACTGCTAAGTCTAACACTGTTATATCCTGATGCCATGTTTGCTTGATGGCCCACTCAAATCCACGAATGTTTTGGAATGTCCAATGACCATGTATTTATGTCCATGTTATGATCTATCCATCCATGCCCTTGTTTGCATTTATGACCTGATGTAGCTTGTTGTTCTCTTACTCTCAACTTGCTATAAAATGTTTATGTCAGCCTGTTATCAGTAAGTTCAATTTTATCATGTGAATAGCTAGTGTTCTATACATGCTATGACCATGTTCTTGCCATGAGTAGCTTCATAAACATGTCTTCTTGCTGTTGGTTATATTCACATGCCATGATATGCTTTGATAAGAGTTGCACAAGCTTGCAAACATGCCTACTTGTCGTTGTTGCTGCCATGTTTAGTTTATTTCACTAAGTCTGTGAATCTGTGATCTTTGGCAATCTTGCCATGATGATTTGAGCATGTTCTAGTGGTGTTTAGTAGTAGCTCAGTGATCATGCTTGTAGTGCTTGACATGTACATGCTTTCCATGCCCTTTGTTGCCATGAAGTGTTATTGTATCATGTTGTTTTGATGTCAACTATATGCCTACTTGCTGTTTTGGGCTGATTGTTATGATATCTTGTTTCATGTGTATGTGATGAACCGTTGCTTCGTTTTAAGCGTGTGCTATATGAAACTTGTGTGTTTTTGCATGTAGATGCATAATATCATGTTAAATACATGTTTGGAGTGTGTTTGCTTGTTGTTTGAATGCATCTTGCATCTTTGCCATACTTAACTTGTTTTCCTCATATCTTCTAGGCCGTAGCTCCCAATTAAATGAATTCTATATGAAACTTGATTAGAATTTTGTGTAGATCATCATGGTGCATGTTAACTTGCTGTTTAACAACTTGAATTTAAGGTTTGTTCAGATCTGTACCAATTTCGAAATTTGCATATGAGGACTTACTTGAATTGTATGTCATTTCCGGCCTGATTTAAACTTGCCTTGTTGTGTGGTCTTGTATGCTTCATCCCTTGCCATGTTTTGCATCATGTAGCCTTGTCATGCATCATATTTGGTTGAGCATCATGTCATGTTCTTGAGTGGTGTGTTTACCATGTTGTGTGCTTCTTCTCGCTAGTTCATATTCCGTTGCGATGGTGAGGATTCGTTCGACTACTCTTGGTTCGTCTTCGTGGCTTCTTCTTCGTCTTCTTCATGGACTCGTTCTTCTTCCTTGCAGGATCTCAGGCAAGATGACCGTCACCTTGGATCTCATTTCTATCGCTGCTATGCTAGTTGTCTCGATGCTATCGCTACATGTCGCGCTACCTATCTATTTGTTATCAGCCTCTCCTTGTTGCCATGAAACCTCTAATCTTTGACACCATCCCAGCAAACCGTTGTTTGGCTATGTTACCCGCTTGCTGAACCCCTCTTATAGCGTTGTTAGTTGCAGGTGAAGATGAAGATTGCTCCATGTTGGAACTTGGATTTTGGGAATATAACAATATATCTTACTATAATTAACACACCTATATACTTGGCAATGGGTGGATGGCTTGGCCTTTTGCTCGGTGTATTGTTCCACTCATGCCGCCTTAAGAACCGATAAACCGACGTTATGTTCCTTGATTTTGTGTTCCTAACGCGGTTGGGTATATGGGGAACCCTTTACAGTTCGCTTTGAATAAAACTCCTCCAGCATGGCCCAACATTGGTTTTAATTTGCCTCATAATAAAACTATTAATTAATTAATTAAATTTGCATAGGGGGTCGCATTCCCGGGTTCTTAATTCCACATAACAGGGGGGCAGTGCTGATGGTGTTGGTCCCAAACTAGAGCCACTTGCGGTGCCACCCAATTATTTGGGGTCTTTGGTTGCCGTACGTACTGCTCATCCGGACGTGGCCTGAGACGAGATACGCGCGGCTACTATCAGGGTGTCGGTACGCCAGGAGGTCTTGCTGGACTTGTTTTACCATTGTCGAAATGTCTTGTGCATCGGGATTCCGAGTCTGATTGGGTTGTCCCTAAGATATGGGGTTTTTACCTCTACTGATCGTGAGAGCTTGTGATGGGCTAAGTTGGGACACCCCTGCAGGGTTATGATCTTTCGAAAGCCGTGCCCGCCATTATGTGGCAGATTGGAATTTGTTAATGTCCGGTTGTAGAAAACTTGACAGAGGATCCGAATAAAACACACAACCGCGTGAGTAACCGTTACCGTCTCTTTTCACTTTGAGAAGAGAACATGGTGGGTTTATGTTTGGCTCGTAGGTAGTTCAGGATCTCTTAGCGATCACTACTAGTTTGCGACCGTTTACGTAGTGGCTCATCTTATTCTTGTACTCGTAAGTTAGCCAACATACTATGCTTAGCCGCTGCTGCAACCTCACCACTTAACCTCTTCATACCCATTAAGCTTTGCTAGTCTTGATACCCATGGTTATGGGATTGATGAGTCCTCGTGGCTCATAGATACTACAACAACAGTTGCAGCTGCAGGTTTCCGATGACTTGATGTGAGAGTGATGTTTCCTTTTTTTGGAGTTCTTTCGTCTTCTTCTTCGTTTGTCTTGGGCCAGGTTCCTGGTCGGCAGCCTAGGATAGCAGATGAATGTCGTTGTGCTTTTCATGTTTGCATCCGTAGTCGGATGTCTTGTATTGATGTTGGTGTATTCATGTGACTTGTATGAATTGTTGTATCCCCATGTATTTATGTAATGGTACGATGTAATGATATCCATCTTGCTAAGCGCCCGAAATGTGGTTGTGCCCCAGTCACGAGGTGTATCACGTGATCGGGATAGAATCGCATCTTGGGCGTGACAGATTATTAACTTCGCATCTTTTGGCATAAATATTATGAACATGTGTATCACTACGATCGAGATTCAATAAACCATTCACATTGGTTGCATGACCATAGAAGGTATTATTCATGTAAACAGAATAACCATTATTCTCTGACTTAAATGAATAAACGTATTGCAATAAACACGATCTCATCATGTTCATGCTCAGCGCAGACACCAAATAACATTTATCTAGGTTCAACACTAATCCCAAAGGTAATGGGAGGGTGCAATGGCGATCAAATCAACCTTGGAAACACTTCCAACACACATCGTGACTTCACCCTTAGCTAGTCTTTGTTTATTCCGTAGCTTTTGCTTTGATTTACCAATATCAGCAACTGAACTGGTATCTAATACCCAGGTGCTACTAGGAGTACTAGTAAGGTAGACATCCACAACACGTTTATCAAATATACTTTTGTTGAATTTGCCAGCCTTCTTATCTTCCAATTATTTGGGGTAGTTCTCCTACCAGTGATCGTTCCCCTTACAATAGAAGCACTTAATCTCGGGTTTGGGTTCAACCTTCGGCTTTCTTCATTGGAGCGGCAACTGGCTTGCCATTCATGAAGTTTCCCTTGTTGCCCTTACCCTTCTAGAAACCAGTGGTCTTGTTAACGATCAACACTTGCTTATCCTTCTTGATGTCAACCTTCACAGCCTTAAGCACCATGAACGGCTCCGAGATCATCTCCATCCCTTGCATGTTATAGTTCATCACGAAGCTCTAGTAGCTTGGTGTCAATCACTATCTTATCTGGAAGATTAACTCTTGACTTGATTCAAGCGATTGTAGTACCCAGACATTCTGAGCACATGCTCACTAGCTGAGCTATTCTCCTCCATCTTGTAGGCAAAGAACTTGTCACAGGTCTAATACCTCTCAACACGGGCATGAGCCTGAAATACCAATTTTAGCTCTTGGAACATCTCATATGTTCCATGGTGTTCAAAACGTCTTTGGATCCCCAATTCTAAGCCTTAAAGCATGGCGGACTAAACTATCAAATAGTCATCAAAACGTGTCTGCCAGATGTTCGCAACATCCATAGACGATGCTAGAGGGCTTGGCACACCGAGCGGTGTATCAAGGACATAAACCTTCTATGCATCAGTGAGGTCAATCCTCGTACTACAGACCTAGTCTACATAATTTCTTACAATATCTTTCAACTTAGTGTTTCTATAGGAACGTATTAAAACAGGGAGCTACAGCGTGAGCTATTGGTCTACAACATGATCTGCAAAGACAATTTAGACTATGTTCATGATAATGAGTTCAATTAATCATATTACCTAAGAAATCCCACCCAAATCAAAATCCCTCCGGTTGTCCGAGTGTGACATGATCCAAATTCACCAACCCAAATCCGGTAATCACGTGAGATGAGGTTGTTTCGATGGTGAACATCTCCATGTTGCTCATATGTACCATATTACTCATGCTCGACCTTTCAGTCTCTTGTGTTCCAAGGCCATGCCTGTACATGCTAGGCTCGTCAAGTTTAACCCAAGTGTTCCGCATGTGCAAAACTGGCTTGCACCCTTTGTATGTGAACGTAGAGTCTATCACACCCGATCATCACGTCGTGCTTCGAAATGACGAACTTTCGCAATGGTGCACACTTGGGGAGAACACAATTTTATCTTGGAATTGTAGTGAGGGATCACCTTATAATGCTACCGTAGTCCTAAGAAAAATAAGATGCATAAAAGGATTAGCATCACATCCAAATCATAAGTGACATGATATGGCCATCATCTTGTGATTTTGATTTTCATATCTAAAGCACCGGCATGATCTTCATCATCATCGGCACGACACTATGATCTCCGTCATCATGTCGCCATCAAGGTTGTCACGCCAACCAAGCTTCTAGAACTATTGCTACCGCTTAGAGATAAAGTAAATCATTACATAGCATTTAATGATTGACACGCTGGTCATACAATAATTAAAGACAACCCTATAGCTCCTGCCGGTTGTCGTATTCATCGACATGCAAGTCGTGATAAACTATACAAAACTTTATCATCTCATACATCAAATATATCTCATCATGTCATCGGCCATATCATATCACATCATACCCTGCAAAAACAAGTTAGACGTCCTCTAATTGTTGTTGCACGTTTTACGTGGCTGCTATGAGATTGGATCTACATACCCTTGTAGATCGCTAAGCGGAAGCGTTGAGAAATGTAGTTGGTGTAGTTAAACTTCTTCGCGATCCAATCACGATTCGTCCCGTGGACACCGATCCAAGTGCCGAACAGATGGCACCTCCGTGTTCAACACACGTACAGCTTGATGACGCCTTCACCTCCTCGATCTAGCGAGCTATGGTGAAGTAGTAGCTCGAGTCCTCCGGCACCATGACGGTGTGGTGGCAGTGGTGGTGGAGAAATCTCGGCAGAGCTTCGCTAAGCACTACGGAGAGGAAGAGGACTACGAGGGAGAGGAGGGGCAGCACCGTGGCGTGGAGATGTGCTCAAGCGAGCGTCTTCCCTCCCTCGCCTCATCTATATATACGGGAAGGGATAGAGGGCGACGCCTCTTGGGGATCCCATATTGGCCCGGAAGCCACAAGAGGGAAACCCTAGATGGGTTCTCCCTCGTAGGAGACTTAGCCCCCATGCCAAGTGGAGGCAAACCAAGGGAGGCGCCCCCACCTCTTTTGGAAACGTGGGATGGGGTGAGGGGGCTGCACAGCCCCTTAGTGAGCTGGTGTGCCCCCTCCCCTTGGCCCATGAAGCCCCCCAATACTTGCCGGGGGCCCCCAAAACCACTTTCGGTCATGCGCGTCACCACCCGGTACCACCAGAACAATTCTAGACTCGAATACCCTTCGTCCAATATATCAATTTTCACCTCCTGACCATTCCGGATTTCTTCGCCACGTCCGAGATCTCATTCGGGACTCCGAAGAACCTTCAGTAGCCACCATAATGACTCAACTATAATTATATCGTCACCAAACGTTAAGTGTGTAAACCCTGGGAGTTTGAGAAATATGCAGACATGACCGAGACACATCTACGGTCAATAACAAATAGCGGGACCTAGATGTCCATATTGGTTCCCACATATTCTATAAAGATCTTATCAGTCGAACCTCGATGTCAGGGATTCAGCTAATCCCATATGTAGTTCCCTTTGTCTATCGGTCTGTTACTTGCCCGGGATTCGATCATCGGTATCTCCATACCTAGTTCAATCTCTTTACCAGCAAGTCTCTTTACTCGTTCTGTAATACGAGATCCCATAACTAACTCCTTAGTCACATTGCTTGCAAGCTTCTTGTGATGTTGTACTACTGAGAGGGCCTAGAGATACCTCTCCATCACACGGAGTGACAAATCCAAGTCTTGATTCATGCCAACTCAACAGACACCCTTGGAGATACCTGTAGAGCACCTTTGTAGGCACCCAGTTACGTTGCGACGTTTGGAACACACAAGGTACTCCTCCGGTGTCAGTGAGTTGCAGGATCTCATGGTCATAGGAACATATACTTGACATGCAAAAAATGATAGCAATAAACTTGACACGGTCATATGCTACATTTATAGTTTGGGCCTTTTCCATCACATCATTCTCCTAATGATGTGATCCCGTTATCAAATGACAACTCTTGTCTATGGCTAGGAAACCATAGCCATCTTTTATGAACGAGCTAGTCTAGTATAAGCTCACTAGGGACACATTGTTGGCTATGTATCCATGCATGTATCTGAGTTTCTGATCAATACAATTCTAGCATGGATAATAAACGATTATCATGAACAGGGAAATATGATAATAACTAATTGATTATTGCCTCTAGGGCATATTTCCAATAGTCTCCCACTTGCACTAGAGTCAGAATTCTAGTTCACATCACCATGTGATTAAGACCCAATTAGTTCTGGAGTTTGATCATGTTATGCTTGTGAGAGAGGTTTTAGTCAATAGGTCTTCAACATTCAGATCCGCATGTACTTCGCAAATCTCTATCACACATTGTTTATGCTGCTACCATGCTCCACTTGTAGCTACTCCAAATGGTTGCTCCACTATACGTATCTGGTTTGCTACTGAGACTCATCCAGATTGGTGTTAAAGCTTGCATCAACGTAACCCTTTACGCCGAACTCTTTATCACCTCCATAACCGAGAAACATTTCCTTATTCCTCTGAGGATAATTTTGACCATTGTCAAGTGATCCAATCTTGTAACACTTTCATACACCCTTGCCAGACACGTGGCAAGACACACGTCAGGTGCGGCACATAGCATGGCATACTGTATAGAGCCTATGGCTAAGGCATAGGGGATGACCTTCGTCCTTCATCTTTCTACTGCCGTGGTCGAGCTTTGAGTCTTACTCAACTTCACACCTTACAACTCAGGCAAGAACTACTTCTTTGACTGATCCATTTTGAACTCCTTTAAAATCATGTCAAGGTATGTGCTCTGGGAAAGTCTTTTCATGCATCTTGATTTATCTCTATAGATCTTGATAACCAAAATGTAAGCAGCCTTACCCAGGTCTTCCTTTGGAAAACTCCTTTCAAACAAACCTTTTTGCTTTCCAGAAACTCTACATCATTTTTGTTCGACAATTTGTCATCCACATATACTTATAAGAAATGTTATAATTCTCCCACTCAGTTTCTTGTAAATACAAGTTTCTTGGAAACTTTGTCTAAACCCAAAAGCTTTGATCACCTCATCAAAGCGTATATTCCAACTCCAAGAAGCTTGCTCCAGTCCAAAGAAGGATCACTAGAGCTTGCACACTCTGTCAGCACTCTATGGATTGACAAGACCTTCTGGTTGCATCATATACAACTCTTCCTTAAGGAAACCATTAAGGAACGTTGTTTTGACATCCATGTGCCAGATTTCATAATCAAAAAATGCAGCCATTGCCAACGTGATTCTGATGGACTTAAGCATCGCTGCGTGTGACAAAGTCTCATCATAGTCAACTCCATGAACTTGTGAAAACCCCTTTGCCACAAGTCGAGCTTTATAGACGGTGGCATTACCGTCCGTGTCCGTCTTCTTCTTGAACATTGATTTATTCTGAATGGCCTTTCGCCCTTCAGGTAATACTTCCAATGTCCATACTTTGTTTTCATACATGGATCCCATCTCGGATTTCATGGCCTCTAACCATTTGTCGGAATCCGGGCCAACCATCGCTTCTCCATAGCGCGTAGGTTCATCATTGTCCAACTACATGACCTCTAAGATAGGGTTACTGTACCACTCAGGAGAAGTACGTATCCTTGTCGACCTACGAGGTTCGGTAGTAACTTGATCTCAAACTTCATGATCACAATCATTAGCTTCCTGTACAACTAACGTGGGTGCCCCAGAAATATCTTTTTGCTTTACACTAATCACTGGTTGAAGTAAAGATTCAATAACCTCATCAAGTTCTATCTTCCTCCCACTCAATTCTTTCGGGAAAAACTCTTTCTTGAGAAAGGACCCATTCTTAGCGACGAACATTTTGCCATCGGATCTGAGATAGAAGGTATACCCAACCGTCTCCTTTGGGTATCCTATGAAGAAGCATTTGTCTGCTTTGGGTTCGAGCTTATCAGGGTGAAGCCTTTTCACATAAGGGTCGAAGCCCCAAACCTTAAGAAACGACAACTTAGGTTTCTTGTCAAACCACGGTTCATACGGTGTCGTATCTACAGACTTAGATGGTGCCCTATTTAAAGTGAATGCGGCTAACTCTAACACATAACCCCAAAACGAGAGTGGTAGATTGGCAAGAGACATCATAGAACGCACCATATCCAATAAGGTACTATTACGACGTTCGGACACACCATTACGCTGTGGTGTTCCAGGTGGCGTCAACTGTGAAACAATTCCACATTATCTTAACTGACCACAAAACTCATAAATCAGATATTCTCCCCTTCGATCAGATCGTAGGAATTTAATCTTCTTGTTACGATGATTCTCAATGTCACTCTGAAATTTCTTGAACTTTTCAAACGTTCCAGACTTATGCTTCATTAATTAAATATACCCATATTTACTCAAATCATCGATGAAGGTGTGGAAAAAACTATATCCATTGCACGCGTCAACACTCATCGGACCGCACACATCAGTATGAATGATTTCCAACAAGTCATTTGCTCATTCCATTGTACCGAAAAAGGGGTTTTAGTCATCTTGCCCATAAGGCATGGTTCACATGTGTCAGGTGATTCACAATCAACTGACTCCATCAGTCCATCAACATGGAGTTTCTTCATGTGCTTTACACCAATATGACTTAAGCAGTAGTGCCACACGTATGTGGTACTATCATTATTAACTTCGCATATTTTGGCATCAATATTATGAACATGTGTATCACTACGATCGAGACTCAATAAACCATTGACATTGGGTGCATGACCATAGAAGGTATTATTCATGTAAATAGAATAACCATTATTCTCTGACTTAAATGAATAAATATATTGCAATAAAAACGATCTCATCATGTTCATACACGACGCAGACACCAAATAACATTTATCTAGGTTCAACACTAATCCCGAAGGTAGTGGGAGCATGCGATGCTGATCAAATCAACCTTGGAAACACTTCCAACACACATCGTGACTTCACCCTTAGCTAGTCTCTGTTTATTCCGTAGCTTTTACTTTGAGTTACCAATATCAGCAACTGAACTGGCATTTGATACCCAGGTGCTACTAGGAGTACTAATAAGGTAGACATCAATAACACGTATATTAAATATACTTTTGTTGAATTTGCTGGCCTTCTTATCTACCAAGTATTTGGGGTAGTTCCGCTACTAGTGACCGTTCCCTAGTAGCACTTAGTCTCGGGTTTGGGTTCAACGTTCGGCTTTCTTCACTGGAGCGGCAACTAGCTTGCCATTCATGAAGTTTCCCTTCTTGCCCTTGCCCTGCTTGAAACTAGTGGTCTTGTTAATGATCAACACTTGATGCTCCTATTTGATTTCTACCTTTGCGGCCTTAAGCACCACGAACTGCTCCGGGATCATCTCCATCCCTTGCATGTTATAGTTCATCACTAAGCTCTAGTAGCTTGGTGATAGTAAGTGGAGAACTCTATCAATCACTATCTTATCTGGAAGATTAACTCCCATTTGATTCAAGCGATTGTAGTACCCATACGTTCTGAGCACATGCTCACTGGCTGAGCTATTCTCCTCCATCTTGTAGGCAAAGAACTTGTCATATGTCTCATACCTCTCAACATGGGCATGATCCTGAAATACCAATTTCAGCTCTTGGAACATCTCATATGTTCCATGGCATTCAATATGTCTTTGGATCCCCGATTCTAAGACATAAAGCATGGCGCACTAAACTATCAAGTAGTCATCAGAATATGTCTGCCAAATGTTTAAAACATCCATAGACGATGCCAAAGGGGTTGGCACACCGAGCGGTGCATCAAGGACATAAGCCCTCTGTGCAACAGTGACAGCAATCCTCATACTATGGACCTAGTCCGCATAATTTCTTACAATATCTTACAACTTAGTCTTTTCTTAGTAACATATTAAAACAGGGAGCTACAGTGCGAGCTATTGATCTACAACATGATCCGCCAAGACAATTTAGACTATGTTCATGATAATGAGTTCAATTAATCATATTACCTAAGAACTCCCACTCAAATCAACATCCCTCCGGTTGTCCGACCGATCATCACGTTATATGAGGTGGTTTCAATGGTGAACACCTCCATGTTGACCATATGTACCATATGACTCATGCTTAACCTTTCGATCTCTTGTGTTCCGAGGCCATGTCTGTACAAGCTAGGCTTGTCAAGTTTAACCCAAGTGTTTTGCATGTGCAAAACTGGCTTGAACCCGTTGAATGTGAACGTAGAGCCTATAACACCCGATCATCACGTGGTGCTTCAAATGACAAACTTTCGCAATGGTGCACACCTGGGAGAACACAATCTTAACTTGAAATTTTAGTGAGGGATCACCTTATAATGCTACTGTTGTCCTAAGCAAAATAAGATGCATAAAAGGATTAACATCACGTGCAAATGATAAGTGACATGATATGGCCATCATCTTGTGCTTTTGATCTCCATCTCCAAAGCATTCTCATGATCTCCATCGTCGCCGGCACGACACCATGATCTCCATGATCGTGTCGTCTTCGGGGTTGTCACGCCAACCCTGGTTCTACAACTATTGCTACCGTTTAGCGTTAAAGTAAAGCATTACATAGCGTTTAATGATTGACACGCTGGTCATACAATAATTAAAGACAACTCTATGGTTCCTGTCGGTTTCAAATATATCTCATCATGTCATTGGCCATATCATATCACATCATAACCTGCAAAACAAGTTAGACATCCTCTAATTATTGTTGCATGTTTTATGTTGCTGCTATGGGTATCTAGAAAGAACGATTCTTACCTACGCAAAGCCACGATGGTGATATGCAAATGGCTATTCAACCTTCTACAAAGACCGCCTTTGTTGAATCCAATTCAACTAAGGTGGGAGAGACAGACACCCACCAGCCATCTTTATGCAACAAGTGTCATGTCAATTGATGGAACCAGTCTCATCTATGTGGACATGTAAAGTTGGTCCGGGCTGCTTCACCCCGCGATACCGCTGAATCAAAATAAGACTAGGGAAGGAAGCAATCTGAATATCAACAGCCACAAACTCCTTTGTTTTCTACTCATGGTGTCATCTACGCATAGACCTAGCTCATGATGCCACTGTGGGGGAATGTTGCATGGGAAACAAAATATTTCCTACGCTCACCAAGATCCAATCTAGAAGATGACCATCTACGAGAGAAGAGATTGGATCTACATACCACTGTAGATCGCTAAGGGGAAGCATTGAGAAATGCGGTTAATGTAGTCGAACGTATTCGTGATCCAATCATGATCTGTCATGTGAACTCCGATCCAAGTACCAAACGGACGGCACCTCCGCGTTCAACACATGTATGGCTTGATGATGCCTTCACCTCCTTGATCCAGCGAGCTATGGTGAAGCAGTATCTCGAGTCCTTCGGCAGCACGACAACGTGGTGGCGGTGGTGGTGGAGAAATCTCGACAGAACTTCGCTAAGCACTAGGGAGAGGAAGAGGACTACGAGGGAGAGGAGGGGCAGCATCGTGGCGTGGAGATGTGCTCAAGCGTGCGGCTACCCTCCATATCCTCATCCATATATAGGGGGAAGGGAGAGAGGGCGGCACCCCTAGGGGATCCCATCGAGGGTCGGCAATCATAAGAGGGATACCCTAAATGGGTTATCCCCCCTAGGAGACTTGGCCCCCAAGCCAGGTGGAGGCAATCCAATGGAGGCACACCCACCTCTTTTGGCAACATGTGATGGGGTGATGGGGTGCACAGCCCCTTA
>LR738715.1:396882344-396901133 GCA_902687465.1 Secale cereale | reverse complement strand
CCCCCCCCCCCGAAACCCCTTTTGGTCATGCTGGTCAGCACCCAGTACCCCAAATGGACTCCAATACTCTTCATCCAATATATCAATCTTCATCTCCGGACCATTCTGGAGCTCCTCATCGCGTCCGGGATCTCCTCCGGGACTCCAAACAATCTTCGGTAACCACCATAATGACTCAACTATACTTATATCGTCACCAAACGGTAAGTGTGTAAACCCTGCGAGTTCAAGAACTATGCAGACATGACCGAGACACCTCTACGTTCAATAACCAATAGCAGGACCTGGATGTCCATATTGGTTCCCACATATTCTACGAAGATCTTATCAGTCAAACCTCGATGTCAAGGATTCAGCTAATACCGTATGCAGTTCCCTTTGTTTATCGGTATGTTACTTGCCCGGGATTCGATTGTCGGTATCTCCATACTTAATTCAATCTCATCACCGGCAAGTCTCTTTACTCGTTCCATAATACAAGATCCCGCAACTAACTCCCTAGTCACATTGCTTGCGATCTTCTTGTGATGTTGTATTACCGAGAGGGCCCAAAGATACCTCTCCATCACACAGAGTGACAAATCCAAGTCTTGATCCATGCCAACTCAACAGATACCCTCGGAGATACCTGTAGACCACTTTTGTAGTCACCCAGTTATGTTGCGACATTTGGTCCACACAAGGTACTCCTCCGGTGTCTGTGAGTTGCATGATCTCATGGTCATCGGAATATAAACTTGACATGAAGGAAACGATAGCAATAAACTTGACACGGTCATATGCTACATTTATAGTTTGGGCCGTGTCCATCACATCATTATCCTAATGATGTGATCCCGTTATCAAATTACAACTCAAGTCAATGGCTAGGAAACCATAGCCATCTTTGATCAATGAGCTAGTCTAGTATAGGCTCACTAGGGGCACATTATTGTCTATGTATCCACATATGTATCTGAGTTTCCGAACAATACAATTCTATCATGGATAATAAACGATTATCATGGACAGGGAAATATGATAATAACTTATTTATTATTGCCTCTAGGGCATATTTCCAACAATTATTCCTTGAAAATCTAGATGAGATTCTTCAAAAGTCCATTGCTTTTCAAAAGATGGATTCTAGTGATCCTAAATTGGATGAATGTCTATTTGAGCTTCGTAGCCTTATGCGTGCCAAAGGAAATGTTGGATTCATTAGTAGCATCATCTCACAAACCATTAGAATTCATAAACCTGCACATTGTCATGATCATAAAACTAATGAATCACTCTCTCTAGGTGATGATCATTCACATGGTGATGTTGATCATGGATATTATGATGGGGATGATGATAGTGACTTTGATCTTGATGAGTCAATGAGACACTTTGGTCTTCTGGCTAACCTTCATGCTTAAATGGCCGGGGGGAGGATTGGACTCTTGATAGTGGATGCACTAATCATATGATTGGAGACAATGACATGTTCTGTGAGCATGCAAAGAATGATGATCCTCGCAAGTATATCACTTTTGGTGACAGCTTTAAGGGTAAGGTAGTTGGCCTTGGTAAGGTGGACATCTCCCATGATAGATCTATCCAAAATGTTATGCTCGTTGAATCGCTTGGCTACAATTTACTTTCCGAATCTAGACTAGCTGAATTCGGTTTCAATGTCTTATTTACTGAAGTAGACTGCCAAGTGTTTCGTAGAGATAATCATAATATGGTCTTTACCGGTATTCGTAGAGGTGACCTATACATTGTTAATTTCACGAAGAGAGCTCAACTTCGTACTTGCTTAATTGCTAAATCTTATAAAGGTTAGGTCACGTGGGTATTCGAAATCTTGATAAGCTTATTAAAGGTGATCATATCCTTGGTGTTAAAGAAGTCATATTGACAAGGATAGATTTGTAGTGCTTATCAGGAAGGAAAAAAAGTTGGAGGAAGTCATCCCGTGAAGAACATCATGACCACAAGAAGACCGCTTGTGCTACTTCACATGGATCTTTTTGCTCCCAACGCCTACAAGAGTCTCGGTGGTAACTCATTTGGTTTGGTTATTGTTGATGATTTTTCAAGATTTACGTGGGTGTTCTTTCTCGATGATAAATCACAGGTCCAAAAGATCTTCAAGCACTTCGGTAGGAAGGCCCAAAATTAGTTTGAAGTGAATATCAAGAAGGTTCAGAGTGATAATGGAACGGAGTTCAAGAACGCTAATGTGGATACCTTCCTTGAATAAGAAGCGATTTCACATGAGTTCTCGGCTACGTACACACCTCATCTAAATAGAGTCATTGAGAAGAAGAACGGGACACTGATTGAGATGGCGAGGACAATGCTTGATGAATACAAGATGCCAAGACACTTTTGGGCGGAAGCGGTTGAGACAGCTTGTCATGCTACGAACAGCTTGTCATAAGCTTCTCGGCAAGACGGCATACGAGCTTCTTACCGGTAACAAACACTAATTTGGATACTTTAGAGTATTTGTCTCAAAGTGTTACATTCTTGATAAGCATCATCGCTGGAAATTTTCTCCTAAATATCATGAAGGTTTCATACTTGGTTATGGCTCAAACTCTCACACTTACCGTGTCTACAACAATTTCACCCCAAAGGTTGAAGAGACGGTACATGTGAAGTTTTATGAATCTAACGGCTCGCAAGTAGAGCAATTGCCAATTGAAGTAGGAGGCAAAGATCCTTCGGAAGCAATCCAAGATTTGTCTATTGGAAATATTCGCCGAAAGGAGGTGAAGGAGAGTACTTCATCAATTCAAGTGGAAGCCTCAACTTCACGTCAACGAGAACCACAAGTTGACTTGGTGGCATCCACAAGTGGAACTCGTCTAGATGGAGGAAATGAGGAAGTACAACACGATGAATCATCTAGACCTCCCTCTCCACCACCACAAGAGAACGACGACACCAACAACAATGAATAAGGACAAGAAGAATAAGACAATGAAGAGGATGTTACACCTCAATCCAAGCAAAAGCTCTCACGAGTTAGAGCAAGAGTCACAAGAGACCATCCCGTTGAACAAATCTTCAATGATATTCAAACCATGAGAATTACTCGCTCTAAAACTCATTTGGCTAACTTTTGTGAACATTACTCATTAATTTCAAGTGTTGAACCTATGAAGGTTGAAGAAGCCCTTGATGATCCGGATTGGGTGAATGCTACGCACGAAGAGCTACATAACTTTGAGCAGAATCAAGTGTGGACATTGGTTGAAAAGCCGGACGACAAAGCACAATGTCATTGGAACCAAATGGGTGTTCCGCAATAAGCAAGATGAAGATGGACTAGTTGTACGCAACAAGGCCCGTCTCATTGCTCAAGGCTACACACAAGCTGAAGGTATGGACTATGGTGAGACATATGCCCCTATTGCTAGACTTGAGTCCATATGTATCTTACTTGCTTATGCCAATCATCATGATATTACTTTATATCAAATGGACATTAAAAGTGCTTTTCTAAATGTAGAAATTGAGGAGGAAGTTTATGTTAGGCATCCTCCCGGCTTTGTCAATCCCAAGAAACCTAACCATGTTTAAAAATATCACAAAGCTCTTTATGGTCTTAAACAAGCTCCTAGAGCATGGTATAAAAGCTTGACCAAGTTTCTTATTGATAAAGGCTTTGAAATTAGGAAGATTGATTCTACACTTTTTACTAAAAGGGTTAACGGTGAATTATTTGTGTGCCAAATTTAGGTGGATGATATCATATTTGGTTCTACTAACCCCCATTTTAGTGAAAAGTTTGGCAGGCTATTGTCAAAGAAGTTTGAGATTTCTATGATGAGTGAACTCAAATTTTTCCTTCGTTTGCAAGCAAACTAAGGAAGGTACCTTTGTTTCTCAAACAAAGTATACCAAGGATCTTTTCAAGAAGTTCAACATGCTAGAAAGCAAAGGTGTGAAAACTCCCATGCCTACTAGTGGACATCTTGACTTGACTAAGGATGGCAAATCGGTTGATCAAAAGGTTCAGCGCTCTATGATTGGTTCGTTGTTATATCTTTGTGCCTCTCGTCCTGATATTATGCTGAGTGTTTGCATGTGTGCACGATATCAAGCGGTCCCTAAAGAGTGTCATCTTAAGGCCGTGAAAATGATAGTGAGATAATTAATTCATACACCATACTTTGAAATTTGGTATCCTAAGAGGTCATCTTTTGATCTTGTTGGCTACTCTGATTCAGACTATGCCGTCGATAAGGTTGATAGAAAGTCCACTTCGGGTACTTGTCAATTTCTTTATAGATCCCTTGTGTGTTTGTCCTCCAAGAAACAAAACTCGGTATCCTTATCCACTGCCGAAGCGGAATACATTGCCACCGGATCATGTTGTGCTCAATTACTTTGGATGACCCAAACCCTTAAGGATTATGGTATACATGTGAAACATGTTCCGTTGCTTTGTGATAATGAAAGTTCCATTAAGTTTGCTCACAAGCCCGTTCAACATTCTCGAACCAAGCATATTGAAGTTCGTCATCATTTCATTCGAGACCATGTTGCTAAAGGTGACATCAATCTTAAACATGTTCGTACCTATAAGCAATTGGCGGATATATTAACCAAAACTGCTTGATGAGAAAGTATTTTACCATTTGAGAGGTGAATTGAATATTATTGATGCCTCAAACTTGGAGTAGAAACTCCATTTGGATGCATGTAAGGCATGAGCCTTTTATGACTAATCTTGATATTTCTCTTATGATGATGATCATATGTCTCAGATATCTACTTGTACCCTTGCATGTTATCTAACCCTTGTAGGTACTTGGATGAACCCAAATCTACGAGATTGCAAGTAACTCACATTTTGGGTAATCTCTACATCACCAAGTTCCTATGCTTCGGTTGTTGAATACAAGGAAGCATGAACTCACTCAACATATCCTTTCACTATCTTTACATGAGGAAAAATTTCATTTTTGTCAATTTGGATACACCAGTACTATTCCTTGCTAGTACTAACCCATGTAGGAAGATGAACTCAAACTCCAAATGGTGCTCCCAACTCTTGATGGACAACATCAACCTTGAGCATCCAACACAAGTTCGACTACATGATCCAGATCAACACCACAACCCAAGGTATGTCATTTCACCTCAGAGAATCATTGCTCCCAGTGATGAGCTAAAGCAACTCAACAAGGTGCGAATACATCAAATTGCTTAAATGAAAAATCGCAACCCCATTTTGTGCTTAAACGATGAGTATGACCTATGATCAAGTGATCTCACTTGACTCCTAAGTCAAAATATTCTAACATAGGTGACTTTGTTGTCGTCCCTATCTAGATGAAGTTATTCAGTGTTATTTTGCCCAGTTGACTTCTTTTAATTTCGTTTGTTTTTCTTTTCTTTTTATCTCCCTCTAAATTTAAAAAAAACTTTATCTAGATATATTTTCTTATTTATGTTTCTCTATGAGTTTTGTGTTCCATTCATTGCAAATCCTTCTTTTAATTCCTAGCAGATCCTTGTGAGATTTCAATTTCCAAGTGATCTGAGGTGCCAAAAACTTTTACTGTGTGTTGAACTCGGTCCCTTCGATCTAAACCGATGAAAGTACTCACCCATTACATGTCATCCCAGTCTTTGTATTCTTATGGTTCCTTAACATGCTTTATTAGGAGTGTTCTTGTGTTATCTAACCCTATTTTCGCAAGTCCACTCTTTTTACAAGCCAGCTCAAGACCAAAAGGTAAGTATATGCATCACATTCATGTGCATGATGATCTCTTCCTGATGTACATATTGTTTGCAAGAAGGATTCATAAACATGGAGGTACATTTCTAAATCATATCATTTGCTCTGACGCATGTAGCCAAGATACATGTAACTCTCTGCTTGCTCTGTCATGATTATGCATTCACATGTTAGTATATTCTATCTCCACATGATTCCATACATATAGGGGGAGTTCATGTGTGTTACTTGTCTTTTCAAAGCTTTACATGCTACTCTTCATATTTTTTATCTCAAGCTTTGTTGTATGTTGTCATCAATTACCAAAAAGGGGCAGATTGAAAGCACAAGTGCTCCCTAGGTGATTTTTGTAATTAATGTCAAAAAATCTCTTGTTGGACTAATGCTTTTATCATGTGTATTTTAGATAAGTTCAACAATGGTGTGGAAAGGACAAGAGGATGTGGAATCCCTTCAAAATGCTAAGGACACATATTGGCAAAAGCTCAAGACTCTTCATTTCTATTTAAGTGATCAAAGATCACATTGAGTCCATAGGAAAGCCAATACTATTAAAATGGGATGAGGTGTTGCTTAATGGTCTACTTGCTCAAGTGCTTAGTGATATTGCTCCAAAGCCCCCATCCACTTCCTCATTCCAAATATATCCAAACCCTTAGTCAAACTAGGCCCCACCAATTCTTTGAATCCGACGCCACCGAGTGGGTGGAAGGCTTGGCCTTCTGCTTGGTGTTTTGTTCCACTCATGCCACCTTAGGACCTGATAAACCGGTGTTATGTTCCTTGATTTTGCGTTCCTAACACGATTGGGGTTTATGGGCCCCCCCCCCTTGATAATTCGGATTGCTTAAAGCTTTTCCAGCAAGGCCCAACCTTGGTCTTACCATTTCCCTAATAACTAAAAAATTCATATGGAGTAATTAACCCAAGGATTCTTTTAATCAACAACCCGGGCCAGTTCTGCTCTGAGTGTTAGTCCAAACTGGGCGATGTCCGGCACCCCCTGGGCAACCAGGGTCTCAGCTAACCTGACGTCTTGCCTATCTGGTGTGCCCCGAGAACGAGATACGTGCGACTCCTATCGAGATTTGTCGGCACATCGGGCGGACTTGCTGGATTAATTTTACCTTTGTCAAAATATCTTGAGCACGGGATTCCGAGTATACTCGGGTCTTCCCAACTTGGAGTTGCGACTCCGTGGATCGTGAGCTTGTGATGGGCTAAGTTGGGACACCCCTGCAAGGTTTTGAACTTTCGAAAGTCGTTCCCATGGTTATGTGGCAGATGGGAATTTATTAATATCCGGTTGTAGATAAATTGACACCATATCCTTAAGAATACACTACTTGTGTGAGTACCATGATGGTCTCTTTTCGAAGGGTTTTCGGAAAGTGAACACGGTGGGGTTATGCTTGAATGTGTGTAGCTAGGATCACTTCTTGATCAACTTTGGCGATCGTTGGCACATACTCTCATCTCACTCTGAATTCGTAAGCTATTTGCTTAGTGCTTGCTGCAAACATTTTGTTACCTCTCCACACCTAAAGGCATTGTTATTTTTGATACCTGGGAATGGGATTGCTGAGTCCTTGTGACTCACATATTACAACACACACCAGATGCAGGTACAGCCGAGAATGATGTGGGAGATGGATCAGAACTTCACTGGGAGTTTGATGAAGAGCGTGGTCGTTTCTATGTTACGTATCCCGACGATCAGTAGTGGTTCCTACTAGGGGCGATCAGGACTTGTGGTTGTGGTATCTTTTCTCGATTGGATTTCATCCGTAGTCGGATCCTGTGTTATTTGGATGAATGTATGCTATTGTATTCATCGTGTGACGTGGCGAGTGTAAGCCAACTATTTTACTCTTACATCCCTGTTCTTTTACATGAGTTGTGCAAAGATACCACGCTTACGATCATTCCAGTATGCGCTTATGTCTCTAAGTCGTGCCTCGACACGTAGGAGATATAGTCGCATCCTGGGCATTACACCTTCACTTGACATGTAACTTGTAGTTGATCAACAAGGTCCAACAAGAATTAATGCCATTTCGGCACCAAAATTAACAGTGGTGGGCAACTCGTCTATCAAATACTCCGAACTTGCTATTGGATCCACACCCGTTCAGGTACAACAATTGCCTTCTTTCCTCTCCTTGAAATTAACATTATTTCAAGTTTTGAAGATGTATGTTCTTATGTCATCCAAAACATGATCCGACAAGCTTGACCCAGAATATGCACGCACTAAAGGTCTTGGCACTAGAAAAATCTATCGGCCCAAAGCTTGACCAATATGTCAATTTCCTGATATGCTTTCCGTGCCTAGAGAATCTATATGTCGAGGTGATGCTCCTTTCAAGTTAAATGTTATCCATAAAGGAGTTCAATTTTTGGTAGCTTTTCCCAAGTTTACAATGACAATGTCCTCAGTGTCAAAACCGGCGCATCTTGGGTAGGGGGTCCCGAGCTGTGGATCTAGGAACGATGGGGAACAAAGGACAAAGAACACAGTGTTACCCAGGTTTGGGCCCTCTCAAGGAGGTAAAACCCTACATCCTGCTTCATTGTATTTATGTGTACGATATGGTTGCAGAGTCGATCTACCACGAGATCAGCTGAGCTAAACCCTAGATGAATAGGGAGATGGATCTTGCTCTCTCATAGAATGCTAAAACCGTCTAGTTTATATAGACACCAGTAGGGCTAGGGTTACACTTGGTCGGTTATAATAAAAGGAAAACATATTAGATCTTGACATGGAGGATACACCAAGGCTCTGAAGATCTTCTTATCTGGTTGCGAGTTCATGCCTTGGTTTGGTTCCGAAGTAGCCCCCAGTCCGGCCCATGAGCAATGGGCTAGCGGCCTGAGGACCCCTAAATCTAGGACTCCCTCAGTAGCCCCCGAACTAGCCTCCAACACCAGGCATTGCCGCCGGGTGCATTTAGAATCTTCGGCTTGCGAGGTGAGTTCTCCAGCTTTCCTTGTATCGTCCAGAGCAGCTTCCATAGGATGATTAATATCCAGGACCCGAATTAACCCCGAAGGTTTCTCGCCCAGCCTGATCTATGTCAGTGCTATATTCGGGTTCCACTAGTCTTAACAATCCGGATCGAAAGACCCAAGTCGAAACACGGTGGGGCCATCATAGTTTAATGCTTTCCTTGGGGCAGGGGCAAACCTTGACTGCCATGCGCCTTTCCAGAAGGCGAACAACTAAATACCCTTTTGCATATATGTCCTTTCAACTTAGGATGCACGCCTATTTATAGATCCAAAGGCGCGGGGGATCACCGACCCATTTTTTCATAGAAGCCAACGCTGGAGAAATCTTAGACACCATGGCCAACGCCCCAGGCTCATCTTCATGACCTCACAGTCCTCTCTTAGACGACTAGGCGAGCTGCATCATCTCAGGCCTCCGGGTGAGTGAAGTGCAGAGGCAAGGATATCTCCCCGCAACAGATCTTGTTTCCGTGTGCACCGAACTAATCTCCGTAGACGGCCAAGCGTTCGCCGAGAGCTCCCCTGCTCCAAGCAAGGAAGAGGGTATGTTTCGTGGCCTTCCTTCTACGAGGCCTTGGCTTTCCCATCCACCCTTTTCTATGGATTTTGCTAGAGTTCTACGGGATCCAGCTCTACCACCTCACCCCAGGATCCATATTGCATATTTCTGGCTTCGTTGCACTCTGCGATATTTTCTTGAGTTGCGAGGCCCACTTTGACATGTGGAGGAAATATTTCTACCTTCTCCCTCATACCTCAAGGGGAACAATATTTGAAGTGGTTGGACCCGAGGTGTGGCTGATAGTCGGGACAAAGTATCCCATTGGGACCATGAAGAATGAAACCTCAGAATGGTTTAATGCCGAGGACGTTCCCCTGTCCGACCCTGTTCGGAGGGTACTACCCGAATACTCGATTGCCCAACTAAATAAGCGATTCAACTGGCGGCCCAAGAGTCCTTCCCAAAGAGATAGAGAGGAGTTGTGCGTTCTAGCTGCTAAAATTTGGCTGCTAGGCCATAGTAAATAGACCATGATCGACGTGATGGTTGTTGCCATAACTCGATGCGTACAGCCCCTCTAGCAGAGGATGCATCCCTTGTGGTGCTATAATGGGACTAAGGATGCAACCCGCCATAAGCGACAAGGGCCAGACAATCAGGCGGCCCTGGCCAGGATACTAGCCGACCTCTTCAAAGGATAGGAAGAAGACTTTATTCGGTCCAGAATCCGCAAAGATTATTCCAACTACAATCCAGCAAAATGGTTAAGCCTTGGTCTTTTGTTTTTTCGATACGAGGTCATGTCTGAATATTGATCAGACGCATTTCTTCTTCAAATAGAGTTGGAGGCGTTAGGTCGAGTCCATCAGCTACCCCCTCCTCAACCGGAGAATCATTCCCGTTATGATGATATGGGGTATCATGATGATCCGGAGACATCGATTGATTTTGAAGACGAGACCTTTTACCACGAAAGCCTTGATGGCACAAAGGTTGCCTTGACGGCGCTCACCTCACACATCCCAAGTGTGTTGACTTCTAATCCTAAGGGTCGTCGCACTACGCTCCCAACAACTGCGGGAGGGGCGCGGGATAAGCCAACGTCGACCCCTGATGGGGCTTTGAAGCAGAAGGCCACCACGGAAATGGAAACAGCTGCCCCTCGGCTCAAAGGTATTGTGTTCGGAACTGTTGAAAAGGTCGCTTTATTATCTTCCTCTAACGTTCGCTTAATTCTGTAGAAGGAGAGCATCACCGCGCCAATCCGAAAATATACTGGATGTGACTAGGCGCAGTTCCAATCCTTGGTCTTCAGCACCATCTAGGGGCCATGTAGGACATGCGACAAAAGGCGTACCTTCAAGGGATCCAGACAAAGTCTCGGTCACCAATTCCCAAGTTGAGAGCATGATGAATCACCACCGTCGGAGAGAGTCCTTGCGCCACAATGCCTTTACCAACCAGGAATTCAATGCTTTCAATTGTGTGGATGCATACCTCGGAGCGGCCCGAGCAGGGCTTAAAGGTATTGCTAGCCTTATGTCCACCAATATGCAGGTGCGAGATGAATTCTGTAGAAACACACTGCAAATCCTAACCTAGTAGACCCCGAGCCTTAATTTGGACCAGAAGGCTGAGTTAAGGATCTGCAATCATATATGTATCATTTGGATTTTGTAGGCTACAAGGGAGCAAAATAACAAGTTGTCCAAAGACCTTAGGCTGACCTAAACACAGTTGTACAAAATTAAAGCCGAGCTGGAGGCGGACAAGAAAAGCACGAAAGAAGCATGTGGTAAAAATGAAAGTTTTTATGAAGCTTAAGACTGCACTTCTTTCCTTGCTTGTAACACCATGTTGTCCATGTAGCCTACGAATCCATAAACCAATTGCATAAGGACCTGGAGGTGGGCAGAGAGTCCCAGTGGTGCGCGGAATCGCAACACGAGGCTGGTAAACGCATTTTGACGCGAAATCATGAGGAGAAGAACAAGCTAAAGGTGGAAATTAAGTAGAAAACCTAAGAAATTGAGAGTTTAAAATCTCAGTTGGTGCAAGCCCTTGAGGAAACCCAGAAACTCAAAGGCGGCATGTTTGGTAAGTAGCAAATTTGACTTACATTGACGTGTATAATCATAATGTGTTAACAAGAATATGCGACGCCTAATGTTAGGTCTCCTAACGGGATGGCCTAAAGAGAGGTCAGTTCCTTCGGAGGTAACCTTTTAAAGGAACTGACCAAAATGAACGAGAGAGCCCGGAAGGCCATGAAGAGCATGGTAAAGGCATTATGGCCATCAGAGGTATCGCTCCGGAGTATGGCCAAATTGGTAGGTCGCTTCAAAGGGGCAAGGCGGCAATTTGAGTTGCGGAAAATATCGACCAACTGGGAAGGAGCACGCAAGGCCTGGTCGATGGTAAAAACACGCTTTACCAAACTAGACCCTGAGCACATGGCCCGAGTTGGACCATTGGGGCCTGACGGGCAAGAGATACCCCTTAGCTTGGTGTTTATTAATTGATGTCTACCGCTCGATACTCTCAACAGGATTGTGCTTTAGAAAACTTGATATGCAATGTCGATCAAGACTAGTGTTTGCAATTCTATGTATGTATGTACTTTCCATTGACCCATCTCAATCCGTGTAAAAATGTTGTCTTAACCGGCCATCATCTTCAACCATCCCGACTAGTGATCGAGAAGTGTTCCATACTGTGTGCCCTGGGTAACAAGGGAACACCTCTGGTAACCACACAATCAGGCCATTTGGAGCGAACAGATGAAACATGTGCGGAGTTATGTTATGGTACTTTTTGACATAAGAGACATATTCTGAAGAAAATAGTTCCTCCAAGGGTTCCTTTCTTCAAGTATGGTATGTTGATGATAAACTGCTAGTCCGGATACATATGATCGACGGATACTAGTGCTTTTTTTAGAACCACGAGCAAGAAGATGGCGGTAACTGCATGGTGATATTCACTTCCCTTGAGGCCGACCTATTATTTTTTGTAGGAACGCTAGCTTTCGGCTTCACCCGTCGAAGGTGCGGTCCCGTGTTACTCAGTCGTACCAATCATAGACATGCTCTCTTTACTCCCTAGCTGAACAATCGGGAATGTAGGGGTAAGCACAGGAGACAGGCAACCCAGCTTGGCAAAGAACTTAAGTCAAATAGGTGCATATAGTGGCTTGAACGATATAGGAAGGTTGCAAACAAGCTGAACAGGATTTGCATTTATCATATTGTTTGGCCTCTTTAAATGGAGCCCCCAGGCAAAGCTGGGTGTTAAATTCGAAGATGTATACAATACGGACCTTGCATAGTTCGGTTTATCCGAACACTAAAATGGGAGATTACAGCTGCATGAGAAAAAAGCAAAGGTAAAATACGAAGGAAGGAAGAGAGGAGAAGGACGAGATCACCCAAATTACATGTATTTGCCCGTACTTCTCGATATTGATAATGTTGTGCTTGTTGTTGATAAAATGGGGAATGTGCCTAGGCTATGTCCCGTTCACCTTCTAGGGCGTCCAGGTCAACCCGCCGATCCAACTCGGCCTCCCTTTCTTTGTGCATGCGCACTCTAGGTGCGTCATGGATGAGGTCACATGGGAGGACTGCCTCTGCGCCGTATACCATAAAAAGCAGGGTGTCTCTTGTGGATCGATTCACAGTGGTGCGCGGCCTCCACAGTACGTAGTCGAGCTCCTCTAACCAGTGGAAGTCTAATTCTTTTAATGAGCGGACCAGGCGAGACTATATGCCGCTCATAGTGAGTATGTTGGCCCATTCCACCTGCCCATTGGTTTGTGGGTGATACACCGAGGCATAATCGAGCTTTATGCCCATTTTACCGCACCAACCTTTGACTTCCCGGGCAGGGAAATTAGTTATGTTTTCAGTAATTATACTGTTGGGGACACCATAATGGTGTACGGCGTTGGATAGGAAGCCAATGACTGGGCCGGACTCTGCAGAGGTAACGCACTTTGCTTCGATCCAGTTGGTGAATTTTTCAACCATGACTAGTAAGTACTTCTTTTTCCTGGTCCCACTTTAAGTGGTCCGAACATGGCGAGCCCCCAGACCATGAACGGACAAGTTATCGGTATTGTTCGAAGATTTGTGGAGGCCATATGGATTTGGTTTGCAAATAGTTGGCACCGGACACAATGTTGGACTAATGTGTGTGCATGTGTCCGTGCGGACTGTAGGCTATAAGAACCCTGCTCGAAAATCCTTGATGACCAAGGCCGGAGCTGCTGCATGGTGATCTCCCACGCCGGCGTGTATCTCGGCGAGGAGATGTTGCCCCTCTTCTTCGGATATGCACCTTTCAAGGACCCCTATAGTGCTCCTTTTGTAAAGATCACCCTCATGGACCTGGTAAGCTTTAGAGCGCTGGACTATGCGTGACGCTTTTGTCTGGTCATTAGGAAGTTCTTGTCGCAGGAGGTAGGCGAGCAAGGGTTCGGTCCACACGGTGATTATGACCATGGCTTCATGGGCTAAGGGGGTTTCTTTGAGTGCGGAGCCACCGATGATGTGGCCGTCTGGCTCAATTTCCGAGGGGACGATCTGGGTGGGCTCATTGACAGTCGTGCTGCTGACCTCATCGTGCCATGTCACGGATGGCTTGAAGAGTCTTTCTAGGAAGATGTTTTTGGGAACAGGGTCGTGATTGGCGCCCATGCGGTCAAGGACATCCGCGGCTTGGTTACTGTCTCTAGCGATATAATGGAATTCAAGTCCTTCGAATCCGATCGACATCCTTAGGACGGTGTTTCTATATGCCGCCATTTTGGGGTATTTTGCATTGAATTCACCATTGACCTGAGAGATAGCGAGGTTTGAATCCCCCCTCACGTCAAAGCGTCGTACACCCATTGATGTAGCCATATGAATACCATGTAGTAGTGCCTCATATTCGTCTGTGTTACTGGAATCCATGTACATCATTTGGGACATACCAAATATTGTCGCCTATTGGGGATGTAAGGATCACCCCAGCCCCCAGTCCAGCTAACATTTTTGAGCCATCAAAGTATATTGTCCAATGCGAATATGTATTGTATACCCGGGGGAGTTCGGCCATGGTCCATTCGGATATGAAGTCGGCCAGCACATGAGATTTAATAGCTCGGCGTGGTTTGTACACTATTTCAATAGGAAGGAGCTCAATGGCCCATTTGGCAATGCGGCCCGTGGCATCCCTATTGTTGATTATGTTGTTTAGGGGTACCTCGGATGCCACTGTGACCGAACACTCTTGAAAGTAGTGTCGTAGCTTCCGGGGTGCCATGAAGACCATGTAGGCTATCTTTTGGTAATGTGGATACCGGGATATGCACTGTGTAAGTACTTATGACACATAGTAGACTAGTTTTTGGACCTGTAACTTGTGGCCCTCAGATTCTCGTTCCGCGACGAGCACCATGCAAAACACTTGATTGGTGGCTGAGATGTAGAGCATCATGGGCTCGCCGATGCCTGGTGTGGCTAGTATAGGATTTTATGTCAGGAGTGTCTTGATTTCCTCCAGCGCTGCAGTTTCTTTGTCGGTCAACTCAAAGTTCTAGGTCTTTTTGAGTAGTCTATAGAGTGGTAGTGCCTTTTCTCCGACGCGGGATCTGGAGCCGCTTAGAGATGCTACGCATCCTGCTAGCCTTTGGGTGTGTTTGAGCTTTGTTGATACTTCTAGCTGGGACAGGGCTCTTATCTTGGTCGGGTTGGCCTCCATCTCTCCATGGGAGACAATAAATCCAAGCAGTTTTCCGGTGGGAACCCCAAAGGCATATTTGTCTGGGTTGAGCCGTATGTCGTATGTCTGTAGGTTCTCGAAGGTTTGCCGGAGATCATCCACGAGCTAGTTGACGTTTTTGGTTTTAATAATCACATTATCTACATATGCTTCGACTGCTTTGCCGATTTCATTTTCAAGGCGTGTTTGAATCATGTGCGGGTATGTGGCTCCCGCATTCTTTAACCTGAAAGGCATCGTGTTAAAGCAGAATGGCCCGAAGGGGTGATGAACGCGATAGCCGCTTGGTCGGACTCCTTTATCTTTATCTGGTGATACCTAGAGTATGTGTCGAGGAAGCATAGTGAGTCGTGTCCGGCTGTGTCATCGACGATCTGGTCTATTTGGGGTGAGGGAAGAGGTCCTCAGGGCAGGCTTTGTTTAAGTCTTTAAAATCGACACAGAGCCGCCAGGATTTGTCCATCTTGGGTACCATGACCCGATTTTCTATCCACTCCGGTTATTTGATCTCGCGGATGAATTCAACCTCCAGTAGCTTTACCAATTCCTCACCCATGGCTTGTTTCTTGGGTTCGAGAAATAGGCGTAGTATCTGTTTGACTGGCTTCAAGCATTTTATAATGTTCTGGCTATGCTTCGCCAGTCTCTGCAGGATTCCTAGCATGTCTGAGGGATGCCAAGGGAATATGTTCCAGTTCTCGCATAGGGACGCTCTTAGTTCTTCGTCGACTGCGGGATCCAGCTGTGTTCCGACGGGCGCTGTTTTGTTAGGGTATGTCGGATGTACTTGGAATTTGACTATTTCGTTCGCTGGTTTAAATGACGTGGATTTTTACCTTTTATTGAGGACCACATCATCCCTATTGACTGTAGTACAGAGCATTGTCAATTCTTCGGTTGCGAGGGCCTCGGACAGTGCCTCTAAGGTGAGTGATGCTATTTTATTTTGTGCACGAAGGGCTTTATTCGAATCACTTGCGAGCAAGATCACACCTTTAGGCCCTAGCATTTTGAGCTTATAATACCCATAATGTGGTATGACTTGGAACCTTGAGAATACCTCACGTCCTAATAGGGCGTGGTATCCACTGCGGAAGGGCACGATGTGGAATTACAGGGGTTCAGATATGTAGTTTTCGTGAGTGCCGAACACTACCAAAGTTGTGCGTCCGAAACAATGCGCCGCTCCCAGCCGAGGATGATCCCTCGAAATGTAGTGTAGCAGTGTTCGGTGCGAGATCTGTCGAACTGCATTTTGTTAAGCGTGTCCTCGTAAATGAGGTTTAGGCCACTGCCCCCATCCATCAGTAATTTAGTCAGTCTGAAACCGTCGATTATGGGGTCAAGGACTAGTGTGGCGGGTGCATGCTTGGGTCGAGACCTTGGCGCGTCCTTCTACTCGAAGGTGATAGGTGTGTTTGCCCATGATTGTGCGGCTATCACCTGGTAGACCTGGCAAAGCTCACGTAGTTCTTTTTTCCTTTGGTTATTCGAGGAGAATATCTCGTAGACAGTCAGAACCTCATGAGCCGGTGGTGGCGTTGGTAATCGCTTATCGGGGGGTGTGAGACCGAGGATAGCGTCGCCGCTTTTGGCCACTTGCCTCACCACCCAGCAAGCTCGAAGTCTGTGAGTTGGGTTTGCGTTAATCAAGGCCAGGTGTATTGGCCATGGTTTATCCAGCAATTCATCTAGGACCGATCTGGGTCTGCTTTTCTTTTCGACGGGCTCATACTCGGGCGACCGCCGCCTATATGCTCGTTTTGCATGTCTTTTTCTTAATTGTGGGGTCGGTGCTGTCTCCATGCACATTTGTTGCACCCTCCATGTGCTTTCCATGGTGCAGTATTTGCGTACCATATCTGTTAATTTGGTGAAGTTTTGCACGTGGCGACGGGCGAGGGTATTTAGGAATCCTTCGCCACGGCAGTTGAACCGAAAAGCTTCGATTACTTCTTTGTCATAGCAGTCCGTCATCTTGTTTTTAACCAGGAGAAATCTAGCCCAGTAATGTTGGACCGTCTCTTTGGGCTGTTGTTTGACATACATGAGGTCCCATATGTTCGGACTTTCTGCGTTTGGGGTGTATTCGGTGTAGGAGGTGGGTGGGGATTTTTTTTGGCATTCCCAATTGTGGTGAGTCCGGTTCGTCAACAACGGTGAACCGTGCCTGTGTCCGGCTCAGACCACACAATGTTCGGTCTCAGGTCCATGCACAGTTGGATCTACTCGAGGTCGGACACCTCATCATGGATCGAGTTTGCTATTTTCTCTTGGACGGTGCCTGCCTCCGGGCTAGAGATCCAGATGTATATTGTCTTTTACATTGGAGATCGCGACCCTTCCGCGGTTTTTTTGATGATGGCGGCGATGTGCATGAACGGAGGGGTGATTTCTCTATTGTCGGGTTTAAGCCCGATCCGGTCATAGGTCGTAGGCCTGCTAATGGAGATTCCCATGGTGCAGGATCGATCCAACAATTAGTTTACCGATGAGGTATTCGTCAGAATCGAGCCCTCCGAGTACTTGGTGGGAGATTCTCCAGATTGCTCGAAGGAGTTGAGCTTTTGTGCCAGAATTCGTATAGTGCTTGATCCATTTAGGCCCATCGAATCCGAGGTCAAGACATCAGGCCTGATGGGTCTTTACGCGGGGGTTGTGGATTCCGGGGGAGCGAGGTCTTCCCAAGGACCAGCGTTGGGCGCCAAGCTTCGGTGGTTGACTTTGTAACCAGGGGTGAGATTTTCAATCTGGTCAAGACGACCAGTGGGATCGGCGCGTAAAGTAATGCCGCCGAATACGAAGATCTTTCCGGGGACAAAGATGTACCTGGAGTGGACGGGGTCTCCAATGACCGGTTGAGCCATCGATCCTTTGACGACCCTACAACGGAACTCCCAATGAAAGCACCAATGCCGGTGTCAAAACTGGCGGATCTCGGGTAGGGGGCCGCTGCGGTTGTAGGAATGATGGGGAACAAAGGACGAAGAACACAGTGCTTTACCCAGGTTCGGGCCCTCTCTAGGTGGTAAAACCCTAGTTCCTGCTTGATTGTACTGATGTGTATGATATGGTTACAGGGTTGATCTACCATGAGATCAATTGAGCTAAACCCTAGATGAATAGCGAGATGCATCTAGCTCTCTCGTGGTCGGTGCGGAACGACACCTATGGGATTACTGGGATCTCTTCTATGGTTGGCGGGCGCGGAGTTGTGCAAAGAGCATGTCTAAGAGTCAGCACAGCGACCGTTTACCCAGGTTCGGGCCGCGAGGATGCGTAATACCCTAGTCCTGCTTTGGTGTATATTTGAGTGTTCTTGAGTTCTTCACCTAGCTATGGTGCCTATCCAGCTTTCCAGGATCCGAATCCTCCTCCAGTACGCCGTGGGCCTCCTTTTAAAGTCTAAAGGTGCAGCCACAGTGTCACACAGGAGGTGGAAAGGTGTATAGTGTATAGGCTTATCCCATGCCATTACGGGACAAGGCACATTCAATGTGCTGCTTAGGTGTCTATTTACTTTATCGGGGACGGGGATGAAGCCCGTCTCGTCCGTGGCCGCTGTGTCTGGTCACGACACGCGTCCAAGCCAGCGAGGCAGGCAGCTGAGGTGGCGTCGCAGTAGGGTCTTCACGAACATCTGCATGCCACCATGTAGGTTCTTGGCTAGCTGGCCTAGGAACCACGTATCACCACGTGGGTGCCTGCCTGGGCCAGTGGGTCGGCCGCCGAGCTGGGGCGGCAAGAGCTTGCCATTGGCTTGCTTCTGTTCCTG
>LR738715.1:396852420-396874981 GCA_902687465.1 Secale cereale | reverse complement strand
GCTTATGGTGAAAGCCCCTCCCGTTCCGTCCTCGTTGACGGATACCCGCTTGGTTTCTGGTGGAGCAGCTTTGTATTTCTTGCTCTTGCCGGTGGAGCTCTCCGGCGTGTTCTCGACGGGAACGGTACACTCCAAAGAGGAGCGCTTGCCGGAGTAGGCGCGAGATGTCTTCCCGGTCTTATTTCCTCCCGAGGCTTCAGTGGAAGGAGCAAGCGCCTTGGCGGCAGTCGTTGCAACTGCCTCCCGGTAAAGCTGGTCAGCGTAGATCAGTGCATCCTTCTTGTCAGAGGGGATGGTAATGATGGATATTGGCCCGGGCATCTTCAGCATGTTGTAGGCGTAGTGCGACACCGCCATGAACTTGGCCAATGCTGGGTGGCCGAGGATCCCGTTGTAAGGCAAGGGGATCTCGACTACATCGAAAACAATCCTCTCTATCATGTAGTTTAGCTCGCCCCCGAACGTCACGGGCAGCGTGATTTTACCCTTGTGCTGGCTTCTCCCTGAGTTGACTCCTTGAAAAGAGCCTGTCTCCTCGAGGTCCCTATTAGGGATTTGCAGCCTTCTGACCACGATGGGCGAGATTAAGTTCAGGCACGCCCCGCCATCAACCAGCATCTTCGTCACCTTGAGGTTGCGTATCGTTGGTGAGACCGGCAGCGGCAAACACCCGACCGCAATCATGCGGTCATGGTGATCCTCGGCGTCAAAGATGATAGGAGTGTGTCACCTCAGTGGATTTTGGGAATCGAACGACGGCTCCACGCTGTGATCTCACGCGCCAACTGCTTAAGTTGGCGGTGGGAGGAGTGCAAAGAGGCACTACCGTCGATGCACATGGCCTTCGTGGCCTTCTAAAACTCTTGCTCGCCGGACTCGTCGTCCTCCTCGCCATCATCATCTCCGTGCTTCTTGTCATGGCCCCGGGCGGGCCGTTCTTGTTGGCCATCTTTGCCGCGGCGGCCTGGTTGGCTGTCACGTTTCTTGGCAGATCCTTCAGCGCCATCTTGGCCTTTCTCCTTGTCTCGCCTCTCGTACTCGGCCTTTTGCTTCTCCGCGAGCTGCTCCAATTGTCGGCAGTTCTGGAGGTCATGGCCTTTGGTACGGTGGATCTTGCAGTATTGCTTGTCAGAGCTTCCCGGCTTGTCGACAGCCGCCAAGGCCCGACAGGCAACACATCCAGCGATTTCCTTGCCGGGGTCGTCTGCCTTGGTTTTGTTGGCGGCGTCGGCGTCGTCGAATACCTCAGTGGCAAGCACAGCCTTCCCCTTGCATTTTCTGTTACGGCGTCGTTCCTTTTTCGTTGGGGTGATGGCGTCTTCAACCGAGGAACCGGTTTCCACACCCGCGTCTTCGCCGGGGTACTACCTTCCCTCTTCAGCTCGGGCACATCTGTCGGCTAGAACGTAAAGTTCGGCCACATCCTTGAATTTGTTCATTGCCAGCTCCTCCCGCATCTTGCGGTTGCGCATGTTCTGGTGGAATGCGCTGATGATGGCGGCAGGATGAACATCTGGGATGTTATACTGCACTGAGCTGAACCTCTGTATGTACTTGCGCAGGCTTTCACCTTCCTTCTGGGGGATAACATGCAAATCGCTTGCTTGGCCATGAGCCTGGTGGCCTCCCGTAAAAGCGCCAACAAACTCATGGCACAAATCCCACCAGGAAGAAATGGAATCGGCCGGCAAGTGCATCAACCATGACATAACATTGGGTTTAAGCGCCACTAGGAAATAATTAGCGAGCACCTTATCGTTGCGCGCCCCAGCAGCTTGCATCACAATGGTGTAGATGTTGAGAAACTACGATGGATGAGTCTTGCCATTGTATTTCTCGCCAACGTCGGGCTTGAAGGTGCGGTGGGTGGGCCACTGGAAACTCCGCAGCTCATGAGTAAAGGCTGGGCAGCCTACCTCGTAAGGTAAGCACCCAGATCCTCCCGGTGCTGGGTTGTCGACAGCAGGCCCCGCCCATTTATCCGACTGGTGGCGCGCCTCGCGCCGGCGCTCGATGGTGGTTCGAGCGTCCTCGTGGGCATGCCCTCGAAGAACTTGGCGCTGACCACGATGGGTCCGCAGGTCGGACGACGCTATGGATATGTTGTCGCAAGCGTCATCCCGACGGGCCGACACGCGTGATAACTGGCGAGGAGGAGGAGAGTGCACTGTAGCCGCGGCGCCCCCAGTCCTTCCACCGCTGGCGTGTGGTGGCTCGGGAGAGCGTCGGCCCGAAGGCCCTGCTGGCCGAGTTTATCCTTGTTGGCGATGGCGACAAGGCTACGAACGGTAACTCTCCACTTGTCGAGCTTCTCCGTTGCAGGAGGGAAGTCAAGAAGCAACTGCGCGCGTGCTAAGGCTTCCGCTAGTGTGGGTGGCGAGGAGAGCTGCGAGGATCGAGACGCGCTACGACTTCTAACCATGTTAGAAGGAGCTCTATCATGGTCCCGCAGTTGCACGTCGCCTACGCCGGCGCCTCGGTAGGCATGCTGATCTTTTGCATCTCATGACTGATGCACGGGGCTCATTCCGCGGCGGCGCCTGGGGTCCTCCGTGCGGTGATGCTGCCCATCGCGCGCGACCTGGGAGGAGCGCGCTGTGGGTGCTGCCGTGGGCGTCTTGGAAGTTGCTGCGTCGCCCGTGCGGGGTACGACGCCGCTCTTGGAGGGGCCCGCCCAGCCTGCGGGGGGCCTGGCTCCACCCTTGGACTTGGTGGCGTATGGCTCGTCGTCTCGTGCACGAGCGATGCCGCTTGCCAGGCTTCGGCTGCTGGAACGGGGCGGGTGTATGCCGGTCGCGCCTCGGCTCTCATCTGTGACCACCCCGTCGCCGGCCTGTGCCGGCACGGGCCGTTCGGTTGTAGACGAGCCGACCGCCGCGATCGTCTTCTTCTTAGGAGCCATGGCAATGAGGAATCGCTACCCTAACTAATAGACCCGATTTTCACAACTGCTCCCGCTACCTGGCGCGCCAAAGATGTCGGTGCAAAACGACACCTATGGGATCACTGGGATCCCTTCTACGGTTGGTGGACACGGAGTTGTGCAAAGAGCAGGTCTAAGAGTCAGCACAGCGATCATTTACCCAGGTTCGGGCCGTGAGGATGCATATTACCCTAGTCCTGCATTGGTGTATATTTGAGTTTTCTTGAGTTCTTCAGCTAGCTATGGTGCCTATCCAGCTTTCCAGGATGCTAATCCTCCTCTAGTATGTCACGGGCCTCCTTTTATAGTCTAAAGGGGCTGCCACGGTGGCACACAGGAGGTGGAAAGGTGTATAGTGTATAGGCTTATCCCACGCCATTACGGGACAAGGCCCATTCAATGCGCTACTTAGGTGTCTATTTACTTTATCAGGGACGGGAAAGAAGCCCGTTCCGTTCGTGGCCACTCTGTCTGGTCGCGACACTCGTCCAAGCAAGTGAAGCAGGCAGCTGAGGTGGCGTCGCGGTAGGGTCATCACGAAGATCTGCATGCCACCACGTAGGTGCTTCGCTAGCTGGCCCAGGAACCACGTATCGCCACGTGGGTGCCTGCCAGGGCCAGCGGGTCGGCCGCCGAGCTGGGGCGGCAAGAGCTTGCCGCTAGCTTGCTTCTGTTCCCGGCAAGGGTCTTGACGGGGCCTCCGTGAGTGCCCTGCGCCAAGAGTCTTGCCGGGGCTTCGGGGTGTCTTCGGCAAGGAGCCTTGTCGGGGCCTCGCGGGCATCCTCCGCAAGGAACCTCGCGATCGCCATGTCCTCTGGACCTTACCTTGGGGGTCACAGATCTTTGTAAAAGATATGCATGCCATCATGTGGGCGCTTCCCGAGCCTTGGCTCCACTGTTGTCGATATTGTTGGAGCCCATAGGCTTCAAGGGTGGATGTGACTGAGGCGTCTGAGTGGATCGCCCCGGCAAGAGCCCTTGCCGGGTGGCGCGCAGGCCGCCCCGGCAAGACTCCTTGCCGGGGGAGCCTGTCTCCTTGCTTGGTCTTCTCATGCTATCTGTCTTGGCGTTTGTTTTGCTAACTCTGCGATCCTTGCTTCCTCCTTCTGTCCTGTTATGTTTGGTCCCAGGCGTGGCTCTGACTGCCCGTGCACATGTAAGGGGTAAAAAAGAGTGCCCCTACTTTTGTACATCAACACTCGTAGAAGGATAAAACCCTCTGGTTTATATAGACACCAGTAAGGCTAGGGTTACATTTGGTCGGTTATAAAAAAGGTGAAAACATATTAGATCTTGACTTGGAGGAGACACCAAGGCTCTGAATATCTTCTTATCTGGTTGTGAGTCCATGCCTTCGCTTGGTTCCGAAGTAGCCCCTCAGTCCGGCCCATGAGCAACGGGTCAGCGGCCCGAGGACTCCTGAATCTAGGACTGGCTCAAATGTACTACGATCTCTGAACGAATTTTGGAGGATTTTAGTACATACATGTTCCCCCCCCCCCCATATTGGTTGCTTGATTCATATGGTTACAATCCATAAGCATTTCTTCTTTGGATTCATCTATACTAGTTTTCATAGGGAAATGTACATCCACTCCAACCTCTTGTAATGAAGGCTACATTTTTCTAGATTGTAATCAAATGCCCATGTTAATCATGTAGGATTGAATATGGCACGTCACTCTATAGTGTATTTTAGAAATTCTGCAAACCAAATAGGCATGTAGTAGTGTTCAAAACTGCGTGTGGGCACAAATATCTTCTCTTCTTTTCCAGATAAGATTAGGCCTGATGGTGGATAATGTGATACAATATAACAATCAAATTTAATGCCTTTATCTTCATCTCTCAGAAATTACTTTGAACTCCTGATACGTTTCCGTGGTATCTACTTTTCCTAAAGCTTTTGCTCTTGTTTTGGACTCTAATTTGCATGATTTGAGAAACTAACCTGGACTAACGATTTTTTTAGCATAACTACCTTGGTGTTGTTTTTTGTGCAGAAATAAAAGTTCTCGAAATGGATGAAACTTTTTGAAGATTTTTATGGAATAATAGAGAATTATTGGAGCCAGAACCACATAGAGGGGATGCCCCGGCTGCCCATGATCCACCAGGGTGCGCCAGCCCCCAGGCGCACCCTGGTGGCTGGTGGGGTCTTCGGGGCTCCGCTGACTCTAACTCGGTCACTATAAATTCCTATTTTCGGAGAAAAAATA
Organism: Secale cereale; assembly: GCA_902687465.1. Lineage (NCBI taxonomy): Eukaryota > Viridiplantae > Streptophyta > Magnoliopsida > Poales > Poaceae > Secale > Secale cereale. The sequence goes on along the minus strand of LR738715.1, from coordinate 396,869,839 downwards.
GGAGAGGAAGTTTCATCGTGTTTTATGATACAGAGACGTCTCCTCCTCCTGTTATTCATCCGGAGGCTAGATTTGGAGTCCCTTTGGGGCTCCAGAGAGGGGGGATCTTCCGTCTTCGTCATCATTAACCATCCTTCATCACCAATTCCATGATGCTCACTACCGGGAGTGAGTAATTCCTTTGTAGGCTTGCTGGTTGGTGAGAGGTTCGATGAGATTCATCATCTAATCGAGTTAGTTTTGTTAGGGCTTGATCCCTGGTATCCACCATGTTCAGAGACTTATGTTGCTATGACTTTGGTATACTTAATGCTTGCCACTAGGTCCCGAGTGCCATGATTTCATATCTAAATTGTTTATCTTATCACCATTATATCTATGTTCTTGATCCGACCTCGCAAGTCATATGCACCTACTGCGTGTTAGGATCCGCATACCCCGAGGTGAAAATAATTGGGATTCTTTCCGGTGATTACCGTAGTGTGAGGACTTCATGTATTCACTTTGTGTGTTAATGCTTCGATCCAGTTCTCTATTAAAAGGAGGCCTTAATATCCCTTAGTTTCCTTATGGACCCCGCTACCATGGGAGGGTAGGATAAAAGATTGCATGCAAGTTCTTTTCCATAAGCACGTATGACTATTTACGGAGTACATGCCTAAATTATACCGATGAATGGAAGCTAGTTCTATGACGCCCTAGGTTATAATTGTTACATGATGAATATTGTCCAACGATATCACCGATCCAGTGCCTACGAGTGTTTTCACATATTGATCTTAATAAGTTACTACCATTGCTGCTACTGTTACAATTGCTACGAAACTATTGCTACTATTGTTATCGTCACTACTACTATCAAAAATATCATACTACTGTGCTACTAATCACTTTGCTGCCGATATTTAACCTCCAGGTGTGGTTGAATTGACAACTCAATAGGTAATACTTACAAATATTCTTTGGCTCCCCTTGTGTCAAATCTATAAACTTGGGTTGAATACTCTACCCTCGAAAACTGTTGCGATCCCCTATATTTCTGGGTTATCAACTCCTACAGAGTGACCTTACCGGAGATTATATTCGCGAGGTTCTTTGTTGTTAGAGAAAGGGTGCTAAAGGTAATGAGGTTTTCTCTACATTTATTTTGCAAAAAATAAAGGTTTGTTGATCAGCGCCAGCGACTACGGCAGAATGGAAAAGGCTCTGAAGAAGCTGGATATCATTTTGGAACTTCAGTTGATAGGGTAATCAAAAGTCATTATGTCAAACCCATGCATGACTTGTTAGTGGCTGACCCCTTTGCAGAAATGATGAGGTTTCAAAACAAGCATTACAAGTGGTAATATCGATTTGAACCTCTCTTATGTCCATGTTCAACTTATTAGCACGGGCGTCCGCAGCAGCATGAGCAGAATTTCATTTCTATTATTTATTTGAACCTTGTAACCTTTGAATTTGAGCCATATAACTATGGAATCTCGACCTTGTAATATTTTTGAATTTTGTGGTACAATCGTAGAAATGACATCGTATGAGACTCGTATATTGGTAGTACTATTATGCAATGGACTTAGATTTTATTTACCATTCTCGACTGTGTTTTCCCTGTCGATCTCATCGCAAATAATCTATAAAGCAAACTCGACAATGATCTTCGACATTATTGCACACAATTGGTTTCTTCAAATGTGTGCCTTGTAAAGTGCAGAATTATCGCAGTCGTGTATCCATCATTACCCTTTTGTGTAACTTTGACCTCATCAACCACGGGTAAACTTATTGTCGAATGTGTGTGCTGCTCTAAGTCATTCTACACACTTTGTTTTTGCAAAGCTTTCTCCAAGAAATGCCCATGATTTTCCCCTCTTCTAGCAGACGTGTGGCCAAACTAGCTGGGCGGGAAGCATGCGTTGTTTCGTGCGGAAACCTGCGTGATTGCGTGGGAACGGGATTACTAAAGATACATTTGGCGCCTCTTCGAGCCCATGTGTGGTCAATTGAAACACGTGGGGTGCTCAAGCGTCCACTGGAATCCTCCGCTAGGAACGCGGTGACAAGATGTGATGATTACAGGCCGACAGGCCCCCATTTATTACAGTGGCCATTTAACCCTTGTCTCTCTTCAACGTTTCGATCATGCCCCAGTATTGCAAGAAGCACACCCACGATGGAAAATTCTTAGAGGGTATCCTGCGCGGCTCCAATGGCGCTCCGAGCGGCTGCCGGCAACGAGCGGAAGTTCACCATGCATGTCATAGTGGACACCCACAGAAAGTTCACAGAGCTCTCGGTCGTGTACACCAACAACCAGATCTGGGTGCAGAACTTCATCCAGACCATGGAGCGGTTGCTTGCTGCGGAGAAGTACAAGGTGGTTGGGTTCAACCTCAAGTACACCCACGCTCATGTAGGTTTTGCCACAAGGTCGTCATCGCCCAGATGGGCGTGTGCAATCACATCCTCATCTACCATTATTTCCTGGCCACAAGGCCTTGCGAGCGTTTCGCCAAGTTTGTCAACAACCCCCACTACATGTTCGATACGGTGGACATCACCAACGATGTAAAGGTGCTCAAAAATTTGGGTGTCGTCTGCTAGAATCTGAAGGAAATTTGCCCTAGAGGCAATAATAAAGTTATAATGTTATATTTCCTTATTCATGATAAATGTTTATTACTCATGCTAGAATTGTATTAATCGAAAACCCTGATACATGTGTGAATACATAGACAAACATTGTGTCCCTAGTGAGCCTCTACTAGACTAGCTCGTTGATCAAAGATGGTTAAGGTTTCCTAACCATTGACATGAGTTGTCATTTGATAATGGCATCACATCATTAGGAGAATGATGTGATGGACATGACCCACCCGTTAGCCTAGCATAATGATCGTTTCGGTTTTACTGCTATTGCTTTCTTCATGTCAAATACATATTCCTCAGACTCTTAGATTATGCAACTTCTAGATACCTGAGGAATGCCTTGTGTGATATCAAACGTTACAACATAACTGGGTGATTATAAAGATGCTCTACAGGTATCTCCAAAGGTGTTTGTTGAGTTTGCATAGATCGAGATTAGGATTTGTCACTTCGAGTATCGGAGAGCTATCTCTGGGCCCTCTTGGTAATACACATCATAAATAAGCCTTGCAACCTAATTAATAATGAGTTTGTCTCGGGATTATGTATTATGGAATGAGTAAAGAGACTTGCCGGTGACGATATTGAACTAAGTATGGAGATACCGACTATCGAATCTCGGGCAACTAACATACCGATGACAAAGGGAATAATGTTTGTTGTCATTACAGTTCGACCGATAAAGATCTTCGTAGAATATGTGGGAACCAATATGAGCATCCAGGTTCCGCTATAGTTTTTTGACCGGAGAAGTGTCTCAGTTATGTACACATAGTTCTCGAACCCATAGGGTCCGCACGCTTAACGTTCGATGACGATTTGTTATTATATGAGTTATGTGATTTCCCGACCGAATGTTGTTCGGAGTTTTGGATGAGATCATGGACACGACGAGGAGTCTCAAAATGGTCGAGAGGTAAAGATTGATATATAGGACGATAGTATTCGGACACCGGAAATATTCCGAGGGGTACCGGGTACATATCGGAGTACCGAGGGGTTACGAGAACCACCCGGGGGAATAATGGGCCTCATGGGCCATAGGACGGGAGCACACCAGCCCACAAGGGGTGGCGCCCCCTCCCTCTAAGAAAGGAGGCCGAATAGGAGATGGAGGTGGGGGTTCGGCCCCCCCTTTCCTTCCTCCCTCCTCCTCTTGCCTTTTCCCCCTCCGCAAATAATGAAGGGGGGCGAATTGGACTAGGCCCGCAAGTAGGATTCCTCGGTACTCCTACATCATTGTTAGACATGGGGAGCAGCGCCTAGAACACACCAACATCATTGTTAGCCATGTGCAGCGCCCCTCCTCCACCGTTTACTCCCATGGTCATATTCTCGTAGTTCTTAGGCGAAGCCCTGTGCGGATTACTTCACCATCACCGTCACCATGCCGTCGTGCTGACGGAACTCATATACTTGCTTGACATTTTTCTGGATCAAGAGTTCGAGGGATTTCATCGAGCTGAACGTGTGTAGAACTCGGAGGTGCCGTACGTTCGGTGCTTGATCTGTCGGAACGAGAAGAAGTTTGAGTACATCAACCGGTTTGTCAAACACTTCTGCTTTCGGTCTACAAGGGTACATAGACACACTCTCCCCCTCTCGTTGCTATGCATCTCCTAGATATATCTTGCGTGAGCGTAGGAATTTTTTTGAAATTGCATGCTACATTTCCCAACAATGGCATCATGAGCCAGGTCTATGCGTAGATGATATGCACGAGTAGAATACAAAGAGTTGTGGGCGTTGATAGTCATACTGCTTACCACCAATGTCTTATTTTGATTAGGCGGTATTGTGAGATGAAGTAGCCCGAACCAACCTTACATGACCATGTTCATGAGACCGGTTCCACCGACAGACATGCAACTAGTTTTGCATAAAGGTGGTTGGCGGGTGTCTGTTTCTCCTACTTTAGTTGAATCGAATTTGACTGCGGATCGTCCTTGAAGAAGGTTAAAACATCAAACTTGACGAAACACCGTTGTGGTTTTGTGCCGTAGGTATGTACAGTTCTTAGTAGAAGCCTGTAGCAGCCACATAAAACTTGCAACAACAAAGTAGAGGACATCTAACTTGTTTTTGCAGGGCATGTTGTGATGTGATTGTAGTATTTCAAAAAAAATCCTATGCACACGCAAGATCATGGTTATGCATAGCAACGAGAGGGGAGAGTGTCGTCCACATACCCTCGTAGACCATAAGCAGAAGCGTTATGACAACGCGGTTGAAGTAGTCGTACGTCTTCACGATCGAACGATCGTAGTACCGAACGTACGGCTCCTCCGCGATCTGCACACGTTCAGCTCAGTGACGTCCCACGAACTCACGACCCAGTAGAGCTTCGAGGGAGAGTTATGTCAGCACTACGGCGTGATGACGACGATCATGAAGTTACCGACGCAGGGCTTCGCCTAAGCACTACAACGATATGACCGAGGTGTGTTTCTGTGGTGGGGGCACCGCACACGGCTAAAAGAACAATGATCAACTTGTGTGTCTATGTGGTGCCCCCCACCCCCGTATATAAAGGAGCGGAGGAGGGGGAGGGGCCGGCCCTCTATGGCGCGGCCTAGGAGGATTCCTACTCCCACCAGGAGTAGGATTCCCCCTTCCAATAGTAGGAGTAGAAGGGAAGGAAGGAGGGGAGAGGAGGAAGGAAAGGAGGCCCCCCCCCCATTCCTTGTCCAATTCGGACTAGAGGGGGAGGGGCGGGCGGCCAGCCCTGGCTGCCCCTTCCTCTCTCTCCCAAGGCACATGAGGCACACTTCACTCCCCAGGGGGTTCCGGTAGCCCCCCGGTACTTTGGTAAATGCCTGAACTCATCCGGAACCTTTCCTATGCCCAAACATAGGCTTCCAATATATCGATCTTTATGTCTCGGATATTCCGAGACTCCTTGTCATGTCCGTGATCATATCCAGGACTCCGAACTACCTTTGGTACATCAAAACTCATTAACTCAGAATTCTGATCGTCACCGAATGTTAAGCGTGCGGACCCTACGGGTTTGAGAACTATGTAGACATGACCGAGACTCATCTCCACTCAATAACCAACAACGGAACTTGTATGGTCATATTGATTCCTACATATTCTACGAAGATCTTTATCGGTCAAAACCGCATAACAATATACGTTGTTCCCTTTATCATCGGTATGTTACTTACACGAGATTCGATCGTCGGTATCTCAATACCTAGTTCAATCTCGTTACTGGCAAGTCTCTTTACTCGTTCCATAATGCATCATCTCATGACTAACTCATTAGTCATTTGCTTTCAAGGATTCTAGTGATGTGCATTACCGAGAGGGCCTAGAGATACCTCTCCGACACTCGGAGTGACAAATCATATTCTCGATCTATGCCAACACCACAAACACCTTCGGAGACACCTGTAGAGCATCTTTATAATCACCCAGTTACGTTGTGACGTTTGATAGCACACAAGGTGTTCCTCCGGTATTCGGGAGTTGCATAATCTCATCGTCATAGGAACATGTATAAGTCTTGAAGAAAGCAATAGTTGTAAAACTAAATGATCAAATGCTAAGCTAACGGAATGGGTCAAGTCAATCACACCATTCACTAATGATGTGATCCCATTAATCAAATGAAAACTCATGTCTATGGCTAAGAAACATAACCATCTTTGATTCATGGAGCTAGTCAAGTAGAGGCATACTAGTGACACTTTGTTTGTCTATATATTCACACATGTATTATGTTTCCGGTTAATACAATTCTAGCATGAATAATAAACATTTATCATGATATAAGGAAATATAATAACAACTTTATTATTGCCACTAGGGCATATTTCCTTCAGTCTCCCACTTGCACTAGAGTCAATAATCTAGATTACACAATAATGATTCTAACAGCCACGGAGTCTTAGTGTTGATCATGTTTTGCTCGTGAGAGAGGTTTAGTCAATAGGTCCGCAACATACAGATCTGTATGTATCTTGCAAATCTCTATGTCTCCCTCCTTGACTTGATCGCGGATGGAATTGAAGTGTCTCTTGATGTGCTTGGTTCTCTTGTGAAATTTGGATTCCTTTGCCAAGGCAATTGCACGAGTATTGTCACGAAAGATTTTCATTGGATCCGTTGCACTCGGTATGACACCTAGATCGGATATGAACTCCTTCATCCAGACTCCTTCAATTGCTTCTTCTGAAGCATCTATGTACTCCGCTTCACATGTAGATCCCGCCACGACACTTTGCTTAGAACTGCACCAACTGACAGCTCCACTGTTCAATAAAAATACGTATCCGGTTTGTGACTTAGAGTCATCTGGATCAGTGTCAAAGCATACATCGATGTAACAATTTACGACGACCTCTTTGTCACCTCCATAAACGAGAAACATATCCTTAGTCCTTTTTCAGGTATTCCAAGATGTTCTTGACCGATGTCCAGTGATCCACTCCTGGATTACTTTGGTACCTCCCTGCTAAACTAATATCAAGGTACACATCAGGTCTAGTACACAGCATTGCGTACATGATAGAGCCTATGGCTGAAGCATAGGGACCACCTTTCATTTTCTCTCTATCTTCTACAGTGGTCGGGCATTGAGTCTTACTCAACTCACACCTTGTAACACAGGCAAGAACCCTTTCTTCGACTGATCCATTTTGAACGTCTTCAAAACTTTATCAACGTATGTGCTTTGTGAAAGTCCAATTAAACGTCTTGATCTATCTCTATAGATCTTGATGCCTAATATATAGGCAGCTTCACCGAGGTCTTTCATTGAAAAACACTTATTCAAGTATCCTTTTATGCTATCCAGAAATTCTATATCATTTCCAATCAATAATATGTCATCCACATATAATATCAGAAATGCTACAGAGCTCCCACTCACTTTCTTGTAAATATAGGCTTCTCCAAAAGTCTGTATAAAACCATATGCTTTGATCACCTCATCAAAGCTTATATTCCAACTCCGAGATGCTTGCACTAGTCCATATATGGATCGCTGGAGCTTGCACACTTTGTTAGCACCTCTAGGATCGACAAAACCTTCTGATTGCATCATATACAACTCCTCTTTGACGTATCCAATAAGGAATGCAGTTTTGACATCCATTTGCCAAATTTCCTAATAAAATGCGTCATTGCTAACATCATTAGGACAAACTTAAGCATCGCTACGGGTGAGAAAGTCTCATCATAGTCAACTCCTTGAACTTGTCGAAAACATTCGCAACAAGTCGATCTTTGTAGACAGTAACATTACCGTCAGCGTCGGTCTTCCTCTTGAAGATCCATTTATTTTCCATGGCTTGCCGATCATCGGGCAAGACAACCAAAGTCCGCACTTTCTTCTCATACATGGATCCCATCTCAGATTTCATGGCCTCAAGGCATTTTGCGGAATCTGGGCTCATCATCGCTTCCTCATAGTTCGTAGGTTCATCATGGTCTAGTAACATGACTTCCAGAACTGGGTTGCCATACCACTCTGGTGCGGAACATACTCTGGTTGACCTATGAAGTTCAGTAGTAACTTGATCCGAAGTTTCATGATCATCATTAGCTTCCTCACTAATTTGTGCGGGAATCACTGGAACTAGTTTCTGTGATGCACTACTTTCCAATTCGGGAGAAGGTACAATTACCTCATGAAGTTCTACTTTCCTCCCACTCACTTCTTTCGTGAGAAACTCCTTCTCTAGAAAGGATCCATTCTTAGCAACGAATATCTTTCCTTCAGATCGGTGATAGAAGGTGTACCCAACAGTCTTCTTTGGGTATCCTATGAAGACACATTTCTTCGACTTGGGTTCGAGCTTATCAGGTTGAAGCATTTTCACATAAGCATCGCAGCCCCAAATTTTAAGAAACGACAACTTTGGTTTCTTGCCAAACCACAGTTCATATGGCATCGTCTCAACGGATTTAGATGGTGCCCTATTTAATGTGAATGCGGTTGTCTCTAAAGCATAACCCCAAAACGATAGTATTAAATCGGTAAGAAACATCATAGATCGCACCATATCTAATAAAGTGCGGTTACGACATTCGGACACACCATTATGTTGTGATGTTCCGGGTGGCATGAGTTGTGAAACTATTCCACATTGTTTCAAATGAAGACCAAACTCGTAACTCAAATATTCGCCTCTACGATCAGATCGTAGAAACTTTATTTTCTTGTTACGATGATTCTCTACTTCACTCTGTAATTCTTTGAACTTTTCAAATGTTTCAGACTTGTGTTTCATTAAGTAGATATACCCATATCTGCTCCAATCATTAGTGAAGGTCAGAAAATAACAATACCCACCGCGAGCCTCAACACTCATCGGTCCACATACATCAGTATGTATGATTTCCAACAAATCAGGTTCATGCTCCATTGTTCCGGAGAACGAGTCTTAGTCATCCTGCCCATGAGGCATGGTTCACGAGCACCAAGTGATTCATAATCAAGTGATTCCAAAAGTCCTTCGGTATGAAGTTTCTTCATGCGCTTTACACCAATATGACCTAAACGGCAGTGCCACAAATAAGTTGCACTATCATTATTAACCTTGCATGTTTTGGCTTCAATATTATGAATATGTGTATCACTATGATTGAGATCCAATAAGAATAGACCACTCTTCAAGGGTGCATGAGCATAAAAGATATTACTCATATAAATAGAACAACCATTATTCTCAGATTTCAATGAATAATCGTCTCGTAATAAACAAGATCTAGGTATAATGTTCATGCTTAACGCTGGCACCAAATAATAATTATTCAAGTCTAAAACTAATACCGAACGTAGATGTAGAGGTAGCGTGCCGACGGCGATCACATCGACTTTGGAACCATTTCCCACGCTCATCGTCACCTCATCCTTAGCTAATCTTCGTTTAATCCGTAGCCCCTATTTCGAGTTATAAATATTAGCAACCAAACTAGTATCAAATACCCAGGTGCCACTACGAGCATTAGTAAGGTACACATCAATAACATATATATCATATATACCTTTGTTCACTTTGTCATCCTTCTTATCCGCCAAATACTTGGGGTAGTTCCGCTTCCAGTGTCCAGTCCCTTTGCAATAGAAGCACTCAATTTCAGGCTTGGCTCTAGACTTGGGTTTCTTCGTGGTTGTAGCAATTGTCTTGCTATTCTTCTTGAAGTTCCCCTTCTTTCCCTTTCCCTTTTTCTTGAAACTAGTGGTCTTGTTAACCATCAACACTTGATGCTCCTTTTTGATTTCTACCTCCGCAACTTTGAGCATAGCGAAGAGCTTGGGAATTGTCTTCTGCATCCCTTGCATGTTATAGTTCATCATGAAGCCTTTATAGCTTGGTGGCAGTGATTGAAGAACTCTATCAATAACACTATCTTCGTCAACTTTGCAACCAAGTTGAGTCATATGATTATAGTACCCAGACATTCCGAGCAAGTGTTCACTGATAGAATTGTTCTCCTCCATCTTGCAGCTATAGAACTTATTGGAAATCTCATATTTCTCAATCCGGGCATTTTCTTGAAATATTAACTTCAACTCCTAGAACATCTCATATGCTCCATGACGTTCAAAACGTTGTTGAAGTCCCGGTTCTAAGCCGTAAGGCATGGCACACTGAACTATCGTGTAGTCATCAGAACGAGCTTGCCAGACGTTCATAACGTCCAGAGTTGCTCCTGCAACAGGCTTGTCACCTAGCGGTGCTTCAAGGACATAATTCTTCTGTGCAGCAATGAGGATAATCCTCAAGCTACTGACCCAGTCCATGTAGTTGCTACCATCATCTTTCAACTTACCTTTCTCTAGGAACGCATTAAAATTCAACGGGACAACGGCACGGGCCATCTATCTATAACAACATAGACATGCAAAACACAATCAAGTACTAAGTTCTTGATAAATTAAAGTTCAATTAATCAAATTACTTAAGAACTCCCACTTAGACAGACATCCCTCTAATCATCTAAGTGATCACGTGATCCATATCAACTAAACCATGTCCGATCAATACGTGAGATGGAGTAGTTTTCAATGGTGAACATCTTATGTTGATCATATCTACTATATGATTCACGCTCGACATTTCAGTCTCCAGTGTTCCGAGGCCATATCTACATATGCTAGGCTCGTCAAGTTTAACCCGAGTATTCTGCGTGTGCAAAACTGGGTTGCACCAGTTGTATGTGAACGTAGAGCTTATCACACCCGATCATCACGTGGTGTCTCGGCACGATGAACTTTCGCAACGGTGTATACTCAGGGAGAACACTTATACCTTGAAATTAAGTGAGAGATCATCTTATAATGCTACCGTCGATCTAAGCAAAATAAGATGCATAAAAGATAAACATCATATGTAATCAATATAAGTGATATGATATGGCCATCATCATCTTGTGCCTTTGATCTTCATCTCCAAGGCACCATCATGATCACCATCATCACCGGCGCGACACCTTGATCTCCATCGTAGCATCATTGTCGTCTCGCCAAATATTGCCTCTACGACTATCGCTACCGCTTAGTGATAAAGTAAAGCAATTACATGGCGATTGCATTTCATATAATAAAGCGACAACCATATGGCTCCTGCCAGCTACCGATAACTCTGTTACAAAACATGATCATCTCATACAATAAAATTTAGCATCATGTCTTGACCATATCACATCACAACATGCCCTACAAAAACAAGTTAGACGTCCTCTACTTTGTTGTTGCAAGTTTTACGTGGCTGCTACGAGCTTAGCAAGAACCGTTCTTACCTACGCATCAAAACCACAACGATATTTCATCAAGTATGTGTTGTTTTAACCTTCACAAGGACCGGGCATAGCCACACTTGATTCAACTAAAGTTGGAGAAACTGACACCCGCCAGCCACCTGTGTGCGAAGCACGTCGGTAGAACCAGTCTCGCGTAAGCATATGCGTAATGTCAGTCTGGCCCGCTTCATCCAACAATACCGCCGAATCAAAGTATGACATCCTAGTAAGCAGTATGACTAGTATCACCCACAAATCACTTGTGTTCTACTCGTGCATATAACATGTACGCATAAACCTAGCTCATGATGCCACTGTTGGGGAACGTAGTTTTTCAAATAAAATCCAACGCACACACAAGATCATGGTGATGCATAGCAACGAGAGGGGACAGTGTCATCCACGTACCCTGGTAGACCGTAAGCGGAAGCATTATGACAACGCGGTTTATGTAGTCTTACGTCTTCACGATCGACCGATCCTTGTACCGAACATACGACACCTCCGCGATCTGCACACGTTCAGCTCGGTGACGTCCCACTAACTCACGATCTAGTAGAGCTTCGAGGGATAGTTCCGTCAGCACGACGGCGTGATGACGGTGATGATGAAGTTACCGACGCGGGGCTTCGCCTAAGAACTGCAACGCTATGACCGAGGTGTGTTTCTGTGGAGGGGGGACCGCACACGGCTAAAAGATCAATGATCAACTTGTGTGTCTATGGGGTGCCCCCACCCCTGTATATAAAGGAGTGGAGGAGGGGGAGGGGCCGGCCCTCTATGGCGCGCCCTAGGAGGAGTCCTACTCCCACCGGGAGTAGGATTCCCCCCTTCCAATAGTAGGAGTAGGAGGGAAGGAAGGAAAGGGGGTGCCGCCCCCCTTCCTTGTCCAATTCGGACTAGAGGGGGAGGGGGCGCGCGGCCAGCCCTTGCTGCCCCTTCCTCTCTCTCCCAAGGCCCATGAGGCCCACTTAACTCCCCGGGGGGTTCCGATAGCCCCCCGGTACTCCGGTAAATGCTCGAACTCATCCGGAACCTTTCCGATGTCCAAACATAGGCTTCCAATATATCGATCTTTATGTCTCGGACATTCCAAGACTCCTCGTCATGTCCGTGATCATATCCGGGACTCCGAACTACCTTCGGCACATCAAAACTCATAAACTCATAATACCTATTATCACCGAACGTTAAGCGTCCGGACTCTACGGGTTCGAGAACTATGTAGACATGACAGAGACTCATCTCCAGTCAATAACCAACAGCGGAACCTGGATGCTCATATTGGTTCCTACATATTCCACGAAGATCTTTATCGGTCAAAACCGCATAACAATATACGTTGTTCCCTTTGTCATCGGTATGTTACTTGCCCAAGATTCGATCGTCGGTATCTCAATACCTAGTTCAATCTCGTTGCCGGCAAGTCTCTTTACTCGTTCCGTAATGCATCATCTCGTTACTAACTCATTAGTTATTTGCTTGCAAGGCTTATAGTGATGTGCATTACCAAGAGGGCCCAGAGATACCTCTCCGACACTCGGAGTGACAAATCATATTCTCGATCTATGCCAACACCACAAACACCTTCGGAGACACCTGTAGAACATCTTTATAATCACCCAGTTACATTGTGACGTTTGATAGCACACAAGGTGTTCCTCCGGTATTCGGGAGTTGCATAATCTCATAGTCATAGGAACATGTATAAGTCATGAAGAAAGAAATAGCAGTAAAACTAAACGATCAAATGCTAAGGAAATGGAATGGGTCAAGTCAATCACATCATTCACTAATGATGTGATCCCGTTAATCAAATGACAACTCATGTATATGGCTAGGAAACATAACCATCTTTTATTCAACGAGCTAGTCAAGTAGAGGCATACTTGTGACACTTTGTTTGTCTATATATTCACACGTGTATTATGTTTCCGGTTAATACAATTCTAGCATGAATAATAAACATTTAACATGATATAAGGAAATATAAATAACTACTTTATTATTGCCTCTAGGGCATATTTCCTTTAGTGATATGGTCAAGACGTGAAGAGTTATATGTTATTGTATGAGATGATCATGTTTTGTAAATTATCGGAAACCGGCAGGAGCCTTATAGTTGTCTCTATATTGTATGAATTGCAAACACCATGTAATTGCTTTACTTTATCGCTATGAGTTAGCAATAGTCGTAGAAGCAATAGTTGTCAACACAACCACGATGCTACGATGAAGATCAAAATGTCAAGCCGGTGATGATGGAGATCATGATCGATGCTTTGGAGATGGAGATCAAAAGCACAAGATGATGATGGCCATATCATGTCACATAGTTTTGATTGCATGTGATGTTTATATTTTATGCATCTTATTTTACTTAGTATGGCGGTACCATTATAAGATGATCCCTTAACTAAATTTCATGGTAAAAGTGTTCTCTCTGAGTATGCATTGTTTCTATAGTTCATCGTGTTGAGACACCACGTGATGATCTGGTGTGATAGACTCTACATTCACATACAACGGGTGTAAGAAAGTTTTGCACATGCAAAATACTCATGTTAAACTTGACGAGCCTAGCATATACACACATGGCCTCGGAACACTGGAGACCAAAAGGTCGAACGTGAATCATATAGTAGATATGATCAACAGAGAGATGTTCACCATTGATGACTACTCCATCCCACGTGATGATCGGATATGGTTTAGTTGATTTGGATCATGTCTCATTTAGATGACTTGAGGGATGTCTATGTAAGTGGGAGTTCTTTAGTAATTTGATTAACTGAACTTATTTTATCATGAACTTAGTCCTGATATTATTTACATATCTATGTTGTAGATCAATGGCCGTACTATCGTTCCCTTGAATTTTAATGCATTCCTAGAGAAAGCTAAGTTGAAAGATGATGGTAGCAACTACACGGACTGGGTCCGTAACTTGAGGATTATCCTCATTGCTGCACAGAAGAATTATGTCCTTGATGCACCGCTAGGTGAAAGGCCTGCTGCAGGAGCAGATGCTGATGTTTTGAACGTCTGGCAAGATCGACCTGATGACTACTCGATAGTTCAGTGCGCCATGCTTTACATCTGAGAATCGGGACTTCAAAAACATTTTGAACATCATGGATCATATGAGATGTTCCCAGAGATGAAGTTAATATTTCAAGAAAATGCCCGAGTTGAGAGATATGAAGTGTCCAACAAGTTCTATAGCTGCAAGATGGAGGAGAACAATTATGTGAATGAACACATACTCAAAATGTCTGGATATCATAATCACTTGAATAAGCTGGGAGTTAATCTTCCATATGATAGTGTTATTAACAGAGTTCTCCAATCACTGCCACCAAGCTATAAATGCTTCGTGATGAACTATAATATGCAAGGGATGGAGAAGACAATTCGCGAGCTCTTCGCAATGCTCAAAGCTGCGGAGGTAGAAATCAAGAAGGAGCATCAAGCATTGATGGTTAACAAGACCTCTAGTTTCAAGAAAAAGGGCAAGTGAAAGAAAGGGAACTTCAAGAAGAATGGCAAGCAAGTTACCAGTCCCGGGAAGAAGCCCAAAGTTGGACCCAAGCCTGAAATGGAGTGCTTCTACTGCAGAGGGACTGGTCACTAGAAGCGGAACTGCCCCAAGTATTTGGCGGATAAGAAGGATGGCAAAGTGAACAAAGGTATATTAGATATACATGTTATTGATGTGTACCTTACAAATGCTTGTAGTAGCGCCTCGGTACTTGATACTGGTTCGGTTGCTCATATTTGTAACTCGAAACGGGAGCTATGGATTAAAGAAAGATTGGCTAAGGACGAGGTGACGATGTGCGTGGGAAATGGTTCCAAGGTCGATGTGCTCGTCGTCCGCACGCTACCTCTACATCTACTTTCGGGATTAGTTTTACACCTAAATAATTGTTATTTGGTGCCAGCGTTGAGCATGAACATTATATATGGATCTTGATTACTGCGAGATGGCTATTGATTTAAGTCAGAGAATAATGGTTGTTCTATGTATATGACTAATATCTTTTATGGTCATGCACCCATGAAGAGTGGTCTATTTTCGTTGAATCTCGATAGTGATAATACACATATTCATAATATGGATGCAAAAGATGCAAATTTGATAATGATAGTGCAACATATTTGTCGCGCTACCGTTTTGGTCATATTGGTGTAAAGCATGTGACAAAACTCCATGCAGATGGACTTTTGGAATCACTTGATTATGAATCATTTGATACTTGCGAACCATGCCTCATGGGCAAGATGACTAAAACTCTGTTCTCCGGAACGATGGAGAGATCCAAATACATATTCGAAAATAATACATACTGATGTATGCGATCCGATGAGTGTTGAGGCTCGCGGCGGGTATTGTTATTTTCCGACCTTCACAGATGATTTGAGCAGATATTGGTATATCTAGTTAATGAAACACAAGTTTGAAACATTTGAAAAGTTCAAGGAATTTAGAGTGAAGTAGAGAATCATCGTAACAAGAAAATAAAGTTTCTACGATCTGATCGTGGAGGCGAATATTCGAGTGACGAGTTTGGCCTTCCTTTAAAACAAAGTGGAATAGTTTCAGAACTCACGCCACCTGCAACACCACAGCATAATGGTGTGTCCGAACATCATAACCGTACTTTATTAGATATGGTGCGATCTATGATGTCTCTTACCGATTTACCACTATCGTTGGGGTTATGCATTAGAGACAGCTGCATTCACGTTAAATAGGGCACCGTCTAAATCCGTTGAGACGACGCCGTATGAACTGTGGTTTGGCAAGAAACCTAAGCTGTCATTTTTTAAAGTTTGGGGTTGCGATACTTATGCCAAAAGGCTTTAGCCTGATAAGCTCGAACCCAAATCGGAGAAGTCCGTCTTCATACGATACCCTAAGGAGACAATTGGGTACACCTTCTACCACATATCCGAAGGCAAGATCTTTGTTGCCATGAATGGAACATTTCTAGAGAAGGAGTTTCTCTGGAAAGAAGTGAGTGGGGGGAAAGTAGAAATTTATGAGGTAATTGTACCTTCTCTCGAATTGGAAAGTAGCTCATCACAAAAAACCGTTCCAGTGATGCCTACACCAACTAGAGAGGAAGCTAATGATGATGAACAAGAAATTTTAGATCCAGTTACTACCGAACCATGTAGGTGAACCAGAGCACGATCCACACCAGAGTGGTACGGTAATCCTATTCTGGACGTCATGTTACTAGACCATGATGAACCTATGAAGAAGCTATGATGAGCCCAGATTAGGATAAATAGCTTGAGGCCATGAAATCTGAGATAGGATCCATGTATGAGAACAAAGTATGGACTTCGGTGGACTTGCCTGATGATGGGCGAGCCATAGAGAATAAATGGATCTTCAAGAAGAAGACTAACATTGATGGTAATGTTACTGTCTACAAAGCTCAACTTGTTGCCAAAGGTTTTCGACAAGTTCAAGGAGTTAACTACGATGAGACTTTCTCATGTGTAGCGATGCTTAAGTCTGTCCGAATCATGTTAGCAATTGCAGCATTTTATGACTATGAAATCTGGCAAATGGACGTCAAAATAGCATTCCTTAATGGATTTCTTAAATAAGAGTTGTATATGATGCAACCAAAAGGTTTTGTCGATCCTAAAGGTGCTAACAAAGTGTGCAAGCTCTAGCGATCCATCTATGGACCGGCGCATGCATCTCGAAGTTGGAATATATGCTTTGATGAAGTGATCAAAGCATATGGTTTTATACAGACTTTCGGAGAAGCCTGTATTTACAAGAAAGTGAGTGGGAGCTCTGGAGCTGTAACATCCCTATTTTCAATTTGGATGTTATCATAGATCATTCATATGCATTCATCATTTGAGCATTCTGAATTTGATTTTTATTTGAAAATTGATCCAAAAACTTTAAGCAATTCAAGGACCCAAGTGAGAGAGTTGGAGGTTTTCCGAAGAGGACGCACAATTTTATTATTTTTCAAGTGGGGTT
>LR738715.1:396824466-396852410 GCA_902687465.1 Secale cereale | reverse complement strand
TATGATGCAACCAAAAGGTTTTGTCGATCCTAAAGGTGCTAACAAAGTGTGCAAGCTCTAGCGATCCATCTATGGACCGGCGCATGCATCTCGAAGTTGGAATATATGCTTTGATGAAGTGATCAAAGCATATGGTTTTATACAGACTTTCGGAGAAGCCTGTATTTACAAGAAAGTGAGTGGGAGCTCTGCAGCTGTAACATCCCTATTTTCAATTTGGATGTTATCATAGATCATTCATATGCATTCATCATTTGAGCATTCTGAATTTGATTTTTATTTGAAAATTGATCCAAAAACTTTAAGCAATTCAAGGACCCAAGTGAGAGAGTTGGAGGTTTTCCGAAGAGGACGCACAATTTTATTATTTTTCAAGTGGGGTTGGACCAAATATTATTTTTACCAATTTTCATTTTCAATATTTTTTAAATAATGAGACAAGATAATATGACTTCTTCAAAATAGAATAAAAATGTTGGAATTTGAATTTTGAGTAAAAATATAATTATTGGATTTTTATTTACAAAAATTATTTCTTTTTAGTATTTTATTAGTACTAAAAAGTTTATTTTTATTTTAGGCATTTAGGCCCAGAAAAATGTTCACCACGTCAATAATAAGGCCCTAAGTATGTTTGAATTTTTCTGTGATTTTTAAAAAGATTTTCATTATATTTTCTGATTTTTCTGTATTTTCAGAAAAACATATTTTAAAAAAATCGACTGAATTATTTTTTTAAATATAATTATTGGCATTTTATTTACAAAAAGTATTTCTTTTTAGTATTTTATTAGTACTAAAAAGTTTATTTTTATTTTAGGCATTTAGGCCCAGAAAAATGTTCACCACGTCAATAATAAGGCCCTAAGTATGTTTGAGTTTTTCTGTCATTTTGAAAAATATTTTTATTATATTTTCTAATTTTTCTGTATTTTCAGAAAAACATATTTTAAAAAAATCGACTCGGCTGGCCCAGCTCGCCGCCGCCTTCCACCTCCCGTGGCCGACCCGGAATCGTCGGAGTCCGGCGCCACCACGGCACCCCGGCCGACCCCTTTCCCAAGTCGAAGCCGAGCCCCCCCCCCTTATATATCGGCAGCCGCCCCCTCCTCTCGACCTCGCCTCGCCCCGGCGCCGCGCCGCGCCCGCAAGTCGCCTCCGCCCGCACCGCGCCGTCCCGCACCACCTCGCCTCCCGGAGCCCCGCTGCCGCCGGACTCGCCCCGCCAACCCGCTGACCCGACCAGATCCGCCGCTCGACCGTTTTCGGTAAAAAAAAACCGCCGGTTTTTTTAGTTTTTCTTTTCGGTTTTTGTAAACCTAGATCATTTTTTAACCCTGGATTTATTTTTTTAGGTTTTATTAAACAGCGAACATCCGTTGTTAAGATCAGAAAAACGAACGTTCACTATTTAGTATTTTCTTTTTCTGTTTATTTTCGTGAGGGATCTATTTGTGATTAAAGTTTTACATATCAGCCCCTAATTTTCAAACGATCACTATTTTTTGATCGTTAGTCGGAATTAGATGAAACCAAAGTCAAACTCTTCGTTTCAATCTCATCTTTCCAGTAATACAACTCAAATCTGTTTTTGAAAGTTTTAAAATTTGAATTCAAACAGATTTGTATTTGAACTTATTTTGATCGTAACTTGAGTTTCGTAACTGTGTTTGAGTTGATTATTTTTTCAAATCAAAGCCCTTGACCTGAACTTTCCGATAAGGCCAAATTGACTTACTTTTGGTACTATTAGGAATTGGTTTCCGTTGCAGGAGTTATTCGTTTGTTTTCAAGACTTTTCGAGATCTGTTCTTCGATTATGTTGCTTGATTGCTTATGTATGCTATTGTTTGATTGCGATAGAATTTCCGGAGTGCGAAGCGTGCTACTATGAGTCACTAGGTTTCATCGATCGACAGCAAGGCAAGTTCATACTTTGATCATACTTTTCAATACCCAGTTTTTATTGCATTAGTTCTATCCTCAAAGATTTGCATGAGTAGGACTTGGTCTACATGTGGTATTGCTGAGTAGTTCATGAGGTAGGAACCCAATGACTTGACATCAACCCAGGGAATATACGCTTTGTTACTTATTGCTTAGCCATGCTCGTAGACGTGGATTGGTATGTGAGGTTCATGAAAGTTGTGAGTGTAATAACAACTAAGGGAATGTTTAAGGTGGCAACTTTAATACAAAACTAGTGGATTAGTTGCAGGGCACCTGGAGAATCCAGTGTTGTCCTAGGATATCCCGGAGGAACTGTGTGATCATCCTATGGAATGCCACCCAGGCTCAAAGGGATCATATATCATTCATGCCTAGAAACTTCCATGTGCAGCCACAAGCCATTATGGGCTCTGGCATAGTTGAGTATGTTGTGTGAGCTCTTTCAGTGGTGGACTAGCAGATGTAGGGGAAAGTAGGTGTACCGGTCTATCCACGGTAAAGAGTGAATGCTTCTGAAAGACTATATCTCGATCTTCCGATCATGGATGTGGTCGAGTCTTGTGGGGAAAAGTTTGCAAACCTCTGCAGAGTGTACAATTTAATCATGAGTAGCCATGTCCCCAGTTATGGACATCTTGAGTATCCTAGTATTTGAATTATGGACTGATCTCAACACTCTATTTAATTAACTTGTTGGGTTATTAATGACATTGTGGATTTTGGGATTGAGATGGAGGAACCACTCTCAATATTGCTTAACTCAACTGAGTGGTAAATAAAATTTATTCCTTTGTTGTAGGGAAAAACTAGCTTTATGCAAAAATAACCTTACAACCTCCACCAGCCAAATATGCATATAGTTGAAGACATTTGTTCATCATTACTTGCTATAATGTGTTCTTGCCAGTATATTCAATGTGCTGACCTACACGGCTGCAACGTCTCATGTTGCAGAGTTTTCCGACGAATAATAAGGTGTGATTAGGTCGTAGTCATACACTCAATGTTCGCCGTGGAGTTGGATGGACTCAACTTATCTTCGATGCTTCCGCAGTTCGTATTAGTTTATTGTTGTTAGATGGCCTTCAGCCATATTTTTGTAATAAGACTCTCTATGAGGATTCTTCGATGTAATAAAGTGTGATTGAAACTCTGTTATAAATCCTCGAAGTACTGTGTGTGTCAGCATATCGATCCAAGGATGACACTGAGCATAGAGACTCCGGTCCATTGGGATCGAGGTCGCTACAAAGATGGTATTAGAGCACACGTTGATTGTAGGACGCGGCCACTAGGATAAACCAAGGGATGCTCTTCTCTACTGATTCTAATCCTTCTCGATTTCTATTCTATATATGTCTGAGCCCGGGAGCAAGTTCACTCAACCTGATGACGACACCCCTTTCGGAAGACACTTGAAGGAAGTCACGAGGTACCTGCACATCGGAATACCAAGTATCACTGGAAATTTCTATGCAACATTGCCAGAAGAGGAGTGTTGGAAGATCAAAGCTAGTGTTCCTGGGAGGACTATTACACCAGTCACGGAACCTCTTGAGCTTGCCTTTGATGCACCTACTTGGAGCTTGGGAAATAGTATGGCAGCACACATCACTTTTGGACGCATATGTGAAGTGTATAACAAGGATCATGAAGACACCATCTACCAGATTTGTGGACGCAGAGATGAGCAATGGGAAATGATACGCACCAGAAACGACAAGTCCATTGCAGCATTCATATAGGAGATGTACCAAGACATTCGATGCTACGAGAATCAAATGTGCACGCTCATGCTGAAGACCAAGATGGTGATGACACGGAACGTGGAGCTAGAATAGGAACTCAAGACAATACGTGATGGATATGAAGAGGAAATCGTTGTACTACTGGAGCAGAATGAAGCACTGAAGAAGAATGTTGGTGCACCCGTGGTGAAGCCAGAACCAGAGATGGGCATTCATTCGGAGAACTACATTCTGGTAGACGACACCGATAGTGATGAAAGTGACTATGAAGATGAAGCTGGAGCAGATATCATGGAGTCTTCTTCCGATGATAGTTATTAGATGACCACCCTGTAATCATTAGTATTCTTCCATGTAGTTAGAATTGTTCGCTAGCTTTGTATTAGGATCTTTTGTGTGATCTTGTTTGAATTGAGTGATATGATATAAAATTGTTTGTCTCATGTGCATATGGGTAGTGAATTCCCCCTAGACCTCATTCTATTCTATTTCTCATCCATCTATCCCATCAGATGCCTCCGAGACGTGAGCCCGGATTTGAGTTCCCACCTGAGCTCACTCAGTTGATCCAGCAGCAGAACACTTTGATGCAACTACTTGTTCAGAACCAAGGCAACAAGAACAACAACAACAACAACAACAACAACCCGCCTCCTCCTCCCCATGACAACCTGACCCGGTTCCTAAGGCTAAATCCGCCGGTGTTCTCTAGTAGCACCGAGCCTATTGTTGCAGATGACTGGCTCCGCAAGATGGGAAGAGGGCTAGCAACTACCGGATGCACAGATGCAGAGAGAGTGCGCTTTGCCGCACATTAGCTAGAAGGACCAGCAGTCGCTTGGTGGGAGAACTACACCGCTACTTATCCACTTGCTACAATTACTTGGGATCAGTTTCAGCAAGCCTTTCGCAGTGCACATGTCTCAGTTGGAGCCATGAACCTGAAGAAGCGTGAGTTTCGCAACTTGTGCCAAGGAAACCGTACTGTGGGGCAGTACATGGATGACTTCAGGCAGTTAGCTCGCTATGCGCCAAATGATATGGCCACTGACGCCGCAAAGCAGGAGAAGTTTCTGGAGGGACTCAATGATGAGTTGAGTTTGCAGCTGGTGGTAGCCACCTACAAAAACTACCAGGAGCTGGTAGAAAAGGCCATCATTATTGAAGGAAATTAGCAACAGATTGAGACATGTAAGAGGAAGTACGGATCGGGGAAGTATAACTCTAGAGCCCAGCAGAAGCCCCGCTATTCCCCATACTCAGGAGGACATAACCATCCCACCCATGGAGGCCATTCTCACAATGGAGGAAATTCACACAACCATAGTGGCCCCAGGAATGGCAATGGGAATGGAGCAAACAACAATCAGAACCGTTCCACTCCGTCAACGCCCGCTAAGAAGGATCTGAGTCACATTACTTGTTTCAAGTGCGGGAATACTGGACATTATGCCACAGAGTGTCCTGAAGGCAAGAATGGAAATGGCAATGGAAGCTCGGGAAAGAAGCCAAACCCATTCACCAGAGGACAGGTGAATCACGTGAATGTGGTTGGTAAGTTTTTGGTTAATGCATTTACCGCCCTTGTTCTTTTTGACACTGGTGCATCTCATTCATACATATCAAGGGGTTTTGTGGGAAAGTATCATTTGCCCATCGTAGCCCTTAAGTCACCTATGTTAGTAAGTTCCCCTGGAGCAGAGTACATGGCTAGTCCAAGTTGGTATCAATTGCCTTTGACCATTGGGAGACATGTTTTTTCCACAGACCTCATCATTTTGGAATCCTAGGGTTTGGATATAATCATAGGTATGGATTGGCTATCCAAGTTTGAAGGAAACATTGATTGCGCCAGTAGATCTATTCTTCTCACCACCCCGAAAGGAAAGAGTATCGAGTATGTGTCGAGGCACACTCCCCAGAAGACACAAGTGAATGCACTCTCGGGAGTTGTTTAGGAGGAAGTACCAGTTGTGAAGGATTACGCCGATGTATTTCCAGAGGAGTTACTAGGCATGCCACCGGATCGAGACATCGAGTTCTTGATAGAGTTATTACCAGGCACCGGGCCAATATCCAAGAGACCGTATCAGATGCCCGCAAATGATTTGGAAGAAATAAAGAAGCAGATCAAGGAGTTAATGGAGAGAGGTTATATTCGACCAAGTTCTTCACCTTGGGGAGCCCCAGTGCTTTTAGTCGAGAAGAAGGATGGTTCGCTAAAGGTGGTTGTGGATTATCGTGCACTGAATGAGGTGACGATCAAGAACAAGTACCCTCTGCCGATGATCAATGATTTGTTTGACCAGTTGCAAGGAGCCAAAGTTTTTTCTAAGATCGATTTACGATCTGGATATCATCAGTTGAAGATCCGAGAGTAAGACATACCTAAGACAACTTTTACCACAAGGTCCGGGCTTTACGAGTATACGGTTATGTCATTTGGTTTGACTAATGCCCCTGCCTATTTTATGAGTATGATGAACAAGGTGTTCATGGAGTTCTCTGATAAGTTTGTGGTAGTGTTCATTGATGACATATTGGTATAATCCAAGAATGAAGAGGAGCACAAGGAACATTTGCGTTTAGTTCTCGAGAAGCTCAGAGAACATCAGCTATATGCCATGTTCAGCAAATGTGAGTTTTGGTTGAAGGAAGTTCGATTTCTCGGACATGTTATATCAGGAGATGGTATAGCAGTAGACCCCTCCAAAGTAGTGGCCGTCACGGAATGGAAAGCCCCCACCTCAGTTGGAGAGATTTGCAGTTTTCTTAGACTCGTAGGATATTATCGGAGGTTCATTGAGAATTTCACTAAGATTGCGAACCCCATGATGGAGTTTTGAAGAAGGAAAGTAAGTACATTTGGACTGAAGTATGTGAGGCCAGTTTCCAGGAGTTGAAGAAGCGTTTGGTTACAGCCCCGATGCTGATTCTCCCGAATATGCGTAAGGATTTTCAAGTGTATTGTGATGCTTCACGTCAAGGACTTGGAGGCGTTCTCATGCAAGAAGGAAGAGTTGTTTCATATGCCTCACGTCAGCTTAGACCCCATGAGTTGAATTATGCCACGCATGATTTGGAGTTAGCAGCCATAGTGCACGCACTCATGTCTTGAAGGCACTTTCTTATTGGAAACCGTTGTGATGTATACACGGATCATAAGAGTTTTAAGTATATATTCACGCAGAAGGAGTTAAATCTCAGACAAAGGAGATGGCTGGAGCTCATAAAGACTTATGACATGAGATTGCATTATCATCCAGGAAAAGCCAATGTCATGGCAGACGCGTTAAGTCGCAAGAGTTATGTTAACACTATCATAACCAGAGGTTTACCCCGGGAGTTGGCAAATGACCTCAGATATTTACAGTTGGAGATAGTCCCTAGAGGCTATATTGCAACACTGGAAATTCAGTCCACCTTGTTGGGCAAGATTCGAGAAACCCATAAAACGGACGAAGGAATTGCAGAAATAAAAGGCAGAATGACCAAAGGAAAGGCAAAAGGGTTCCGTGAGGATGAATACGGAACACTGTTGTGACAGCCTGATTTTTGCCCTCTTTTATTTGCCAAAGCTTTATTTGAATTTATTTCAAACCTTGGGATTTTTGAATCATTTCATATGGACTTAAAACACATGGGTACCCTGGACTTTCAACCAAGTGTCTCCTATCCATCTCAAACTATCATATACCTCTGGACCACTCTAATATACCTCATGGAATATTTTTCTTATTTGAAAAATATTCATTTTACTCCCCAAAACCCTAGCTAAATTATTTGTGCTCCAAAGCAACCCCTAGTTTTCTGGCTCATAAAATTCTGAGGAAATTCCTAAATATTCTTTGGACCCTAAGACACATTCCTGAGAAAAAATATTGCACTACTTTTTGGAAAAAAATTGCTACAGAAAATCTTTTCTATTCTAGACAGAAATGGTAGTTTCTACAGCAACTACCATTTTACTTGCTCCACTTCTTATGAAACTCCTTGTGCATATTCACCTTAGTAACTCTTGACTAGCCTCCAAAGCACAGCCTCCAACTATTCACCATTTTACCTCAGTAAGCTCTCAAAGTTTCTGTCCAGAAACTTACCAGGCTAGTTACTTTCATTCTACTGCATCTGGAATTAAACCAACCACGGGTAACTCTCCTATCTACCACGAACAACACGCCAGACATGATTTTTGGCACCAAGTCATCCAGTAGTCAGAGTTTGCACGGTGACCACGCGTGTACACCATGCCATGGCAGTCAGTCGGCGCGCTGTGGATGCCGCCGAGTGCTCGTGCTCGCTTCCGCGCCTGCCCAAGCGCGCCAAACCTCGCCACCATCGTCATCTTCATCTCCACAGTCCACAACGTATCTATAATTTCTGCTTGCTCCATGCCTCTTTTGTGTGATATTGCTATGATATTTATGCACTTCCATACACTTTTGATCATATTTGGACTAACCTATTAACTCAGTGCACCACAGTGCCAGTTCCTGTTTTCCGCTGTTTTTCTATTTCAGGTTTCCCCCATATTAAAAGTGCCCTAAAAATTCCGGGAAAAATACAGGAAAAATCAGCGTACAGGAAGCTTCGAGAAAAACCAAAGCAGGGCCAGAGGGGTGCCAGGGGTGGCCCAGGCGGCCACCCGGCGCGGCCCCACCCCTGGTCGCGCCAGGGGGGCGCCTGGGGCCCCCTCTCCGCCTCTGGTGACCCCCCTTCGCATATATATTCCTCGCGTCCCGAAACCCTCGAGGACGGAACCCTTTTTCGCGATCTCGCCTCTGTTCTGCCGCCGCCGCGCTTCCAAGATCGGGAGCATCAGGAGAACTCTTCCCGGCACCCTGCCGGAGGGGAGAATCACCACCGAGAGCTTCTCCACCACCATGGACGCTTCCCGGATGAGTCGTGAGTAGTCCACCTTGGACCATGGGTCCATGATAAGTAGCTATGTGATGTTCTCCTCCCCTCTTTGTTCTTCATGGTTTAGACCTCGTGAGCTGCCCTACATGATCGAGGCACATATGTAATCTTTATGCTATTGCTCTGCTGAGTTTGCTGGGATCCGATGGATTATGAGATTATGTTCAGATTGTGTGTGAGTAATATATTTGATTCACCTCTTTTATATTTATGTTCTTGAGTAATTCTTGCATGTTCTCCGTTGCTGTTTATTGCTTTGGCCGAGTAGTAGGTAGTAACTCCAAGAGGGAGCGTTATGCTTGATTGTGGGTTCATGCCCCTTGATGACTAGCTTGAGTGACAGAAACATGAGTCTAGGGGATGTGTTGTTTCCACAAGGGGAAAAACAACGGTGCTTGTACTTGCGGGTGCAAGGATTGTTTACTTTACGCAAAGTTCTTTTAATGCAGTTGTCTGTTATTTTGAGTCTACACTTTGGGTGGGATTCGCAACTTAATACCAGCGAGATGTTCTGGATAGATATCTCAAGGTGGATGATTAGTAGTAGATGCAGATGGATTTCGGTCTACTTGCCTTGGCGTACCGCCCCTGCTTTTGAGCCTCTACCTTTCTTTACAGCATAGTTAGCATTGGTTTGCGCACATAATCCTGTCAATTGCCCAGCTGTAATTTGTTTACCTCGCTTTGGTGTTTTATCGTCTTTTGGGAGAGAGACATCACTAGTGAACATCATGGGACCCCGGTCCATATTACCATCACTGACCACACCCACTATTTACTTCCTGTTCTTATTTCCTAGTTGCAGTCATACCTATCACTATTATCTCTTGTGTTTGATCCTTTGTAAACGACAAGGCCGGACGGATTGACAACCTCTCTGTACTCGTTGGGAGCAAAGTTATTTGTATCTGTGTGCAGGTCCTGTCAACCGCTAAGTTTCTGGCGCCGTTGACACCTTCTTGTCGACCCTCGGAGTCTCACGGGATTCGATCCTTGGTACCTTTGCCAAGGGAAACTTGCTGCTACGCTACATCTCAAACCATCCACTTGGGGTAACCAACGAGGGGCGAGAAGCCATCAAGCAAAGTTTCTGGCGCCGTTGCCGGGGACTCCACTCTTCAATATAGGGGAGTTGCACGCTATTTTTTATCTTTGCTTTTTAGTCTTGTTAGTTTACCTTTCAGTTTTTGCTTTAGTGCCCTTTATCAAAAATCACAAAAATAGTTATCTTGCTTCCTGCTGCTATGGGTTCCACCGAGAACACCAAGTTGTGTGACTTCACTAGTCATAACAACAATGACTTTATCTGCACGCCTATTGCTACACCTGCCACTTCAGCACCTTCTTATGAAATTAAACCTGCTTTGCTGAACCTAGTTATGAAAGATCAATTCTCCGGTGCTGGAGATGATGCTGCTTTGCACTTAAATAATTTTGTTGAACTCTGTGATATGCAAAAGTACCGAGAAATAGATGGTGATATTGTTAAGCTTAAGCTTTTTCCTTTCTCCTTGAGAGGAGGAGCTAAAATTTGGTTTCAATCCTTGCCTAGGAATAGTATAGATTCTTGGGACAAGTGCAAGGATGCCTTTATTGGGAAGTACTATCCCCGTGCTAAAATTATCCAATTAAGGAGTAACATAATGAATTTTAAACAATTGGATAATGAACACGTTGCCCAAGCTTGGGAACGCATGAAATCTCTTGTCAAGAACTGCCCTACTCATGGTTTGACTACTTGGATGGTTATCCAAACTTTTTATGCAGGCTTGAACTTTACCTCGCGGAACTTGTTAGATTCGGCCGCGGGAGGAACCTTTATGTCAACTACACTTGGTGCTGCCACGAAACTTCTCGATGAGATGATGACCAATTATTCCCAATGGCACACCGAACGCGCTCCAACCGGTAGGAAGGTAAACTCTGTCGAGGAGATTTCCTCCCTAAATGAAAAAAGTTGACTTGATCATGTCTCTACTTTCCAAGCAATCTTCTATTGATCCTCATGATGTTCCTTTAAATTCTTTGATTGCTCAAGATCAAGTAGATGTGAACTTTATCTCTAGAAACAATTTCAATAACAATGCTTATAGGAGTAATTTTGGTAGCAACCCTAGACCGTTCCCCTCTAATTCCTATGGGAACAACAATGCTTATCCTAGCACCAAACTAGAGATTATGCTTAAAGACTTCATCACTACCCAAAAAGCCTTCAATAAGAGTGTAGAAGAAAAACTAGACAAACTAGATAATCTCTCTTCGAAGGTAGACAATTTAGCCCATGAGGTAGAGTTGCTTAAAATTAGAACTTCTCCTCTTGAGGAGAGGAAGACCACTCCTATGAATGCTATTCAAGTGCAAATTAATGAAAACATTAGGATGATGGCTAAACTTAAATAGAGATGGGCTAGAGAAAAGGAGGAAGAAGATAGAATTAAGAGCCTTCCTACCCACCACACTGTTGCTACTATCCAAGTTGTTGAGGATATCCAAACTCTTAGCACCCAATGCACTCCTAGTCCCATTGGACCTATTAATGGTGATGCTATGACCTCAACCGTAGAAGAAGAAACTCTTATAACCATATAAGCTACCAAACAAGTGAGCCTAAAGGACACCACTACCACTTTACTTGATAGTAGTGACCATGATTTTGATAATTGCACCCTTTCTGAAGTTATTGATTTTCTTCACAAAATGTCTAGAGATCCCCACACTAGCACACTTAATCTTGCCTTCACAGAGCATATCACTAATGCTCTCATCAAAGCTAGGGAGGAGAAGCTTAGGGTAGAAGCCTCCATACCTAGAAAGCTAGAAGATGGTTGGGATCCTATGATTAAAATTAAGTTGAATAACTTCTTTGCTATGCTTTATGTGATGTTGGAGCTAGTACCTCCGTTATGCCCAAAAGAATATATGATATGTTTAAATTGAAATCTTTTTATCCTTGTTCTTTTGGTGTTCGTCTTGTTGATTCTTCCGTAAAGAAACCTTTGGGGAAGATCGACGATGTTCTTATCATTGTCAATGGCAATTATGTTCCCGTTGATTTTACTATTATGGATATTGAATGTGAACTTTCATGTCCAATTATTTTGGGACGTCCTTTTCTTCGCACCGTTGGTGCTATCATTGACATGAAAGAAGGGAATATAAAATTCCAATTCCCTCTCAAGTAAGGAATGGAACACTTCCCTAGAAAGAAGATTAAGTTGCCTTTTGAGTCCGTTACACGGGCTAGCTATTCTCTCACTCTTGATAAAACTTGATCCTCTCTTTTTGCATCATGCCTAGCTTAAAGGCATAAAAGAAAGCGCTTTTGGGAGGCAGCCCACAATGAATTAGGTTTTATTTTGCTTTTGTTGTGTCTTGATGTTTGTTACTACAGTAGCATCATTATTGTATCTTTTCTTTTCAGCTTTGTGCCAAGTTTAGCCTCCGATTGCAAGAAAGTTCAAAAGTTGTGACGTGCTGTCCAGAAAACAGATTTTGTCCTTGGACAGAAAAATTCGTATAAAATCAGCAAATCATCTTTTTGATCTGAATTTTTTTGACAGCGTGCTCTATACAATTGGCTTTCGGGCATCTGTTCTGAGTTTTTTGATTTGAGTTGCAGAAGTGCCCCGAAAAAATTATTTACTACCTGCTGGTCTGCTTTTCACAGATTCTGTCCTGTTTTGCCTTTTCTTCGTTTTGCAAACCTTCAGCTTGCTTTTTCTTTGCAAAAACCTTTTGGCAATCTTGAGAAACAGTAGCTCTCCAAGATTATCCTTATTTCCAGTAGGGAAAAATTATTTTATTATGGGTACTAACCTCGCTAATCAGATTATGATGAGTTATGTATGAAGGGAGTTTTCAAGTGTGCGAGGGAAGATGATAAAAGAAGATTCAGGAGGGTCAAACGCTCAAGCTTGGGGATGCCCCCGTGCACCCCCAAGAAATATTCCAGAAGGCTCAAGAGTCTAAGCTTGGGGATGCCCCCATGCATCCCCTTCTCCATCAACAATTATCAGTTCGTCTTTCGTTCCACTATAATTATCACCTCATGTGTTATGTGCTATGCTTGGAGCGTCTCGCTCTTAGTTTCATTTTTAGTTTTCTTTAGCTTTGCTTGCTATTCATAACAAGTTAGAACCCAGCTTTCTTTGTGTGGGAGAGAAACACGCTCCACTTCAACCTAGAACACAACATAGGATTTTCATGCTTATCTTTGCTGTGTATGTTCTTTGTCTTTCCATAGCTGCTGTCATGTTTAGCTCTTAGTTTTCATGCTTTTCTTTTTAAAGAGCTTTTGTTTAGTTGGTTGCTGAACTCTCTTGAGTTTTCATGGTTATCTTGTTAAGTGAGTTTTGCCTGTTGCACTGAGTTGTGTGTCTTAACTGAAAGTAGGTAATTGAGGTTGCTATTTAATTTTAGTAGTAATTTGCAATAGTTTTGAGGTATTGCCATGAGTAATGTCTGAACTTTTGGTGTCAAGAGCTTTAGCCTATTAGTGATAGATGTCTTATTTTGGGCAATCCGTGTTTATTTTTGAAAACCTACAAAATAGTTGAGAACTTTAGCTACTAAATGGATCACTAATCTTTGGAGGGATCGAATATTAGAGTACACTCACGTACCATGAGTCGAGGATGCGCAAGGATAACCAAACCCCCATACACTCCTCCTCGGGGTACTTGTCTCTTTGTGAACCTCCTAATTAGATTGAGAGTTACCGATAATAAGTGCATGAGTTCTTCGGACTAATGTGAGTATTCGAAAGTTGACACTTCCACCTAGCCATATTTTTCTAGCCTCTTCGATACCGTGCATTGCCCTTTCTCACCTCGAGAGTTGGCGCATACTTCGCCGGTGCATCCAAATCCTTGGCACGATACGCTCTGTCATCATAAGCCTCATTATATCCTTCCTCAAAACAGCCACCATACCTACCTATCAAGGCATTTCCATAGCCTTTCCGAGATACATTGCCATGCAACATCCATCTTCTCATGACTTGATCTTCATGTCATACATGCTTTTTGCTTGATCGATGAGCCGCATGCTAGTTGGGCCTTGCCCTAATCATTGCAACATGACGCGCTAGTATCATTGCATATCTTGCTACACTGGCAGAGGCATACATTTGCATACATCATGATAGTTTCATTTTCTTTATGTTGAGTACTTTTGTAAAGTGTGAAAGATCTTCTATACTTCTTGTAGTATATAGAGTGTTGCCCCTAAAGTGAGGAAAAGATCCCAAAGAGGACAAAATCAAAAGATCCCAAAGAGGACAAATGAGAGTTAAATAGAAAGAGCCATTGAGGCCACAAAAAAATAGAAAAAAATAGAAAAAAGAGAAAAAGAAATAAAAAGAGAGAAGGGGGCACACTACTATTTCCTTTTGAGAGATCCACACTCGTACTCCATCTTATACCTTGTGCTCCATAGAGATTATCATTCATGCATATAGCTATGTGGGGACCTTCACACTATAGAACTTGGCTTGTATATTCCAATGATGAGCCTCCTCAAAAGAGCTCTAGGTCTTCTTGAGCAAGCAAGTTGGATGCACCCCCACTAGTTCCATTGGAGAGCTTACCTTAGCTCATATGTGCATCCGTTGCATGGCAATCCCTACTCCTCACATCATATCTATCATTTGGCTTTCTCTCGCCTATGATTGTCCTCATTGTTGTGAGCCTTTCACACCCTTTTTTGTCTTCCCCCTTCATCATTTTTCTCTCTTTGCCATCCTAAGTGTCAACTTTCTTGCTTACGCTCATCCATTGCATGAGTGCTCAAAATATCGAAAGGGAGTGGATCATTTTGACTTGTACCTGGCTGACGGTCTGGGGATGAGTCAAGATAAGATTCCAAAGAAGACCAAGTGTGAAACTTTAGTATATTAAGTTCTCAACAATACAAAAACTATGTTTTACTCTCTCATATATCCCTATCCCCTTTCTTGCACGCAAACACCATTTGGAGACATTCGAGTCACGGACAGCGAGAGCTCTTGCACCTTTATGTTCTTATGTTACTTGTTACAATGCTAATATAGACTCTTGCTTGTTATGACTTGAATTGAATTACATGCCTTGATTGCTTTACTTAAAAGTTCTTATATGATTGATAGCATGTCACCACAGATATTATGTTTGTTATCATTTACCTACTCGAGGACGAGCTGGAATTAAGCTTGGGGATGTTGATACGTCCAAAACGTATCTATAATTTCTGCTTGCTCCATGCCTCTTTTGTGTGATATTGCTATGATATTTATGCACTTTCATAAACTTTTGATCATATTTGGACTAACCTATTAACTCAGTGCACCACAGTGCCAGTTCCTGTTTTCTGCTGTTTTTCTATTTCAGGTTTCCCCCATATTAAAAGTGCCCTAAAAATTCCGGGAAAAATACAGGAAAAATCAGCGTACAGGAAGCTTCGAGAAAAACCAAAGCAGGGCCAGAGGGGTGCCAGGGGTGGCCCAGGCGGCCACCCGGCGCGGCCCCACCCCTGGCCACACCAGGGGGCGCCTGGGGCCCCCTCTCCGCCTCTGGTGACCCCCTTCGCATATATATTCCTCGCGTCCTGAAACCCTCGAGGACGGAACCCTTTTTCGCGATCTCGCCTCTGTTCTGCCGCCGCCGCGCTTCCAAGATCGGGAGCATCAGGAGAACTCTTCCCGGCACCCTGCCGGAGGGGAGAATCACCATCGGGAGCTTCTCCACCACCATGGACGCTTCCCGGATGAGTCGTGAGTACTCCACCTTGGACCATGGGTCCATGATCAGTAGCTATGTGATGTTCTCCTCCCCTCTTTGTTGGGCTCTAGCATAGTTGAGTATGTTGTGTGAGCTCTGTCAGTGGTGGACTAGAAGATGTAGGCGAAAGTAGGTGTACCGGTCTATCCAGGGTAAAGTGTGAATGCTTCTGAAAGACTGTGTCTTGATCTTTCGGTCATGGATGTGGTTGAGTCTTGTGGGGAAAAGTGCGCAAACCTTTGCAGAGTGTACAATCTATTCATGAGTATCCGTGTCCCCGGCTATGGACATCTTGAGTATCCTGGTATTTGAATTATGGACTGATCTCAACACTCTATTTAATTAACTTGTTGGGTTAGTAATAACATTGTGGATTTCGGGATTGAGATGGAGGAACACCTCTCAATATTGCTTCACTCAACTGAGTAGTTAATAAAATGTATTCCTTTGTTGTAGGGAAAAACTAGCTTTATGCAAAAATAACCTTACAGCCTCCACCAGCCAAATATTCATATTGTTGAAGATATTTGTTCATCATTACTTGCTACAGTGTGTTCTTGCCAGCATATTCAATGTGATGACCTACACGGCTGCAACGTCTCATGTTGCAGAGTTTTCCGACGAAGAATAAGGTGCGATTAGGTCGTTGTCATGCACTCAATGTTTGTCGTGGAGTTGGATGGACTCAACTTATCTTCGATGCTTCTGCAGTTCATATTAGTTTATTATTGTTAGATGGCCTTCAACCATAATATTTTTGTAATAAGACACTCTATGATGATTCTTCGATGTAATAAAGGGTGATTGAAACTCTGTTAAAAATCCTCAAAGTACTGTGTGTGTCAGCATATCGATCCAGGGATGACACTGAGCATAGAGACTCTGGTCCATTGGGATGGAGGTCGCTACAATAGCATTTCTGATATTATATATGGGTGACATATTGTTGATCGGAAATGATGTAGAATTTCTAGATAGCATGAAAGGATACTTGAATAAGAATTTTTCAATGAAAGACCTCAATGAAGCTTCTTATATATTGGGCATCAAGATCTATAGAGATAGATCAACATGCTTGATAGGACTTTCAAAAAGCACATACCTTGATAAAGTTTTGAAGAAGTTCTAAATGGACTAGTCAAAGAAAGGGTTCTTGCCTGTGTTACAAGGTATGAAGTTGAGTAAGACTCAATGCCCAGGCACTGTAGAAGATAGAGAGAAAATGAAAATCATTCCATATGCCTCAGCCATAGGATCTATGATGTATGCTATGTTGTGTACCAGACCTGAGGTGTGCCTTGCCATAAGTCTAGCAGGGAGGTACCAAAGTAATCCAGGAGTGGATCACTGGACTGCGGTCAAGAACATCCTGGAGTACCTGAAAAGGACCAAGGATATGTTTCTCGTTTATGGGGGTGACAAAGAGCTCGTCGTAAATGGTTGCGTTGATGCTAGCTTTGACACTCATTCGGATGACTCTAAGGCACAAACCGGATACATGTTTTTATTGAATGGTGGGGATGTCAGTTGGTGCAGTTCAAAGTAGAGCGTCGTGGCGGGATCTACGTGTGAAGCGGAGTACATAGCTGCTTCGGAAGCAGCAAATGAAGGTGTCTGGATGAAGGAGTTCATATCCGATCTAGGTGTAATACCTAGTGCATCGGGTCCAATGAAAATCTTTTGTGACAATACTGGAGCGATTGCCTTAGCGAAGGAATCCAGATTTCATAAAAGAGCAAAACACACCAGGAGACGCTTCAATTCCATCCGCGATCAAGTCAAGGAGGGAGACATAGAGATTTGCGAAATACACACGGATCTGAATGTTGCAGACCCGTTGACTAAGCCTCTTCCACGAGCAAAACATGACTAACACCAAGACTCCATGGGTGTTAGAATCATTACTATGTAATCTAGATTATTGACTCTAGTGCAAGTGGGAGACTAAAGGAAATATGCCCTAGAGGCAATAATAAAGTTGTTATTTCATATTTCCTTATTCATGATAAATGTTTATTATTCATGCTAGAATTTTATTAATCGGAAACCTTGATGTGTGAATACATAGACAAACAATGTGTCCCTAGTGAGCCTCTACTAGACTAGCTCGTTGATCAAAGATGGTAAAGGTTTCCTAACCATGAACATGAGTTGTCATTTGATAATGGGATCACATCATTAGGAGAATGATGTGATGGACATGACCCATGTCAAATACATATTCCTCAGACTATGAGAATATGCAACTCCCGGATACCGGAGGAATTTCTTGTGTACTATCAAACTTCACAACATAACTGGGTGATTATAAAGATGTTCTACAGGTATCTCCGAAGGTGTTTGTTGAGTTGGCATAAATCGAGATTAGGATTTGTCATTCCGAGTATCTGAGAGGTATCTCTTGGCCCCCTCGGTTATACACATCATAAATAAGCCTTGCAAGAAAATGACTAATGAGTTAGTCTCGGGATGATGTATTACGGAAAGAGTAAAGAGACTTGTTGGTAACGATATTGAACTAGGTATATAGATACCGACGATCGAATCTCGGGCAAGTAACATACCAATGACAAAGGGAATAACGTATATTGTCATTATGGTTTAGCCAATAAAGATATTTATAGAATATGTGGGAACCAATATCAGCATCCAGGTTCCGCTATTGGTTATTGACCAAAGAAGTGTCTCGGTCCTGTCTAAACAGTTCTCGAACCCGTAGGGTCCGTAGGCTTAACATTCGATGACGATTTGTTACTATATGAGTTATGTGATTTGGTGACCGAATATTGTTCGGAGTCCTGGATGAGATCACGGATATGATGAGGAGTCTCAAAATGGTCAAGAGGTAAAGATTGATATATAGGACGATAGTATTCGGACACGGGAAGTGTTCCGAGGGGTACCAGGTACATATCGGAGTACCTGGGGGTTACTGGAACCCCCTGGGGGAATAATGGGCCTCGTGGACCATCGGAGGGGAGCACACTAGCCCACAGGAGGTGGCGTGCCCCCCCCCCTAAGGAAGGAGGTCGAATAGGAGAAGGAGGTGGGGGATCGGCTCCCCTTTCCTTCCTCCCTCCTCCTCTTGCATTTTCCCCCTCGGGAAATAAGGAAAGGGGGGCGAATTGTACTAGGCCCCCAAGTAGGATTTCTCCTACTTGGGGTGCCCCAAGGCTGCTCCCCTCCCCCTCCCACTTATATATACATGGGGAGGGGCCGCCTAGAACACACCAACATCATTGTTAGCCATGTGCGGTGCCCCGCTCCACCGATTACTCCCACGGTCAAAATCTTGTAGTGCTTAGGTGAAGCCCTGCGCAGATCACCTGACCATCACCGTCACCACGCCATCGTGCTGAAGGAACTCATCTACTTCCTCGACACTTTGATGGATCAAGAGTTCGAGGGAAGTCATCGAGCTGAACGTGTGCAGAACTCGAAAGTGTCGTACGTTCGGTGCTTGTTCGGTCGGAATTAGAAGAAGTCCGGCTACATCAACCGCGTTGTCAAACGCTTCTGCTTTCGGTCTACAAGGGTACGTAGACACACTCTCCCCCTCTCGTTACTATGCATCTCCTAGATAAATCTTGCGTGTGCATAGTTTTTTTTAAATTGCATGCTACATTTCCCAACAGAATCTTGTCGACATCCAGGGCCAATACAAGATTTGGGGTAGCAAGACGCATGAGAAGGACTCACTAGTTCACCTCGTCGAGGCCATCATCAACCCCTACTACAGTTACATGAAGGATTCCTACAACAAGGACAAGTGTGCCTGGCACTCAGCCTGGATAGAGAAACTCGACAAATCTTACACGGCCAAGGAGACATACACGAGCTACGAGATATACACGCAAATCTTTGACATGCGGAAGTGCGTTCTTCCCTAAATGGCTAGGGATCCAGCCAAAAGCAGAGCAATGGCATGCGACGTTGTGACAACAAGAAGTAGATGATTAGATGATCGCTTCTCCTAGTTTAGTATGCCTGTAATTGTTTGCTTTGGTGTGTGAAAATGTTATGTGTCTAGACACTTATGTGATTGTATGTTTAATTTGGTTATGCAATCATGTTCTTATAAGTATAAGTGTTGTTCTTCTATAGAAAATGCATAGATGTTGTGCGTACAGAGCAAATAACATCTCACATGGACTAAACTCGGCAAGCGTGCGGTGATGATTTCATCAATTGCTAACAATTCTATACTATCAAGCATTTGCCCACAACACACACACATGTTGTTCAAAGGAATCATCTGCATTGATATATGTCTTCCCACACATTTCTGATTATTGATGTGTTGGCTATGTATCACACACATCTTGTTATATTAACCCATTTTTGTTGTCTTGTCTCATCACAAATAGTTCATCTGAGTTAACTATATGTCATCTATCGCACACACCTTGATCTGGCTGAGAGTTTCTGTTGTGTTTCCTAATCACAAGTAGATCATCCAAGTGAATTGTATGTTGTATATCTCACACACCTTCATCTGGCTGACCGTTACTATTCTTATGCTCATCGCAAACAGATCATTCTTGTGAACTATATGCCATGTATCGCACACGCAACTCTAATATAAATCGTGTTTGATGTCACCGCCATCGCAAACAGTTCGTATCAATTTGGACGGTTTTCTTACACCATCATTTACGAATAATGCATCGCACACAATTTCTTCGAAGGGTCTCTGATTGTACTGTAGCATTTGGACCATCCTGTAGTAGTGTAACTTATTCCCAAGTGCCTAGTTAGAGTTTTTTTTGCTTGGTTTTAGTTTTCCAGAAAATCAGTACCAAACGTAGTCCAATGTTATGGAACTTTTGGATGGTTTTTATAGGACAAAAGAGACCCTAGAAGCATCGGGAGGAGAACAGAGACCGCACGAGGAGATGGCAAGGCAACAGGGCATGCCCAGGGGGTAGGCGTGCCCTGTTACCTTGTGGGCCCCATGTGGCTCCAGCTGACCTAATTTTGCTTCTATAAATTCTCAAACATTGGAAAACCAATAGAGTGCCACCCTAAGTACTTTTTCCGCCGCAGCAATCTTCTGTTCTTCCGCAATCCCATCTGGAAGCCTTTTCCGGTATTATGCTAGAAGGGCAATAGATCACGGAGGGCTTATACATCATCCTTGCTGTCTTCGATGATGCGTGAGTAGTTTACCACACACCTACGGGTCCATAACTAGTAGCTTGATTGCTTCTTCTCTCTATTTGATCTTCAATGCAATGTTATCCTCAATCTTCTTGGAGTTCTATTCGATGTAATATTGTTTTGCGGTGTGTTTATTGGGATCCGATGAATTGTGTGTTTATGATCAGATTATTCATTGAAAGTAGTTGAGTATTTTCTGAACTTTATTATACATGATTATGATAGCTTTGATTTTCTCTCAGATCTATCTGTTTGGTTTGGCCAACTAGATTGATCTTCAGTGGGAGAGGTGCTTTGTAATGGGTTAAATCTTGCGGTGCTCTATATCACAGTGACAGTAGAGGACAAGACATGTATTTGTATTGTTGCCATTAAGTATAAATGATGAGGTCTCTTCATGTTGATTGCATTTAGTTTATCTACATCATGTTATCTTGCTTAAAGCGTTACTCTATTTGTAATGAACTTAATACAATAGATAGATGTTGTATAGCGGTCGATTGGTAGAGTAATAGTGGTCTACTTGTCACGGACGTGGTGCCTACATGTGTGATCATTGCCATGAATAACTTCATAACTCTGTGCTTTTCTATCAATTGCCCAACAATAATTTTTTACCCACTTTTTGCTTTGTGTTCAAGAGAGAAGTCTCTAGTGAAAACTATGTCCCTCAGGTATACCTTAATCATACATAAAAACACAAAACTACCTTGCTGCAAGTTATATACTTTTATTTTATTTTGTAATTTATTGATCTATCTATCACTATTATAATTAATCCTTGCAAGTAACGAGTTCAAGGGGCTTGACAACCCTCTTGCCCGCGTTGGGTGCAAGTATTTTCTTTTGTCTGTGTAGGTGCTACTTAGGGGTATTTCCTTGGTTCTCCTATTGGTTTGATAACCTTGGTTCTCACTAAGGGAAATACTTATCTCTATTGTGTTGCATCTCCCCTCCTCTTCGGGCAAAATCCCAACGCAGTTTACAAGTAGCAGTAGGCTGCAGGAGTGCTTGCACCTCCGGGAAGCAGGGGCTCCGAAAGCAGAGCGACAAACTCCGCGAACTATAGGTACGGTTAAAGCAATCGAGGTCAGAGGCAAATATCTTACCTCCCTTCTAGTAAAAAGGTAACACAAAGTCAGAAGAACTTACCTCCTTAGTGGAGCCGCATGGCTGAAAGGCTCGACCGCTACCACCATGGACACCTTGTCGACCTCTAGCCTCATCAGTTGAGCAAGGTGGCATCGAAGCCCTCCTCTCAGAGGTCACCGCAGGAAGCCCAGGCAAGGTCAGCCGCTCCGCTGTAGTTACTCTATAGCGTCGCACGAGCCTGCAAGGGAAAACCTCAGTGCTCCACCCAGGTCCACGCGATCTGGAGGCCGGTTCCGCTACTTTTCGGGGATGAGTTCACCTCCAGAGATGCTCTGTGCTCTCAGAAATGGACTTCGATGATTCCTAAGAAACTAGCCGCATTGGAGATCCCCCGGAGAAGGCCGGCAGGTTGGCCTCCACGCCGAACACGTAGAACTACTTCTTCTGCCAGTCCCCCATAGACTTGAGAAGGTTCATGAGAAAAAGGATGAATGGGGGTGCAGCTGAACGCTAACCCCGCCGATGTCACGCACGGAGTTGCTGCTGATCTGACCTTTGACACAAAAGAAGCGCCGGTCGAGGTCGAAATGGGGAGCGGCCCGAGAAAGCACTCGCATAACATAATGAAGTTCGTGATATGGAGAATGTTGGTGGTGTTGAGATGATGAAGATGGACGCCTAGAAAGAAGAGGAGCCCCCACACGAAAGGATGCAGGGGAAAACCGAGATCATGTCCAAAGAAGTCCAAATGCAGGACGCGTGCGCTGTGAGGCGGCGCGGGGACCTTCTCCATCGAGAGAGGGATCTGGTACCTGAGGTCGGACAAGAATGACCCTTCCGCTATCAGATTCTAGACTTCCCCGTCGGAGATGACATAATGAGTCCATCAACTGACACAGACTTCGGTACTTGGCTCCCCGCCTCGCGGGTCGCCCGCCCACTTCCAACACCGGCCACAGAGCCTTGCCGATCTTTCATCGCTCACAAGAAGGAGTGATTGCCCCGAAGATGATGAACGTCACTATGGCAGCGGAGCAAGGACGCAAGGAGGAAGAAGAGTAGGCAAGTGGAGGTGCGGAGCAGTAGACGAAGTGAAATGACTCCCTTACAGGCCCCACTACTATTATGACCTGTGAAAGCACAAGTGCTCCCTGGGTGATTTTGGTAATTAATGTCAACATATCTCTTGTTGGACTAATGCTTTTATCTAGTGTATTTCACATAAGTTCAACAGTGGCGTGGAATGGACAAGAGGATGTGGAACCCCTACAAGGTGTCAAGGGACATGCATTGGCAAAAGCTCAAGGCTCTTCATTTATATTTTAGTGATCCAAGATCACATTGAGTCCATAGGAAAGCCAATACTACTAAAAGGGGATGAGGTGTTGCTTAATGGTCAACTTGCTCAAGTGCGTAGTGATATTGCTCCAAAACCATCAACCACTTTCTCATTTCCAAATATGTCCAAAACCCTAAGTCAAACTCAGCCTCACCGATTCTTTGTACCCAGCGCCACCGAGTTCTCATGACATAGCCACTACCAGAAACTCTAACCGTTTGGTCACACCGATACGGATCTCGGTCTCACCAAGATGGCCCTCCAAACTCTCTGTTTCCTTTTGTAGCATTTCGGTTTCACCGATGAGCGATCGGTCACACAGAGTTTGCCTCACCAACTCGTTGGTTACCCTTTGTTTAAATCGGTCTCATCGCGTTCAAGCAGTCGGCATCACCGAGATCAGGTTTGCCTAGCCCTAGCACATCGGTCCCACTAAGTTGTTCCAGTCGGTCCCACCGAGATTCCTAATGTTCACATTTTCAACCGAATCGGTCTGACCGAGTTCTTTTATTCGGTCTGACCGAGATGGGTCAAAAGTGTGTAACGGTAGGATTTTGTGTGGAGGCTATATATACCCCTCCATCCCCCTTCTCCATTTGTGAGAGAGCCATCAAAACATTCCTACACTCCAAGCATACATTTTCTGAGAAAGAACCACCTACTCATGTGTTGAGACCAAGATATACCAATCCTACAACAAGAATCTTGATCTCTATCGTTCCCCAAGTTGCTTTCCACTCAAATCATCTTTCCACCATATCCAAATCTGCGAGAGAGAGTTGAGTGTTGGGAGACTATCATTTGAAGCAGAAGAGCAAGGAGTTCATCATCATCATGCCATCTATTACCTTTTGGAGAGTGGTGTCTCCTAGATTGGTTAGGTGTCGCTTGGGAGCCTCCGACAAGATTGTGGAGTTGAACCAAGAAGTTTGTAAGGGCAAGGAGATCGCCTACTTCGTCAAGACCTACTCGAGTGAGGAAAGTACTTCGTGGGCGATGGCCATGGTGGGATAGACAAGGTTGCTTCTTCATGGACCCTTCGAGGGTGGAGCCCACCGTGGACTCACGCAACCATTACCCATCATGGGTTGAAGTCTTCGTCAACCTGGATGTACGATGACACCACCTATCGGAACCACGCCAAAAATCTATGTGTCCTCATTGTGTTTGCACACTCCAATCCCATCCCTTTAATTACTTTCTAGCAATTATCATGTTTTACTCTTTTTGCTGTATATACTCGTGTCATGCTTGCTTAAAATGTATTGTGAATGCTTAAACTTGTGGTAAAACTCCACCTTAACTAGAAGAACTTAAAAACTGCCAGTTTTACTTGTTAAGGGTCTAATCACCCCCCCCCCTCTAGATCCCTCTTCTCGATACTTTCAATTGGTATTAGAGCATTGGTGTCCATTGCTTTGGTTTAATCACCCTTGGAGGAAGATGGATGAGTCTACGTTCGGGAGTATTAGATGTAGAGTACCTTTTCTTGATGGGGAGTTTGATGGCTCTTGGAAAAATGAAATGCTTGGGATATTCAATGAATATAATTTGAGAAAGTATATTCTCAGCCCTTATGTGCCTTCTACTGACCCCTTGAATCCGACACCCGATGAGTATCT
Organism: Secale cereale; assembly: GCA_902687465.1. Taxonomy (NCBI): domain Eukaryota; kingdom Viridiplantae; phylum Streptophyta; class Magnoliopsida; order Poales; family Poaceae; genus Secale; species Secale cereale. The sequence goes on along the minus strand of LR738715.1, from coordinate 396,827,824 downwards.
TGACAGGGTTCGCAATATTAGAACTATTGATCTTATTACTAGAGGATTGTCTAGAAATTTCCGTGTTTGCTTGCCTACTTTTAAATGTGCTTACACTATATGGAATTATCTTGAGAAACTGTTCCCAAACTATTCCCTAGAAAACCTTGATGAAATTCTTCACAAGACAATTGCTTTTCATAAGACGGACACTAGAGATCCTAAATTTGCTGAATGCCTTTTTGAACTTCATAATCTTATGCATACAAAAGGAGATGCTAGAATTATAGGCAATATCATCTTAGAAGCAATAAAAATTCATACGCTTGAACATTATCACAGTCAAGATTCTAACAATTCACTTGACCTAAGTGATGATCATACTAATGACGATGTTGAGCACGACTATTATGATGAGCATGATGATACTTACTTTGATCTTGATGGGGCAATGAGACACTTTGGTCTTATGTCTAACCTACGTGGTTACATGGCCGGAGGAAAGGAACGGGTTCTTTATAGTGGATGTACTGATCATATCACCAGAGATAAGGACATGTTTCGTGAGCTTGAAAAGAACGACGGCCCCCGCAAGTATGCCACCTTTTGTGACAACTCTAAGGGTAAGGTAGTTGCCCTTGGTAAGGTGGCCATCTCCCATGATAGCTCTATCCAAAATGTTACGCTCGTTCAATCTCTTGGCTACAATTCCAGGTCTAGACTAGCTGAAGTAGATTGCCAAGTGTTTCGTAGAGATAATCATAATATTGTCTTTACCGGTATTCGTAGATGTGACCTATACATTGTTGGCTTCACTAAGAGATCTCAACCTCGTACTTGCTTAATTACTAAATCTTCTAAAGGTTGGTTATGGCATAGAAGGTTAGGTAACGTGGATATGCAAAATCTTGATAAGCTTATTAAAGGTGATCATATCCTTGGTGTTAAAGATGTTATATTTGACAAGGATAGACTTTGTAGTGCTTGTCAATCTTGAAAACAAGTTGGAGGAAGTAATTCCGTGAAGAACATCATGACCATGAGAAGACTGCTTGAGCTACTTCATATGGATCTTTTTGGTCCCAACACCTACAAGAGTCTCGATGGTAACTCATTTGATTTGGTCATTGTTGATGATTTTTCAAGATTTACGTGGGCGTTCTTTCTCGATGATAAATCGCAGGTCCAAAAGATCTTCAATAACTTTGCTAGGAAGGCCCAAAATCAGTTTGACATGAATATCAAGAGGTTCGGAGTGATAACGGAACGGGGTTTAAGAATGCCAATGTGTAAACCTTCCTCGACGAAGGAGGGATTTCACATGAGTTCTCTGCTACGTACACACCTCAACAAAACAGAGTCGTTGATAGGAAGAACCGGACGTTGATTGAGTTGGCGAGGACAATGCTTGATGAATACAAGATGCCAAGACACCTTGGGCAGAAGTGGTTGAGAAAGCTTGTCATGCTACGAATCGACTATATCTTCACAAGCTTCTTCGCAAGACGGCATGCAAGCTTCTCACCGGTAACAAACCCCAAGTAGGATACTTTCGAGTGTTTGGCTCAAAGTGCAACATTCTTGATAAGCATCATCGTTCAAAATTTGCTCCTAAGTCTCATGAAGGTTTTCTACTTGGTGATGGCTCAAACTCTCACACTTACCATGTCTACAACAATTTCACCTGAAAGGTTGAAGAAATGGTAGATGTGAAGTTTGATGAATCTAATGGCTCGCAAGTAGAGCAATTGCCAATTGATGTAGGAGACAAAGATCCCTCCGAAGCAATCCAAGAAATGTCCATTAGCTAGATTCATGCAATGAAGGTGAAGGAGAGTACTTCGTCAATTCAAATGGAAGCCTCAACTTCACGTCAAGGTGAACCATAAGTTGACTTGGAGGCATCCACAAGTGGAACACGTCAAGTCGAAGAAAATGAGGAAGTACAAAAAGATGAACCATCTCGACCTCCCTATCCACCTCCACAAGATAACGACAACACCAACAATAATGCAGAAGGACAAGAAGAAGAAGACAATGATGAGGATGTTCCACCAGAACCCAAACAAAAGCTCTCACGAGTTAGAGCAAGAGTATCAAGAGATCATCCCATTGAACAAATCTTCAACGATATTCAAACTGGGATAACCACTCCCTCTAAATCTCGTTTGGCTAACTTTTGTGAACAATACTCATTCATGTATAGTGTTGAACCTATGAAGGTTGAAGAAGCTCTCGATGATCCAGATTGGGTGAATGCTATGCACAAAGAGCTACACAACTTTGAGAGGAATCAAGTGTGGACTTATGATGAAAAGCCGGACGACAAGCACAATGTCATTGGAATAAGCAAGATGAAGATGGACAAGTTGTACGCAACAAGTCCCATCTCGTCGCTCAAGGCTACACATGAGTCGAAGGTATGGACTATGGTGAGACACATGCCCCCATTGCTAGACTTGAGTCCATACGTATCTTACTTGCTTATGCCAATCACCATGATATCACTTTGTACCAAATGGATATTAAAAGTGCTTTTCTAAATGAAGAAATTGAGTAGGAAATTTATGTTAAACAACCTCTCGGCTTTGTCAATCCCAAGAAACCTAATCATGTTTACAAACTTCACAAAGCTCTTTATGGTATTAAACAAGCTCCTAGAGCATGGTATAAATGCTTGACCAAGTTTCTTATTGAAAAAGGCTTTGAAATTGGGAAGATTGATTCTAGACCTTTTACTAAGAGTGTTAATGGTGAAATATTTATGTGCCAAATTTATGTTGATGAGGTCATATTTTGTTCTACTAACCCCCATTTTAGTGAAAAGTTTTGAAGGCTAATGTCGGAGAAGTTTGAGATGTCTATGATCAGTGAACTTAAATTTTTTCATTGGTTTGCTAATCAAGCAAACTAAGGAAGATACATTTGTTTCTCAAACAAAGTATACCAAGGATCTTTTCAAGAAGTTCAACATGCAAGAAACCAAAGGTATGAAAACACCCATGCCTACTAGTGAACATCTTGAATTGACTAAGGTGGCAAACCAGTTGACCAAAAGGTTTATCGATCTATGATTGGTTCAATGTTATATCTATGTGCCTCCCGTCCCGATATTATGCTAAGTGTGTGCATGTCTGCACAGTATCTAGCGGCCCTAAAGAACGTCTAAGAGTGTGTTATATCGACTGGAGGGGGGTGAATAGGAGATTTTTACAAATTCGTCACTGAGGAAATACTAGCTGAGATATTTCCTAAGCAACGAACTACTTAGCAGCAGAATAGATACTCAAGTGCATGCACAACGAAACAGTAACATGGTCATCATGATGAAAATGAAAGCAAACACATACTACGAGTAGCGTGTAAACAGGATAAGTAG